>JAJHHK010000391.1:0-37341 GCA_022457145.1 Colletotrichum magnum | reverse complement strand
TAAATAATAAAATAAAAAAGAATAACTATATTTATATACCTTTTACTTAAAAAAGTTATAAAGACCTAAACTTAACTACTAAATTTATAATAAAGAACTTATAGTAATTATTAAAATATTTAAAAAATAAAAACTATACTTTTTAAAAACTAACTATAAAGTTATAGTATATATAAACTATAAAAACCTTATATACTTTACTATATCTAAAAACCTTAATAAATAATAAATTAAATAGTTAAAATTCCTTTTAAAATTTAACTTTTATATTATTTATAAAAAAGGATTAAAAAATAAAAAAGTAAATACTTTTAACTAATAATTAAATTTAAAAGTAATAGTTTTAAATAAGACTTAAGTAATCCTTAAAAAGGATTTAAATAGAAACCTAGTACTAGCTATTTACTTCTTTATAATTACTAAATAGATTAGTACTAATACACTTAAATAAATAACTAATAAAATAATTAAAATAATTTATAATACTAAAGTATATAAATATTAAAGAATTACTAAAACTTAAAAATAAATTAAGTAATATTATAGTAATAAAATTACTAGAGAATAAATATTTAAAGCTATTAGGTACTATAATATATATAATAAAAGTAAACTAGTATACTATAAGCTATATAAAAAACTATAACTTTTTTTAGTACTTAATAAAGTATAGTAGTTAATTTCCCTTAATTTTATTATTAAACTACTATAATTAAAGGAGCTACTTATTAAAAAATAGTTTAATAGTATTTTAATTATTATAAATAAACTTACTAAATATATATACTTTATACTATAAATTAAAGTAAACACTATAAAAAAACTTACTTATATCTTTAATAAGTATATTCTTAGTTAATACAGTTTACTTAAAGATATTATATTTAATAAAGAAATATAGTTTACTTTAAAGTTTTAAAAATCCCTAATTTTATAACTTAAATTTAAACTATAACTATTTACTACCTTTTACCCCTAAACTAATAGATAAATAAAAAGGATTAACTAAATTTTAAAAATATACTTAAAATATTATATTAACTACTAATAAAACAATTAAGTTATACTATTATTAATAGCTTAATTTACTTATAATAGCATAGTAAAAAAAAGTATATAAAACTTACTTTTTTACCTTAACTATAAATTTAAACTAACTACCTATAAAGAACTAAAAACAGGACCTTTAGTAATAAAGGCTAAAGCCTAAGTTAATAGAATTAGGGAAATACATACAAAACTCTAATAAGATTTAGAATTTATTAAATAGTGTATATACAAATATACTAATACTTTAAAAATAAAGGGACTATCCTTTTAAAAAAGAAATAGTATATACTTTATTTAATATAATATTAAAACAAAACAACTAAGTAATAAGTTAAACTTTAAAAAACTAAGACCCTTTAAAATTATTAAAAAAAGTTTAAAAATTAATTTTAAACTTATACTACTAAGTACTATAAAATATTACCTAGTCTTCTATATTTTACTACTTAAACTAGTACTATAAAGATTATAAACAATAAACTATATTAAAGTTAATTCTAAATAAAACTATAAAATTAAATAAATTATTAACTATATTAATTAATAAAATAATACTAAAATTAAGTACTTAATTAAATAAAAAGACTATAGATATAAAAATAATATATAAAAACCTATATTAAACTTTACTAATATATAAAATAAACTATAGAAATACTAGACCTAGTAGTAAAAATAATAATCTACTTAAGTTATAAAAAGAATAATAAATAAACTACGCATTATATAACCCTAACTTAAACTCTAACTAGTTAAAACCTTAAAAACAAGTTAAACATTTCTTTATTTAGAAACGCCTAGTTTAGAATAAAATTAAAAACCCTTTATAAACTCTATAATACTATTCTTTAATAAAAAACTTAAAGTACTTAGATTCTAATTTACTAAAACTATATTAAAATTAACTATACTAAAAGTACTAATAGATTAGGCTTTTTAAGTAGCCTTAGAAGAATTTATAGGCTTTTTAACTACTATATTTATTAAATTCTAACTCTTTTAAAACACTATTTACTTTTACTACTATATATAATCTAAATAAACTAAAACTTTATTTATATTATTTTAAGCCTTTTTTAAAGCTTTTATTTACTTCCTAAATAATTCTTTAAATTCCTCTTTTTTATTATTAAAATAATATAACTCTGTTATAAAGTACTTAACTAAAAAATTATTAAAAACTAAATACTAAAAAAGAAAAAAGCTAAACCCACGAGTGTAGATTATATCCTTAAATATATTATAAGACTTTTATATACTACTAATAGTAATGTATTTACTATAAATTAAAAAACCTAGTAATATTTTATAATAAAACCCTTTAGTATAATAATAAAAATAAAGTATAACTTTAAAACCTTTTTTAGTAATTTTTAAGAAATAATAATAATAGTATAAAGAAGAAGATACCCTTTACTTTTATATATAACTTAATATAATATTAGTATTAAAACAATTAGAATATAAGTTTATAGGTCCCTTAACCTAGAGACTATAACCTACTTATATTAAGTTTTAAAAACAAAACCTTTAAAAAGAAACTTAATATTATAACTCATKAGTTATAAATAACAATAGACCCTACTTATAAGGGATTAGTAGTTAAAAGGATAATAAAAAATATAACTAATATAAAACACAGAATAACTCCTTAAAAAAGGAAGAACTATAATATAGGTTATATATAGATAAAATAAAGTACTAAATAGTTATAACTAAAACTAAGTACTTAGTARTWAYTACTAAGTACTTATTAGTAATTACTAAGTACTTACTTAACTAGTACTATACTTACTACTATAGTATAAATAAAGAAATAGAACTTATATATAAATAAAACTTAAGTACCCTTAAGTTTTTTTTTTTTATAGTTCTTTAGTTATTAACTTTATATTAATCTTTAAATACTTTTAGCCCTTTAGTAGTAACTACTATAACTCTTTTATTAAATACTTAGATTAATTACTTAAGTACTTTAAACCCTTAGGATCCCTTTAGTAACTATAGTACTATTATTAGTATTAAACCTTAGCTTTTATTAATATAAACTTTACTATTAAAAAGCTAGCTATAATACTTTATATACCTAAAATAAGCCTAACCTCTAGGCTAAAGCTAAGCTTAATATAATACTTTAGTTACTTTTATAAAAATATATACTTTTTAAACTATAGTTATAATATTTCTTTAAGTATTATTATAGGGATAAATATTTATTTTTATAAAAGACTATTATAAACCTTTATAGTTATAGTTAGTAAAAAGCTATTAAAATTAACTATAGCTTTACTAAGGATACTTAAAATCTCTTATAACTTTAGTTAATTAACTAGTATTATATAGTTGTATGCTATATTAGGGTTAGAGTAATAATATAACTTATATAACTAACTAGGTATAATATAGGAGCAGCTAGGTTATAACTAAATTTAATAGTTATTTTAAACTTATATAAAGTTTATAAACTCTTATTGAATTAGAGGTATAAATATAAATAGTATAGTAATTTAATCTACTAAACTATTTAGGTTAAAGTATCCCTAGGTTTAGAGGTAGATAAAGTATATTTAAATATATTAGTAATATTTCTTAAGTTAAATAAGTAGTGTACTTATATACTATTTAACTAACTGTGCCTAATAGAGCTAATTCTACTACAATTCTACTTTAACGTTATAGATACTCTTTTTAAAAAGTTAGATATTTTAAAAAGTAWCTAAGACTTAAATATCTAACTTAGATACTAAAGGTTTTATATAATCCTAGGTAAAATAAAACTATATACTTATAACTAAAATAGTTTTAACTTTTTAATTTAACTAAATACTTTTTAAGATAATTTTATACTAAAATATAACGTTATAAAACTAGGCTAGGACTAACTAACTACTATAAGTTAAAATACTAATATAAAACTATAAAATAAACTAGGAGTATATATTAATACTAGTATAAATATAGAAACCCTAGGGGAGTAACTTATTATATATATTAATTAACTAAATATAGTTTAGCCTAGGTATTATTTAGCCTCTCTACTAGTATTAAATATCCTTTAACTATTCCTTAATCTATTTAACAAAGACTTTATAATATACTTTAAAGAGTATATTCTATAAAATAATATAGCCTTACTAGTATATAAATATATAAAGGAACTCCCTACTATAATTTTAAACTATATAAGTATTATTATTACTTAGTTAAAAGTACTAAATAGCTTTAAAGTAGGTTATAGTAAGTTATAGGGGTATTTAGTAATACTATAATCTATTACTATACTTAAGGTCTTTAAGACTATTTTGTATAATAATAAAGCTTTTAAATTATAGTTAAGTAAGGATATTAGTATTAAATAGTTAATAGAGGAAGAATAGCTTGTAAATTTGTCTAAGTAGGTTATTTAAAAACTGCGTTTAGATCTTATAAGAGACGCTACGTTGCTTTAAGTACTATATAAATGTTACTTATAATACTTTAACTTAGTAGGAATTGTATAGTAGGTGTATAATTACTTTATATTTCTAGTTAATTAATAGCTTTTTATTAATAATATCTTTATATAGTGTTAAATTAATATAGAGTTAAGGTATTTTATATAGATATTAGGAGTAGTTATAAAAGAGAGAATTTTACTTACGGGGTTATTATATTAAGAGGTTCTTAAGTTTAATACTTTAGAGTTTACTTTTTAATACTATTAACTTTATTTTTAAAATTATTATCCCTTATCTTTATTATTTAATACTCTAGGCTTATTTCTATAGTATTTAAAATAACCTTTTTATATATAGTACCTATTAGGATTTAATTAAATAGTTAGTTTATATAACTAACTTAAAAGATAACTATACTAAGAATATTAATTTAAACTATTTACTTTAAAAGTTATTAAGAGCTATACTTAGTATAAAGTATTTTATTTAGTTASTATAAATTATATTTATAGTAGTAGTTATTAGTAAATATATAATTATAATTATAATAAGTAAAAATAACTTATATACTTTAGGATAGTTTATTGTACTTAGAATTTTCTATATAAGATCTATATAGTAAATATTATTAGTTAGTGTTATTAATAACTCTTTATTCTAAATATTATTAAAAGCTATAGTAATTTAAAGCTTTTTAAGTATAAAACTAAATATTATATAATACTTATAAAGGCTATAGTTTTAGTACTATAGGGTTTAATTATATTTAAAGTAGAAGTTATTAATAAATTTATAATAGTAATTATAAGAAGTAAAAGGTAAATAGGTATGTATAAGGTATATTATTTTAATAAAATAAAAGAAATAAAAATAAAATAAAAAAATACATTTTAGGCGGGGGGGAAGGAACTAAGTAAACTAATAGCCTAGTTAATAATATTATTAGCTTTATTAATAAGCTACTATAGCTACTACTATAACTACTATTACTATTACTCTTACTACTATTATTACTACTACTATTACTCTTACTACTACTACTTATAAGTATATAAAGCTACTAATATACTCTTTTATATATTAACTTTAGCTTTAGTACTAACTTATTAAAACTAATTTATTATAGTATACTTTTAAATATACTACTTAAGGTCTAGGTTAATAAGCCTAGTAGTACTAGGGGTAAATAAAGAGGAGTTAAAGAAGGAAAAGGCGTTAATAGGGGAAAAGGTAATAAAGAAGGGGACTTATAGGGGGGGGGAGGGACTAAAGCTAAGTTCTTTAARATACTATTAGTTCTAAGTTAAAGCTAGTAATTACTATACTTATAATAGAAGTATTTACTACCCTAGGAATTATAATAGTAGTTAGTATAAGTACTTTATATAATATACTATAAGTATAGTAGTACTAGTATATACTTTATTTATATACTCTATTATTAAGTATAGTAATTATACTTCTTAATAGCTTTATTACTTATAGTCTATAGTATTACTACTAAGAAATTTACGCTTTTATTTATTATAAAGGTACTATAGGTATTAGTATTATAGGTAGGTTTATACTAAATAGAAAGGTAAAATAGTTTAAAAGTAGTACTAATACTAGTTAATTTATAGTAGTTTAAAAAGAAAATATAAGTAATATACTTTTATATAATTAAGATTCTATTTTATTAGTTTAGTTTTAAGGATATAATTTAGTAGTAATTAGTACTTATACTTATTAGGCTTTATAGAGGAAAAAGAAGAAAAATAGGGAGGGGGAGAGGGAGGAACTATTAATAGGGATACTAGGGGGGGAGTATTACTTATATAAATATTACTATTATTATTATTATTACTACTAAGAGAAGGGCTGTTATTATTATTACTACTAAGGGAGAGGCTATTATTATTATTATTATAGGAGTAGGTACTATTATTATTATTATTATTATTATAAAGGGGGGCGCTTTAGCTAGTATAGAAGGTAAAGTAGTATAGGACGACTTAGATTACTATTAAAAATTAGTATTTAGTATTTAAATAGAAATAATTAAGTATTACTATTAGTAGAGTTAGGGTTATTAATATTTTTAGTATTATAAGGGTTCTAAGGACTTAGTATAAAAGAGGATATAGTAATAGTAGTAGTAGTAGTAATATTAGAAAAGAAACTAAAAGAAAGCTAAAGAGATTAATAAGGTAGATATAGAAATAAAATATTTTACTTAACTAGAGGGCCTAAGTTATATTAAAAGGAAGGAGTAAAAAATACTATATTTTTATTTATTTATTAAAAACTTATTATAGTAACTATTATTATTAAAAAAATATTTTTAAAAATAGAACTTAATATTTTTAATATTTATTTCTTTTTTTTTTATTTATATTAATTAAGGTTAAGTAAAAAAAGAGTTAAATTATTTTACTTAAAAATTATATAATATTTATATCCTAATTAATACCCCTTTTATTTCTTCTTACTACTATCCCTTAAGTAAATTTACTATTCTATAGGTAATTATTAGTATTTTAATAATAAAAATTAAAAGAAGTATAGGATTATAAACCTAAAGTATGTCTTTAGCTAAGTCCCTTACTAAGTCTTCTACTTAGTACTATACTTAGCCTTTTACTTAGTACTATACTTAGCCTCCTACTTAACATCCTCTTCTTACTTAATATCCTCTTTAACTCTCTATATAGTATTTTAAATAATATTTTATTTAATATTCTTTTTAATATTCTTTTTAATTTCTCCTTTAATTACTATTAAGTTAAGTTATTTAAGAGTAGCTTTTAACTTAACCTTTAAATAAGTATACTTATATAATACTAGTTTTTTAGTAATACTACTAGTTTTTTTAGTCTTAATTATTAGCTTTTATTTAATACCTATTTATAATTATATTAAAATTAAGGACTAGGAAGGATTAAACTAGTTAACTTAAATAAGGGACTTAAATAAAGCCTTATTAAGTATAGTTTTAGTATTTATTTACTTTTTAAATATTAATAAGTTAGGATTAGTTATAAGGCTATTATTAATAGGGGATTTTAAAACTAAATAAAAGAAATATATATCTTTTTTTAGTTTAACTAAGGTCTTTTTAATAAAGTTAAAAAGAGTTATAGTATTATATATAACGTTATAGTAAAAGGAAAGATTTAAGTTATTTTTAGTAATAATTAGTATAGCTTTTTAGTTAAGTTAAAGGAAGTTAGTATTTTATATAAACTTACTTATAAAATACTATATAAAACTTATATATAACTTAAACTAAGTTATATTTAAAACTTTAATAACTTTAATAAACTTTTAAATATTTTATATAGTAGTATATTACTTATAAGTAAGTTTAGTTACTCTTATCTTTATATATTTAGTAACTTAGAGTTAAATTAAAATATTAATTTAGGGGTTTATAATAGGTTTTTTTTTTATTTACTAGATACTTATTTTATAGACTTAAAAAGTAACTTTAGTTACTATAAAGAATTTAGTACTAAGGGGCTATTAATTCTTAGTTTTAATATTAGTAATATAGAAAGAGTAGTTAGTAGGATTAATAGTAAATAAGTTTAGAGTTTATTAGAATTTGTTAAAAAAAAGGTATTATTATTATTAATCTTTAGACTTATAAAATTAATATAATTAAGGATTAGAAGTTAGTTAAACTTAATTAAGTATAAGGGATAGTATTACTAATTAAACTTCTACTTAACTACTTTATAGTTAATTAAATAGTAAGATAGTATTATAAAATAAATTAAATTTAAGGGAATAAAGTTAGTAAGAGATTATAAAAAGGATTATATAATTTTATATAAAATTATAAGGGCTATAAAATTTATACTTATTTAAGTTATTTTAATAATAAATTAAAAGATCTTTTAATTTAACTACGGGGGTCGCTATAGCTAGTAAAGATAACCCCTTTTAGAAGATTTTGAGTTTTAAGATAGTAGGCCTTGCGGGCTGCCGTACTGCACCTCATTTAACGGTTTCTCCACAGCCACCGGGGCAGCACTTCTCCTCTTCTTGAGACTCCGCCCTGGACGTCACCATACATTCATATTGCTTTTTCCGGCCCTATTTACAAAATCGCGGTAGAGGCAAACACTATTACTCAATAGCAATAAACCCCTCACCTGGGCGCGATTCGCGCTAAGGCTCTAGTTGCAACCTACACCATGAATGCGGTCTTCAGCAACGCCATGTGAAACATTTACATAGCATTCCCAGGCGTATGAATCGGACGTGGAGGTTGGCGCCGACCCTGTATGTTCTAGTTTAAGACCCCAAGGCTGCTTGGCTGTCTTATGACACTTAGGTAGGTACTATAAACACAGGGACCGAATGGCATTTAAGGGGTGGCGGTGATTGTTCGCACCCAACTTCTCGTCTGTGGCATTTCCACAGGACCTGATGTCATCCATGGCTCTATCGAGGTAGTGCCGCCAAGGTCGACCCTCACCAATCTTGGGCAGGATCCGAATCTGCGGGGCATCTAACAAGACCCAATAATCCGACGTTTCCGGGTTTCCGGAGGGCAGCAGCACGGCAGCCGGCATTGTGTAGCTTTCTGGGGCGATATCCGAACCGTTGGCGAGCTGGCTGAACCACCAGAAGCTCTGCAACTCATCCCGGGTCTACCAGTCACGGCCGGCACCAAGTCGGCGGCATCTTGCATCGAGGAATCGATGTACCCAGAATGGAATGCCAATCTATACGATATGACCGTTCCGACGAACCGTTCTCCCCAATGACCAGAGGGTACCACTACCGGCGACGCCGACGTAGTCACGTAGGGCACAGAGAGCTCCTCGCCGTTGCTGCCCCTGATCTTCGAGGATACAAAGCGCCCTTTAGAACCGTAAGGGATCGTGCCCGAAGGTCTTGTTAAAAGGGGCGTTCTCACAGTGGTCATCAAGGCCCTACACCACCTAACGATGTATATTAAAAGGCATTCTTCCCCCTCTCCCCTTAATTAAAGGGCTTTTAGGGGACAATACTACTAAATTTACGTCTTCTAAATTACTACTTTTAACAGGTTATAAGCCTAGTGGGCTAGACTAAAGCTAAGTGTTTTACTTTTATATACTTATTTAGTACCTAACCACACTACTACCCCTAAAGCCCACAACTAAAATCTAGAAGTAGTTATTTTCCACTTCTAGTAGATAATACTAATTAGTATATAACTTAACTATACTATAAAGTACTAAAAACAGCTATAACTATAAACTTCCCCTTAACTAAAACTAAAACAACAAACTATCCTTACCTATTTTACTCCTAAGCACAAGCTATTTACTGTTTTTAACTAAAGCTATTTAACTATAACTAAAAATAGTATATTATTAACTTCCTCAGCCTTACTAAACCCTAGACCTAGCCTTCTACTACTACTATACAACCTCAAGCCCAGACTATTAAACCCTCCTTAAGTATACTAATTCTTAAATAAATTCCTTTTTCTCTATTTTACTTAAAAATACACTTATACTAAAGAATACTTTATAATTTTTAATAAAAACTATAATTTAAACGGGTCTTTTAGCTTACCTTTAGCCTATTCCCTTATTTATCCAGAACCTCTAAGGGGAACTAGTATTATAAAGAGCATACTAAGTACACTTAGCTCTAATAATTTATTTAAACTTACAGTATAACCTACCGTATACTTAGAATTAAGTTACAACCTTAACTCGTTATTAGTTAATATTCTAAACGTTATAGTATCGCTCCTAAGTACTATAATAATACTACCCTTTAACTAACTAGTACTTAAACGTCCTAAAATCAATACCTACTATTAGAGTAATAATCTATATAAAATAATTAAAATAATAATCTAAGACCTAAATAAACCTAAAAACAGATTAATAGTACTAATAGCCTATCCTAATAAGTACTAGTTTTACTAAACTCCCTCTTATACACCTTCTAAGTCTACTATATTATTAAAACAGTATCTATCAAAGCCAAAGTTAGTACATACTAAACAACAACAAACCACACAATAATAGTACTACAAAATAATATAAAATACCCTCTAACTTTACTAATAATCCCTAAACTATAAAAAAAAATACTATAATAATTAGCTATAGTAGCCTAACGTCTATCGCTAAACTAAAGTCTTCTTATAGCTAGATTTACTAGAATTAGGGTATAACAGACTACTTAGTAATACTAAGCTATTTAGACTTATTTACCCACTAAAAAGACGCTCCTATACTACTTATAAACAAAAGTAATACAAACTATACTAAACACCTTAACTAGTAACTAAACTACTAAAATAAGGCCCTTAGTATTATTTACACCTAACTTAGTAACCTCCTAAAATACTACTTAAATATAAAAGCCTAAGTAATCACTACTAATAACCTATTACTTAGTACTATTAAAACCTATTTTATAATTAATACAACTATCTCTACACTTAAAAAACACTTTAAACCTACTAGTACTACTATCTTTAATAAACTTTATTAAAACTATAATAATTTTTTACTTATAATATATAGTACTATTAATAACTTCACTAATAAGCTTTAAAAGGCCTAGTTAAAACTACAAACCCTCTACATAACTATTATTATTTATAAACCCCTATTTATCCATAAGTTCTTATTTAAACTAAGAAATAATTATATTATCTTTTTTACTTTATTTAATTAGTACTATAGTCCCCTACTATTATAAAATATAATAGGAGTTAAAAGGCCAGTAGTTACCTTTAAACAAACTATTATTATAACTAAATTAAAAAAGTAAACAATTTAATAACACTTTAAAACTATTTAAACTACTTAAGTATCTCTACTTTTAATAGCACCTAGTACTAAAACCTACTTAACCTATAGTAAATCAAGCCACCTTATCTACTATATAACTTATAAAAAACTACACTATATTACTACATAGTATTAGAAAACACACCTTAAGCTCTAAAAGGCCTTTAAAGTTAAAAAGAAGGCTAGTAAAGAGGCATATACTAAATAAAAAGTTAAAAAAGTAAAGGATAACAATAGTAACAGTAATACACACTTAATAATTTAGAATATTAACTTCTAAAACCTACTAACTATAAATACCTTTTAGTTCACTACCGTTCTAGTATATACAACTACCAGAACTTCCTAAATCTTTATACTCCTTTAAAGGATTTATATACTAAACTCTAGCTACTCCTAGTACTCCTTATACCTCTACAGCGGCTTCTAGAATACAGTACCTTTTACTAGTAACCTAACCTATAGTATTAAAAGCACTATTATACCTAAAGAGGTTAAGGTATACACATTTCACATTTACAGCGCTTCCTCGCCCTTTCTTACTCTATTTAATATACTATATTATCCTAACTTACGTATTAACTTTATCTCTATTTCCTAACTAACTATAAGGAAAGTCTCTTTTACCTTTACTAACTTAGGAGTAATAGTATATTATAATAATAGACTAGTTTTTACTATAACCCTATAAAGTAAACTATACATTATTAATAAACTAAAATCTACTACCTCTATTACTCTAGCTACTTACTCTTTTAATAACCCTACTATAAAGATTTAGTATAAATACCTTATACATCTTAGTACTAATAGCCTTTAAAAACTCTAAAGTATATTAATAAGAATTACTCCTTAATTAAACACCTATTTCTACACTAACTATACTAAAAGCCACTTAACAACACACCTATATAAGGGCAATACAACCCAGCTTATAACTATACCACTTAACCTAATCTATACTAATATTTATAGCCTATTTTAAACTCTAAAAGTCAACAGTAAGTACTATTAAGTTATTTTTCTTTATACTACAATACAGTACTTTTAAGTATATCCCTTAACTACTAAATTATAATTCTTTAGTATACTAAAAGACTTCCTTTTAGTAAAAAAGTATTTAAATATATAGTACTATACTATTTACTTTAACTAGGCTAGTAAAAACGTCTCTTAAAAGGTTATTAACTTCTACTACTACTACAATACTTTTTTTTAACTAACTCCTATAGAATAATATAAATCTAATAAGCCTATTAAATAACTTAACTATACACTTAGTAAGTAAGTTACTACTGTTTTACTCTTTAGTAGTTTAAATAAAAAGTTCTAAAGTATCTTTATTACTATTATTAACTACTTATAAAACATTAACCCCTTCTGCACTACCTAAAAGACACCCTATAAAGTATAATACAACACAAAGCCGAATTTTACCTATTTTTACGTCCTTAACTATATTTACTATACTCTAAAGACCTCTTATAACTACCACAAGCTTACTAATTATACCCAGAAGTATTACTTACTTAGTTATACTAATAGTACTATTTATATTTTCCTAAAAAAAGCTACTAACTGTATTTTTTAGTTTAATAACGTTATATTTAATAAAAACACTCCCTATCTAGGCCCCTCTTATAAACACCTAACTACTAAACACCTATCCTTACCTTCTCTAGCTATTAATCCAGTAAAAGACATTCTTTTTTTAAATAATCTAGTATCTTAACAGCCTCTATCATTACAAGTACAAACTAGTAGCTATAGTAATAACACTTTACTAAAGAACATACTAACTCCTCCTTTTTCCTTAATAAACCGTAGCACTCTACTATCCCTAGACCCTAATAGTATAATAGTTTAAAACTCTATTACTATTAACACTAAATAAGTAAACGCTACTACTATAGTCTCTACAAAGTACCTTATAAAGCAGCGTGCCCTAGCTAACTACTTTAAATTATAGTATAGTATAATACTTTAGCTAAAATAAGCCTTTAACTCCTACTATAGACTTATTAGCATACAATAACTAATAATAAAGTAATTAACTATATTACTACTACCCCTAATAACTCCTTATTTTTAACTACTTACTATAACCCTAGTATTTATATTTATTATAACTAGCTTTTTAGACTTTAAAAACGTTTAATAAACTAAAAATAGTAAATATTAATACTAGTAGTATATAGTTATAAAGGATAAGTAAAAGTTCTTAATTAATAACTATACTTAAAGACTAGTTAATAAACTACTAAACTACTGTATCCTTAAAAGAAAATAGGTTTTTAAAATTAAGTATAATAGTAATAGTAATATACTATACTATAAAGCTTACTAAGTAATTAAGGGCTTTAAATAAAAAAAAAGTATTAACTATAATAAAACCTTTACTTTTATAATTAAGCCTATAAGCTATAAAGTTATTTTTACTATTATAGTAGCGTTTAATTTAAAACTAAAATAAATAAATATTAAAATAGCCTTTTTTTATAGTACTATTAATACTAAGAATTTATACGTTAAGTAGCTTTATAAACTAAAAAAAGGACCTAAGTAAGTTTATAAACTTAATAAAGTACTATATAGGCTAAAATAGGCCTTGTAAATTTAATATAAAATACTAATATCCTTTTTAAAGAGTCTTAACTTTAAACTATTACTGGCTAACTATAGAGTATTTATATGCAATAGCCTTTATATTGCTATTTATATTAATAATTTATTAATTACTAAAGCTAATAAATAGTATATTTAAGACTTAAAAAAGGTACTTAGTAACTGTTTTAAAATAATAAACCTTAGCCTCTATACCTTTTATTTTAGTATAACGGTACGCTGTAATAGAGTAAACTAAACTATTTTTTTAAAATAGTGTATTTATATTAAAAAGTTACTTAAGGACTTTAATATAGAGGACTCTAAATTAATAAATACTCTAGTTAAAACTAAAAATAAGCTTAAGGTACTCCTAAAAGGATATATTGTACTACTATTGCTAAGAAGTTAGTTTACTTAAGTTATTAAGTCCCTTATATATATAATACTAGGTATAAGGCTAAATATTACTTTTACTGTTTTTTTACTTAGTAGATACTTAAGAAACCTAACTAAAGAGTACTATAAAAGTACAAAGCGTATACTATAATACTTTTATAGTACTTATAATATAAAGTTAGTATATAGAAGAAGTTTAGAACCCTTAATTAACTATATTAATAGTAATTAGGCTAAAAATTATAGTACCTAGCGTTCTATAACTAGCTACCTCTTTAATATTAGTAGTAGTACTATTAACTAGTTTTTTAAGCGTTAATTAGTAGTTATACTTTTTTTTTATAAAGCTAAATATATAATATAAACGCAAGTAAGTAAAAAAGTAGTTTAACTATAAAAACTACTTAATAAACTCAACAGTACTAAAAATATCACAGCTACTATTATCTATAGTAATAATTAAAGAGTACTTACTTTAACTAAAAATCCGTAGTTTTATACTAGAACTAAATATATTAAAATATAGTATTACTATATAAGGGAATTAGTTATAGACTATATAGTTAACTTTTAGTATATTATAATAGTTAATTAAGTTGCTAATAGGCTTACTAAGGTACTACTAAGAGTTTTGTTTAAAATATTTAGAAAAGTAGTGGGTATTAAATAGTCTCTATAATAAAGAAATTAATAAAAGTATTTTACTATTTATATTACTAAGATAATAAAGTATCTTCTTTATAAAATACTCTTAACTTATTATAAAAGGAAGTCTTATTTATTTTACCCCTTATATACTTAACTTCTTTAATTTTAGTATACTTAAAACCTACTTTTTAAACTTTAACTTTCTTTTTTTACTATAACTTTATTAGTTTTAACTTAGTAAGTATACTTTTTATACTAATTAATAGTTATTTTTCTACTCTATACGCCTATATAAAAATCTTATTAATTAAGCTGGGTTAGTAGTTATAGTAATAAAAAGTAACTTATTGCCTTATAGAATTCTGCTATTTATACTCTTAAATAATCTCTATACCTTTATAAAAAAATTAAGTACTATATTCTAAGGCTTTTAGTGTCTTAATAGTTCTTATATATACTTTATACTAGTTTTTTTTTAAAATAAAAAGATTAAAGACTTTTAAAAGTTAAAACTATTTATTATTAATAAAAGAAACTACTTAAATGGATTCTTTTGGGTACTATACTAAAGTAAGTATTACTAAATTGGTTTTTTTAACTATCTTTAAAGTAACTAAATAGGTACTAGGAATAACTAAAAAAAGGCGGCTTAGTACTACTTTATAGTAATAATTATATTTAATAAAACGTAAAGGAAGTACCTATTTATTTATAATAATAATCCTTGCTAGAATATTATAAAGGATTTTTAAATTTTTAGTGTCTTATAAGGCCTTTAAAAGAACCTTTAGAATAAAGTAGTTAAGTAAAAAAAGTATATAATTTAGTACTTTATTAATAACTAATATTTTAGTACTAAAAAGTACTTTTTATATACTCTAAAATAGGTATAGTAATAGTTTCTTAGTATAAATAAGCCCTTAATAAAAAATAATTAATATACTTAGGGTTTTATATGCTTAACTAAAAAGTAATACTTATGTAGTAGTAAAAGTACGTAACTAGTGACTCTTTTTCCCTAGTACTAGTTTTTCTTATAAGGTTTTTTATACTAGGGTTTTAGTAAGGCTTATAGTATTAAAAAAAGGACTTAAAAACTACTTTAGAACGAGTAGAAGTATTAAAAGGGGCGTTTTTATAGTGGTTATTAAGGCCCTATGCTACTTAATGATGTATATTAAAAGGTATTCTTCCCCCTCTCCCCTCGATTAAAGGGCTTTTAGGGGACAATACTACTAAATCTACGTCTTCTAAATCACTACTTTCAACAGGTCTCAAATCCCGCGGCAGGCTGCAACTGGAACGAGTAGGTAACCTCCTCGGCGCCGTTGGGCCTCGAAGTTGTTGCTGTGGAATGCCGGTCTAGCCGCAACGGTCGCAAGGGATGGCAAGAAATGCTGCCACAAATAGGTAACGGGCAGCTTTCCCGTTTTCATCCTCCACAAAGCCTCTGTTCTTTCTTTCTCTCTCTCCTCTCTCTCTCTTTCTCCCCAGCGAAGCGACGTCAGCGATGGGGCTCCTGGCCCAGTACCCGATCAGACGCCTCGGCCGGCTCTTGAACACCACCGGTGTTGTCCTCGCCTTCCTCCTGATATGGACCTTCCGCGACGTGCTGCGCCTCGACCTCGTCGGCTTCGGCTCGAGCCTGGACCCCTGGATCCCGCATCGCCAGCCGGCGGACCACTTCGACTTCCCCGCGCTCGACTCGGACCACGTCAGGGCCGTCTGCGCCGCGACGGAGTGGGACGCCGGGAGCAAGCTGCAGGTCGTCTTCACGTGCGACAACTCGGTCGGCGGCGTCGGCAACATCCGCAACTCGGTCCTCAACTGCGTGCGCTGGGCGATGCTCGCCGGCGGCTCGCTTGTCGTGCCGCGCATCGTCGTGCGCAACGACTCGGACATCTCGGTCATCCGCACCGGCGCGCGCGAGGGGCTGGACTACATGTTCGACCGCGCGCACTTCGTCGACTCGCTGCGCTTGTCGTGCCCGCAGCTGCGCCTGTTCAACAGCACCGACGACGTGCAGCGCGCGCTGGGGCCATCGCGGACCTGGTCGCAAGGCCTCTTCCCTGAGAAGCTCGCCGAGGTCGACGAGGGCGATAAGACGAGCGAGGGGATCCCACATCCGGAGAGGTGGAGGGCTGCGCTGCACCGCTGGCTCGGCTCGATCGATAACGACACGGACGTCGCGCCGACGGGCCAGCGCAGCGAGGGGCCCATGATTGTCGACCTCGGCCGCTCGTATCTTACGTACCCGATCTACAGCGACGGCGCGGGCTTCGCGACGTCGTTCGGCAACATCCTCAAGTTCCGCGCTGACGCGCGGCGGCTTGCGACGGCGACTGTGCTGCGCATCGAGGGCGGGAGCGGAGGCGGAGGCGGTGCCGGACCGGCCCACTTCTTCGGCGCGCACCTCCGCACCGAGAAGGACGCACTCGATAGCTGGAACCCGATCGACCCGCTGTGGGCTTGGTCCGAGTACCCCCGGCAGACAGAGGCATACCTCACGCAAGCGGCCGCCGCAAACCTGTCCGTTATATACGTGGCGTCGGGTAACGCGACGCAGGTGGCCTTGTTCGCCGAGGAGGCGCGCGCGTCGCACGATATTACGGTCACCACAAAGCAGCAGCTGCTCACTGGGAGCGACCGGAAGCTCCTTGATACACTGGCGTGGGACCAGCAGGCACTGGTGGACTTTTTGGTCATGCTCGCGGCGGTGCAGTTTGGGGGGGTTGGACACTCGAGCTTCGCGTGGAACGTGGCACTGCGGCGGCATACTTTCGCGAAGCAGCAAAAGGGCCACTTGGACGGGCCGCAGATGCTGAGCGATGATTTGAGTCAGATATATGGCGAGCCGAAGAAGTATCCCGAGTATGCGGCTTGTTTATGGCCTTGAGCTGGGTGGCTGGGAATGCTAGGGAGGCAGAATCATTCACAATCAATTCCATGTTGAACTCGTCTGGTCTTAACTTCTGACTCTTGAGTCTCTTGGCAACTTTCTCCTGATTGTCCACCGGTCGAAGTCTGTCACTCGAAGCAACTCTCTAATCCCTGCGAGGCCTTCCATATGGTGCTGCATTATGAGTAACAACTTCCATATTGTAGCATAGTTCGTTCGCCTTGAGTAGTATCGGTGGGATGAGGCCTGTTCCATGTGTATGTTGTTGTACCTACGCAGAGTGGTACAGCAGTCTGCGCTTTGCCCTGATTGACGACGCCACTGCCAACAAGCGTTTTGATAGACATTGTCAAAAAGGGTCAAGGTCCGCAGCAGGCTTCTTGAGAAGCAACTGTTTAGAACACAAGCAGAATTCTCCCGAAAAATCCCATTATGCCTGACTTATTCTCCTGCCAGGTCCTCCATGATGTCTAGGGCCGGGATGAAAGTTCGAGCCGCCATGGGCTGCAATCAACTCAGCCAAATCTTGGTGCCCAGTGTCCATGGCATGCCACAGTGCAGTGTGGCGGTTCTTGTCCAAAGTATCTACGTCAACCCTGCCAGAAACCAGCAGTATTTCGGCGATCCCCGCCTGTCCGTACCGGGCGGCCCCCATGAGGGGGGTCCGGCGATGTTGCCCCTTGACGTCTGGACGCAATTTGGGAATCTTCAGAAGAGCCCGCACGACGCTCTCGCGGCCGTTTCTCACTGCGTGTGACAGAGGGCTCATTTCGTTCTGGTCGCGGAAGTTGACGTCGGCATGGCGCCAGTTGACGATGACCTCGACCACGGCCTCGTGCCCCTTTGCGCATGCGTAGGACAATGGCGTCCTCTTTGACTTGTCCGCCAAGTTGACAGCGGGTTCTCGGATGCTGAGGATCTTGCGGAAAACCGCGAGGTTGCCCTGTTCCGCTGCATACGAGAGCGCTGTTCTCCCATTCCGACACTGAAGTTTACTGTGTTCTGCCTGGGAGTTGGTGACCATGCCATTATTCTCTTGCAGACTGTTGCTTTTCAGGCCAAGCAAGGTACCGGCAGCCTTTTCGTCCTTCTCGATGGCGTGCATCAACGAGGTCTTTCCCAGAGAATCCCTCGAATGGATACATCGTCCAAAAGCCTCGAAAGATAGCACGTCTTGAATGGACTCAAGTCCTCGCCCTTCCCGGACCGCCTCGAGAAACTCCTGCCCGGTGCCTTGTAAGATTGCTCCAGACAAAGCAGTCCGACCGTCTCTGTTCCTTGTTGTGAAATCAAGGCCCTGGACTCGGGAGAGCACCGTAACGGCTGGCCAGAATCTTTGTCTCACAGCCTCGGACAAGAGACACACGCCGTCTTTGCTCTTTCTGTTGATCTCGATCCAGTGCGGCGGTACCTTGAGCAGCTCCTTCACGACCTCGACGTTTCCCCTCTGGACCGCCACGAACAACGGAGTCCGCCCCTTTCGATCTTGCCGGCAAAATGCCGGTTTGCTTAGAGGTGCGAGGACTGAAACAATGTCGAGCCGGTTGCGAATGACGGCCAGCTGCAACGCCGTTCCGTGTCTGTCTTGCGCACATGGCAATATGCGAGGCCACTGCGCGAGGATTCGCACGATCTCCAGGTTCCCACTTGCCACGGCCCAGATCAGGGGGGTTCGGAGCTTGTCATCTCTGAAGTTGACGATGACGTGGCGATTCCGCCTCTCCTCTGGTTCAGAGACTGGCTCATGGACCGTTTGGAGAAGTAGTCTCAGAATTGCGGCGTTTCCCTTTTGTACAGCTATCATCACAGCAGTGTTGCCTCTCCCTTGTTCTCGATGATTGACGTCGGCCTGGTTGTTTAACAGAAACTTGACGACGTCAATGTGATCATGCTCAACGGCAACCATCAGTGGCGTCTGGCCACGTTGGCTCTCAAGATTGATGTGATTTGGCTGATATTCAGCCAGAAGCTGTACTGCCGCAGTAGAACCATTTGCGGCGGCAACATGGATTGAGGCTTGTCCGTCATCGTCCAGCTGTGTTGTGTCGACAAGTTGCCGACCAAGAAAATAGCGGATGAGGCCGACCAAGCCCCTGGAAGCAGCCCAATGGAGCGGTGTTCTACCTTTGCCGTTGATCTGCCCCAGGCTTGCGTCAAGTCCAAGGACCTGAATGCCGCTGAAGAGATCAGCCTCAAACTTGGGCTCGTCAATGACTTTCGACAGCGCTAGCCACAAGCTTTGATGGGAAACTTGCAGCTCGACTTTCCCAAGCCCTAGAAACGTCTCTGCCAGTTCATCCCGACCATCTTTGAACGGCAAGACAACTGGCGTGATGCCATATTTGTCAGCAATCGAAACATCGGCCTTCCACGTATTGATCAGGAGCTCGATCGTGTCAAGGTGGCCGTTCTTAGTTGCTAGCCACAGAGCGGTTCGGCCTTGGTTGTTCTTGTAGTTAACATCGATCTCAGTCTTTGCCTTCCGGAATAGAACCTCCAAGACCTCTGTTCGACCAGCGTCGGCAGCCATCAAAAACGCCACATTTAGGAATGTGCGCAATTGTTTCGTCGAGGCCTCTGTGCGGCCTGGTTGCTGCTCCGACAAGAAGTCTGCGACGATGTCTTTGTGCCCACGCATCGCAGCCCGCGCAAGGGGGGTTAGGTGGTAAGGCTCGGCAGCATCGAACCTTGCCGAAGGCAATGCCAAAAGCGTACGCACTGATCCCCGGAGACCGTTCCCGGCAGCGTGGGATAGAGGTGTCCGTCCTTTTCGATCTTTGACATTCGTCCGTACAGCTGGATACTGGAGCATTTCCGAGACGACCGGATTGCCGTTCTTGTGGCCAAGTCTCTCAGACCCGGCCATTTTGCTTCCTGCAGCAATCAGGAAAGCTGTCCGGCGATCTTTATCGCGCTTGTTCGCGTCAATGTCTGGATGTTAAGTAACAACCTCGCAACCTGGTCATGTCCGTGCCTGGCTGCGTTCATGAGCGGGGTGTTTCCATACCCATCTAGCTCATTCACGTCGAGGTGCGATGTATCCTGAAGCAGCATCTCAACGACATTGTCGAGACCGTATCTCGCTGCAAGATGCAGTGGAGATGTCTTCTTGGGACTATTGGAAGCTTCGTGTCCTGGGAATCGGGATGTGTATCCTTGAAGGGACGCCAGCAAGTGTGCAGTCTTTCGCAAGAACAGAACAAGTCTCCGAGTTAGACATTGAAAGTCCCCTTCGGACTTTGAGTGTCTAGGAGACTCCATGTTCTTTCTATAGGAGTCTACCCAGTCCGACGTGTGATGCCCCCAGTAACTGCTGGCGTAGACATAAAAAGGATATTGCTTTTTTCTGTCATCGAATTTCCCAATGGATCGACAGGGACCGGTGCTGAATGATTCAAAAGAGAGATAAGTAACACACGTTGCGACAAGCTCTGACTTAGTTTCGAGTGTGTTGATTTCTTGCCGGCGTCTCAAAAAGTCAAGAGCGGTTGAGTGTATGAGCTCGATCTTGTCTGTGTGGCGGACATTCTTCCGCATCAGGCCCGCACATGTAGAAAGGAGATCCGTTATGGAAGGAAGTGTGTCCTCGTTGAAGTCGGACGACTCTGGCTGCACGGCGACGGCGTGCTGAAGCTCAAGTCCCGTCATGCGTCTGGGAGCGTGCACTATCCATCGCAGTAACCCCAATGCACGCTGCTCCTCACCATTCCCCCAGCTCGTGGATGCGAGTCATGGAGAGATTGTATGCTTGAGTGAGTCGATCTGGTCCCTCGGGCATGTTCACCATCTCATCGAGCTTGTCTTCTATCCTTTTGACTTCCTCGAGGGTTTTGAGCTTTGCGAATACATCGCCGAAGTGCGTCGCCAACAAAAACCTGGATCAGATAGTGTTAATAACAATTCTCCATCATAATTCCAGTCGCCGATCGCGGATCACTCACATGCCCAGACAGACTTTGATTATCTTCTCGATGCATTTCACCTTTCTCTCCTCGACGTTCCGCTTGACCCTATCACCAGAATTCGAGCAGGATACTAATCTAAGCCGTAAATATGTTCGCAGCTCGTGCGCGGTCGGGGAGACGGTGAGACTGAAGAAGTTGCCATCGTTTGCTCTGTCTCGAATGAAGGCCTCGACCGTCTCATTCGGCCTCGATGTGACCAGAATGCGAGCTGAAGTGGTACGGCAAAGCCCCAAGATGTATTCGAAAGCGACTTCATCAAAGAAGCCACCTGGTTCTCGAGGGGACTCGTCTATGCTGTCCACGAGGATGTACACCGGGAATGTGAGTCCACTGATGACGATACGCAAACATTCGATGAGGTCCTTGTCCGGTGGTCTTTCCTTCCTGATTTGATAAGACTGCAAGAGTGCCTCGGCTTGTTGCGACATGCCAAGCACACGGATCAACTGCTCTAGTAGACTTGCCAAGACGATTCCTTGGTTCTGGTCCTTCTCATCGCTTTTGTAGTAGATGTAAGCAACTGCAGATTCTCCAATCTTGGCAAGATGGTTGCTGATGGCGGAGACCATCACACTTTTGCCAGCACCGGGGATTCCAGGACAGTAGAGTACCGAGCCAGGCCTCTCGACCCATTTCTGAAACTCAGATGACTTGAAGAACCAGTCACTAGTTCCATCCACATGGGCCCTCAGATACCTGTCCTTCGAGGCGGCATAGTCGTGCCCAGAGATCGTGGACAGCCAGGTTTCGAGTCTGCTTCTGTCCACGAGTTGATGAACTCTTGTGACACTTTTCCCAACATCTTTCACCTCATTTGAAACTGGAATTCAACGGTCAGGAGAAGGAAAATATGAATTGGGTTGGGCTCTGAGTATCTAATCGTCGTTAAGGGCCTGGGCGATTGATTGGTCCTTTGCCATCTCTTGAGGCTCGAGCTGCAGAAGCAGTTCCTTTCCGTAAGCTGCAGCCGCCATCGCAGCGTATCCCTGCCAGTGTTTGTTCTTGTGAGAGTCCGAATAGTCGCAGATTCCTCGAATGACCAAGCAGGGACAGTTGTTCATCATGCCGGCAGCTTCCATTTCGAAGCACAAAACCCCCTTTTCCTTCGCAAGGGTATCTCGAAACTTTGCATCCCTCATGACCAAATTTGCAGATGCGATGAGACCGTAATGCACCTGAGGTCCTTGCTCATCGTCTTCCCTGACGCGCCTCTGCATGACCTGGGTGGTATCGCAGTCGTCGCAGGTGTCATGACCGGCGTGGAGGTATTCAGACTTGAAGAGAACATCCGTAGCCTCTTCTGGTCTTCCGTACGTCCTTCTCAGCTTGGAGCGCGTGAACAGGGCAGCATCAATCTTGCTCGCCAGCGAGTTCGTCTCATCCAGCTCATGATTCGACTTGACGACGTTGGCAACCGTGCTGATGGACGTCGGGGGCAGGCTCAGAAAGCCAGTAGGCTCGAAACCCCGCCCTTGGTGTTGTCGTCCCAAGTCATATTGCATGACAGCACCGTACTGCCCGGACTTCGCGCTGATCACAACATCCCCGAGACGGATATCGTTCTTGGCCGTTGGTGCCCCTCCTCCGATACCAACCATCAGCACAACCTTCAAATATCGGTAGGATCGGACCATGTTGTTCGTTGCGGTAGCTGCGGCATTGGTCCCAGTGGCCCCAAGGGGTAAAACTGTGATGACAACGTTATGTTTGCCCATACGACCACGGACGTAAGTGTTGCTGTCATTCTGAGCGAACGAGAGCTTGGTCTCGTATACGGTGTCCAAGAATAGACGAGAAGCCGTTAACTCTGTGCCCAAGGCACAGACCCAGCCAATATGGTAATTCTCAGGTGACGGTTCTGCCATGGCAGCTGATGACGTCTTGAGCGAGGGCAAAAGCTCAGGTATACTGACAGCAAGACATCATCACAAGTTTCAAGAGGGTGATTTAGCTTTTGTCATGCTTTCTAATGTCGGAATCTGTTGGCGAACTCTGGCCATCGTGGTCTCTCGCATGTGGTTGCATTGACAAAGTACGTGTAGATATTCAGGCAACATGAGGCAACTTGGAACTCCGGAGGACCAGGCGGCTTTTCGGCAAGCTGTTATGGTTCTCGTTGTTCGGGCTCTCGGAAAAGCCTACGAATCGATACATGCAGGCAGGCAACCATGCATCTCTCTTACCACTGCCTTATCTCGGCGGGGAAATCGACTGACGTTGATTGCATTCACAAAATTCCATTGGACCAGGAATCCCATCGCCCCTCTTCCCCTCTTCAAACCTGTTCATACGTTCTTGGCCCAACATGGCCACTGTGGGAAACAGTGAAGTGTCAGTTGGCTCAATACATCGGCCCCTCGGAGATGATTCGACCACACGTTTCTACGTGTATTGCGGATATGTGGCGCAATCACACCTACTGGTACATATGACAAGGAAGTGTAAAGAACTTTGGCATTGTCTTGGGTGACATCCCGACCACTTTCCGAACACGCGAGTACTACGCTAGGAGACCCTGGACGTTGGCAAACCATTTGGCGAACTGCAATGCAGTACTCGGTTGAAACAGACAAACACTAAGAGTAAGTGTGCATATATTCAGGTTCATGCTCAGTGTTTCTTCCTGCTTGTGGATTTAGAAAGCCCTCGCATTACCCTTTCATGGATGGGTGTGCCATCATCAGATCTCTCGCGAGAGCCCCGACACATCTTCCTCGGTCCCTCGGTCTTTGAAACTGCCGGTCTACACCTTCATATTCTTATCTTCCTCGTCAACATCACCGACAGTGGAGACAAATACAGTGATTTGACCCCACCGACCACATTTGCATCCACGACAGGACTGTGTCTCAATAGCGCAGGGCTAATGGTTGCTTCTGTATTGAAGATACCGACAATTGTAAGAACGGATACCTTGTCGAGGAGCATAGGCTCCAGCCGTCACGTGACCACCGTGGTGGTCTGTGCTCCAGGCACCCCAGGGCACTTAGGCCTTCGGATCCGTGGATCCATTCCTAGCTTTCCTAGCTTCTTCACATTCAGCACCCCTCGCGGGGCTTCACGCTCCTCATCATACCTCAACCAAGTGTCTAAAAAACCACCACCTTGCTAACTGGGATAAACCCATCCCGACGTGTTAGACATGGGAACCTGACTTGTGCCAGCGGCCCAACTTGCTTGCTTTCCGTTCTTGAAGCAAGAAGTGCCCTTGGGCGGCACCAATCTGCGAGATGCATGTTACCCCTCAGGACTAGTCTTGGGGTCGGTCATGTTCTTCAATCTTTAAAGCAGAAAACACGCAAACCAGGCGCCTTCTTCAGTTTTCATCGAGCGAATATTACGATGAGTCAACTTCGATACCGGTCGCCCTGATATACCACGGCCGCGCATTGCGCGAGGAAAGGTGTTCTGGATGTGTTGCCTCCTCTCGTCCGGATCCCCCTCTTTTGTGATTCGGCTTTGTGGGGGAGGCAATGCGAATCATTGGCCGGGTACGGTCGACAATCTTTAGCTCTAAACTCAACTACCTAAAATCAAAAAAGGCATTCATTTTCATCATCGTCTTTCTCTAACTTGAAAACGGATGATTGAGGATCACGTAAAACTGTGAGCTCCTTGTCAACCGGAATCGCGGGATACATCTCTATCATGAGTGTTGGCTTAAACGACTCGCGATAGTGGTCAAAGGTCAGTAATTGTTTGATCTTGGAGCTCTGGCCGAACCACGGCTCGATTTTACGACATGGAATTTGACGTATCTGTCACCGCAAAAACAGACATCTGTAATTGCGGCTTCAGCAATTACGCCTATACACGCTCGTTTGCCACGTGACAGTATCCAGATGGGTATTTCGCAGTCTTCCAACCGTTCATTACACCAAGTTCTCGAAGGAATGTCGAAATTGGGAGCCTAGGCTTGGTCGGACTGTCTCAGGATGATCCGGCGATACCATCATCCAAGTGTCAAAGCCGAAGATTCTGGAGGATTGGACGCCCACACGTACCGATCTGACACATCCTTCCAACATCAAACCATCCTGTGTGCGTACATGTATCTTACGTTATGCGTACGTGTCGATTTGTCCCAGTGCTATGCCAAGGGGCGGAAAAGCAAGCCACAAATGCGCCGCTTACTGTATTCAACCTGCCAGTTCAACGTTGCGACTTGGATATTCCGGGCCCACAAGAATCCAAAGTTCAGCTCACAGATCCAGATCTGAAAACTGTTCAGGAAGAGGCGCACGAAAGTGAAATGATGTCATCCGCTGCTGGTATAGAAGAGCCCCTTTCGCACAAGAGCATGTTGGAAAAACAACACCTTCTACATGTTTAGGTAGTTCGGAAGAACGACATGTCTCGCTAATAAACTTCAGCCTCCTGCATCTATTAGCCCTAGCCCTCTCAAAGTCAAAAAGCCTTGACAGAGAAATTCTGCGGCTGTAAAGATTGCGAGGGTGGGCAAGGATCATGTTGTATCTGCATGTCCAAACCCCCCTCATCCACACCGCATACTACCTAGTATGGAAGCCGAAGCTATTGACGAAGGAACCCGCCCCTGGTTGGTAGTAGCGGGCGCTTGGTGTTGTTTATTTTGTGGATTTGGCTGGGTTAATGGTAAGTGCTTCACTTGGTTCTTTCCTTTCGTGGTGGCCAGCTAATGCCCAAGGCCGGTATAGCCATTGGTATCTTCCAAGATTACTATGAGAAACACCAGCTGCAGGACTACTCGCCAGACAAGATCGCATGGATCTTGTCTCTTGAACCTTTCGTCATCTTTGCGGCTGGCTTGTTTATTGGCAAGGTACGGAGTAACGCTTTCACTTCCACCACGACCCCTAGGTACTGGGGCTCCCTGGTCCCCGGCAACAACTGACCCTGCGACCCTCTCAGCTCTTTGACAACTATGGCCCCCGCTGGCTCCTTGTCGCCGGCACGTTCCTCCATACCTTTGGACTACTTATGACATCCATCTCTACCGAGTACTACCAGTTCCTGCTCGCCCAGGGCTTGTGTAGTTCCCTGGGTGCAACCTTGGTGTTTTACCCAGCGCTCTCCTGCACGGCAACGTGGTTCCAGAAGCGCCGCGCACTCGCCTTTGGCATCGTCTCGAGCGGTTCATCGGTAGGAGGAATTGTGTTTCCCACGATGCTGGCCCGACTCCTTCCCACCATCGGCTTCGGTTGGTCCTTGCGGGTCTCTGCGCTGCTCGTGTTCGTCATGCTGCTCGTGGGCAACTTGACGATTCGCTCCAGGATCAAGCCGGTGCCGAGGCCGGTGACACTTGGCGACTACGTTGAACCGTTCAGAGAGTTGCCTTTCGTGCTTCTCGCTTTGGCCTCGTGCGCGGGCTTCTTCGCCATGTTCATTCCCATCAACTACATCATTGTGCAGGCCCAGGAAGCTGGAGTCGATCCCAACATGGCTGGGTACTTACTAACTATCATGAACGCTGGGAGGTGGGTTAAATCCAACACCAACGAGAAGCCTAGAATATCCCGCTGACAAAACTAACCAACAGTCTTCCGGGTCGCATTCTCCCCGGCTACCTAGGCGATAAGCTTGGACGCTTCAATGTGATGATCATCATGTGCTCGTTATCGGCTGTCGTGCTGCTTGCATTGTGGCTGCCGGGCACCCTTCTCGCCCCTGGGTCGCTCGGCGTATACATCGCCTTCGCCGTGTTGTACGGTTTCACATCGGGAGCTTTCGTGGGCATGGTGCCGGCTCTTCTGGGCCAGATCTCGGCGGATGTGACCAAGATTGGCGTCCGCCAAGGTGTACTTTTCACATGTATCAGTCTGGCAAGTCTGACGGGGAGCCCTATTGCCGGGGCTATTATGAGTCACCAGAAAGGGCAGTACTGGGGTTTAGAAGTTTTTGCTGGAGGGATGGTGGTTGTAAGTGCGCTGTTCTTCATCGCCACTAGGGTGAGGCTTGTCGGCGGTTCATTGCAACAAGTCGCGTAGAAGATGAGTTACGTCGTATGAGGAGATTTCGCATAGCTAGAGGCCAGCTTATATGATACATCATAATCCTCAGTATTATCGAAAGTTCATGCATACCTACATGTAGTACTGTCCACACATGCAATACATCTGAACCCACTCACTTGAATTTGTTCTTTGCCGGGGCTTCCCACAAGTTCGGCACCTCTCCCTCGTCTACATCCCATTCTTTGTACTCCAACACGTCTAGGATCATCTTCAACAAATCTGAGGGACCTTCCTCGGCCTCCCCGTCGCTCTCAGCCTCGTCCAACATGCGTCCAACCACAATACAATACCTAAGCCAACTTGTGCGACCGGTGCTTGATCGTGTTCCTGACCTCGAAATACAGCCATCATCTTCAGTCCGCCAATGAAAAAGCGGATACGCGCTGCCGCATCGAGCCCGTTAAGATGACCCCGCTCATAGTACTGCGGACCATCTCACATCATGACACGTTGCCCGATATCGCTGGATGTAAGCTTCGATTCATTATTCTGCGCGAGAACTTCAAGATGTTTAGGCGTAACCGCGGCGTCCATCCTCAGTCGGGCGCTCGTGGATACATGCTCCAGCTCAGAACGCCCGTGGAGGCATTTGGCCACATGCTCCATCATGACTCTCGTCAGAATGTGCATCTTTCCAGCTTTGTCTCGCGCTGTTGTACTTCAATAGCAGAGAGCGGCATGAGAATATAACTGGAGACGAGGCCTTTGAAGCGCTTTATCGCGGGTGTGGTATCAACAAAGGCACCCTACTAAATTGTCTCTAGACTCCCGCCTAGTATCAATCTATTCCCTATATAGTATATCTATATCAATCTAAACTACTATTCTTGCTACTACTCTATAGTTCGGTCCTTCTGTTAATGTGTTGCTATTGTGATTATCACCGTTGTCTATCGTTACTGCCATGCGTCCGCCTCGCTGTATGAGGGGTTAGCTGAAACAAAACACATACATACTAGGTGGCATAATCTGCGGTTGAGGCTTTCCTACTGCCTCCATGTATGGGTCGATGGGCCGAAAGGCTTGATTCAGTGGGTGAGTCATTCTGGGGCAAGGAAACTATGCTAGTCAAAGCCACGAAGCTTGATGAATCATAGGGTTGTCAAATGTATATAAAACCCCACCCCTGCGGCTCTTTCGCACATGCTTCTCGAGTCACGCGGCATATCTACGAGAAACTGAAAGCAAGACGAAATGGACTCACCAAACCACTTACCCGAGATCGCTAGACCAACATTCCAGCTTTCTGTTTTGCCATTCGAACTACTCTCTATGGTTGCAGACCAGTTACCGGACCTGTCACGCATTGCTCTCGCCCTGGTATGCAGGTCCTTTTTCGCAATCTTATGCCCAACTGGCAAATTCCCAAAACTCGACAATGAAAATCTCCGTAGCGTCCTTTTGATGCTAGAAGAAGGTGCACCGGATTGGTACCTATGTTTTGGATGCACGCGCTTTCGACCCCTGGAGCTGAATAGCGAGGGTGTTTTGCGAGGACAGCTTCACCCACGCTGCGATTCCGTTCTTCGGAGATTGCAACGGTATACTATGCGTCCCCCGCCGAGGATCAACCCGAGCCGCTGCGGTGGAGTTGGCTCGGAAGTCAATTGGGTTGAGACTAGAAGCTGCGTGGTCTGGAGGCCAGCGGTCATTGGGCTGGGGGGCAATGGACCCGAGATCACCTTTTCCGAGGCCCATCTTGTCATGAACAGACATTTTTACGGAGCTGCGTACGGCCTGCCGATCAAAGACCTCGAGAGTGCGGTTGACTTCGAGAGATACATCGCTCTGGGCGAGGAAGGGGTCAGTTTGAACCACTTCCCGCTCGAAACCCACATGCCGTCCGGCAGAAGATATCATCTGCGACCTTCACACCAAAACGCCAATGTGATGTCCATGAGGCCGTCGGCTGCAGAGGCTGCTACACGCTGGGCGTTCTCCCATCAAACTTCCGCAAGAATCATTAATGACGAGCTCTTCCTCTGCCGCCGCCACCTCATAGTAGGGCCACCGTGCTCTATGGCGGACTTCACCAGGGTCATAGACAGTCTCGAGCTCCCTGTGTGTACGCATGTCTACGGCTCAAGCAAGATGCCCAGCCTGCATTACTGGCGCGAGTTCGAGACTTGCATCCCCGAACTCCTGAACCTGCGAATATCTGCGAGCGAGCCGTTATACGACGCGTATCCCGACGCCACAATCCACTCATGCAGTCGTTGCTACACTGACTATACGATTTGCGTCGACCGGGGAGGACTCCAAAAGGGCTGGAGCTTAGAGCTCACGACATACCACAAATTTGGAAGCTGTCGAACTCCCGGCGACCCCGCCTGGGCTTACCTCATAGGGGTCGGTTCTCGCCGTCGTGATTGTCCTGAAGATCTTGGAGGAGTTCGGCATGCCTGGCTTCATGGACCGGGAAAGATCTCGATCGTGCCCAAGGAGGAGGGCATTCTAAAACCTAGCACGCATGTGAGGAAGCATGCGGAACCAAAGTCACGCTGGACACGTTACTTCGGTGGAATGGTTCAAGACCGATGTTCCCGCTTTAATCGTCGAAGTGTCGATTCGCGAATAAGGCATCGCGAACTATACATGAAGTGTTTCGAAGGTCTTTGGAATCTTGATAGACCAGGTACGGTTCATTGGGTTGGAGATTGGGATTTACGGGGGCAATTTCTACAACCTGAGGATCTATCACGTACATTTGTAGAAGAGGCAGGACACGAGGTGTAGTGTTGTAATACTAGGTGCTAGTTAATTATGGACGTAAAGAAGTAAGGTGTAATCACGATCGTGGCACACGTGCACATGTGGCCTCTTGGCCTTCTAGACCTCCTCCTGGCTCCTGGCTCCTGGCAGCAACTTCTCCTTTACACAGGACCACGTTTGGCATCTTAACGAATTCAGTTCTCTATGCCCCAACCTCGCTTTATGTTCCGTCTCAGGTCTTTCTTGCGGACGTTCTAAAAACATGGGGTTCTTGCTTTCTCGATTCGAATAGAGTTCTGCTATCCGGGTAGTGTCGGAAATCTATCTAGGCAGTACCTACTCTTTTTAGCCAATTAATCTAGTCGCTTAGCGCAACGTTAGAGATTATAAAAAACAGCATATTACGTAATTACTTAACATTTAATTTAATTCAATTTTTATTACAGTAATTAATACTATAGTACTTAATTAATCTACTCTATATATAGCTCTTTAGTTAATTTATCCTAGCCTTCCTAGTGCTATTAATAGTAGTACCGCGTTTTAACTACTTTAGTATAGCTTCTTTAGCTCTAGGGCGCTACTACTAGCTATAACAATATACTCTTAGGTTATAGACTATAAAAGCTTGTCCTCTTTATTATTATACTTAAAAACTAATTAGTCCCTTTAAATACTTAATTATATAGGCCGTGGTACTAGATTTACTACCTTTTTTAGCTACTTTAGTTTAGTAGTAGGGTACTTTTTATTCTAAAGTCGGCTTTAAAGTTTAGTAATAATAGTAGGGTCTTTAATTTGTAGTAGTATATTAGTAAGGTTAAGGGGCTAATTAAGCTACTATTATAAATTAATATTAAACTTAAAGACCTTTTTTTTTTCTTTTTTAAGAGTAAGTAAGTAATAGCTATAAGGAAGCTTAAACTAATAAGTAAAGCGGCTATAGTAAGGTAGTAAATTAAAAGGGGGTAGCTTACTATCCTTAGGTAGAGCTGTTAGTATAATATAATACTAGTACGCGAGGTAGTTAAGGGCCTTAAAGTTAATTTATTTACTAATAACTTAGAACTATAGCTAACTAAAGTATTTATACTAGGACTACTTTTTTATTACTACTACCTACTTACTATAGATTTACTTTTTATTCTAAAGTATTTTATTAATTACTTAAGAGATACTAAAGAGGTCTAAAGTACTAGTAATTATATAGAACTTAAGGTTCTTATATATAGTTTTTATAAAAGAGTTAGTATAAAWACTATAGTTCTTATACTTACTAATATAGTACTAAGCCTACTAGTAATAAAGTAGGTAGTACGTAGTACTAAGATACTTAAAGTTAGCCTCTTAGTTATAAAAGACTTTATAAAAGTAAGTTTATATAGTATTAAAGTCGTCCTTAGTATTAGTATAAATTATATAAGCCTAGACGTCTAGAAAGCTAGTTAAGGTATAGTTAACTTTAAAGACCTTAAATTAATACTATATAAGGATTATATTTACCTAAGCTACCTTATTAAGTATATACTTTTAAAGATTATAGAGAAAAGTAGTAGTAGCCTTTTTATACTTATAAGTAGCTTTAATAGTAGTAATAACCTCTTTCTTAATCACCTCCTTATCCCTAGTAATATTATTTTTATTGTTAGGAGCGCTACCCTTACTATACTAATACTTATACACATACTAATTAATATTTATATTAATATAAAAAATATATATCTATAACTAAGTAAAAGGGAACTAGTCTATAATAGCTATACGTAAAGTATTTTTATAGTTAGTAATAGTAATAGATAGCTTATGTGTACTAACCTTAACGCGAATCTTATTAAATAACTTAATAAAAAAGTTATAGTCTTTTTACTACTCTATTAAAGTAAGGCTAAAGGTATAGTTATATAGGGAACTAATATCTATAGTACTAGTAATTTTATAGTACGTTAGTATAAGTCTATAATAAGTCTATATTAAAAATATATACCTAGAATAGTAGTATCTTAAATTAGTTTATTTTGTACGTATAATTAAAACCCAGAACCTCTAAGAACCTCTTCTATATTATCTCGTACTAAGAATAAGTTTAAAATAAAGCCTTAAGGACATTAGGGTCTTTAAAGCTCTATAATACATAGTACTTTAAGTTATAAGTATAGAAAAGGTTAAAAAGTACTTATACTAATATATAGCCGTAAAGATCCTTAAGCTAAAAGTACTAGTAAGTATTATTAATATCCTTCTACGTAATATACAACTTAAGCGCTATATCTCTTATAACTAAGGCTACTTTATAACCCTTAATAGCCTTATATTTAAATAAGTTAGTAAGTATAGTTTACTATACTACTATTATTTTATAATAAGTTATATAAACTAAGGAATAAAGAGAGGGACTATAGTTATAATAGTAATATTTAGAGTTAGTAGTAAAATACTAAGTTTATTTAAAACTATTAGTAGTATAAGTAGTAACTATACCTTTTTAATTACAGCTAGCCTTACTTATTAATAATATATAAAGTATTATAGCCAGCTTTCTAATAGTAAGGTTTATATTAACAGAAACTAAGGTTTAATACTAAGAGTAGTACTATAGTTATTAAAGGGATCCTAGTTTTAAAGTACTTAAGTAATTAGTTTAAGTATTTAATAAAAGGGTCGTAGTAGTTACTACTAAAGGGCTAAAAGTATTTAAAAATTAATACAAAGTTAATAACTAAAGAACTATAAAAAGTAGAACTTAAGAGTACTTAAGTCCTATCTATATATAAATCCTATTTCTTTATTTATACTATACTAATAAGTATAATACTAATTAAGTAAGTACTTATTAATCTACTAATAAATACTTACTAAGTAAGTACTTATACTTACTTTATTAATACTTACTCCTTTATTACTATATAACCTATACTATAGTTCTTCTATTCTTAAAAAGCCGCCCGTTTATTATACATTAGTTACCTTTCTATTATCCTTTTAACTACTAATCCCCTATAAATAGAGTCTATAGCTATTTATAATTAATAAGTTATAATATTAAGTCTCTTTTTAAAAATCTTATGTTTAAGACCTTATATAAGTAGGTCATTTATTCCTAAACTAGGGAATATAGAGTATTCTTTCTTCCTTTTCTTTTATTTATACTAATACTATATCTAGTTCCTATTTTTATTAACTTTATTAAACTATTTAAATTTTCTTCTAAAACTTAAAAATTATACTTTATTCTTAGTACTAATTATATAACTTTTATTATTAAATACTAAAAAGTTATTTAAAGTATAATAAATATATACGTTGTAGTTATACTTATAATAGAACTAGTATAGTAGTATTTATTTATAAGTTATTTCCTTAGTAGTTTTATAGTTATAAAACTAATAGTATAAAGTAAAGTATTTACTAAATAAAACGTATTATTTAGATTAAAAGAAAAAAAAAAAAAAGAACCTTCTTTATAAAAGGTCTAAAACTCTTTAAAAAGTACAAACCAATTTAAATAAGTCACTAACTAAACTAAATCATTTATACTAATAAAAGTAAATAGTTTTTAAAAAAGGAATATTAATAATAAAGGAGTTAAATCCTTTTATAAATATTTTATTAAAGTTAAAAGCTATAATTAAAGTATAGTCCTTAAGGAACTTAAATATAATTAATTAAAATACTATATTCTAAAACATAAAGCTAGTGGGTTTTAAAAGTAGTTCTAGTACTATATTAGTAAGTTCTTAACTTTATTTTAAACTAAGTGTTTTTAAATAAAAAAATATTTAATTTGTTTTTAAAGTTTTAATTAATTAAATTTTAAATTAAAAGTATATAATATATAATTTACTTATTAGTTTTTATATAAATAAAGTATATTATTGTATTTACTACTATATTTAATATTTTTATAGTTCGTTTTATACGTTTATAAAGTTTAATATAAGTTCTTATATATTATTTTTATATTTATAGTCTTTTTATTTAACTAAGTACTTAATCTTAATATTATCCTACTAATTAATATAATTAATAATCCTTTTAACTTTATAATTTTATTTTAAATTAACTTTAATATAATCTATAGTATATAATCCTTTTAGTACTAGTTTAAAAAGTAAAATATAAAAAACTAAATAACACCTTATAGTATCTAGTAGTATAAGTTTAAAGTTAACTTCTAAGATTTTCTTAATAATTTTAAAGGGTCTGAGTTTTTTAAAGTTTAACTTATTACTTAATTATTTTATTTTAACGTTATATTAAATAAAGTATATACTATTTCCCTCTTTAAAGAATAGTCCCTTTATCTTTAAAGTATTAGTATATTTATACATATATTATTTAATAAACTTAAAGTTAAATTAAAGTTATTTATAAATTTTTTTAATTTTATTAATATAAACTTTAACTTTAATAATTAAAAGTCTAATTCTTAGTTCTTTATAAATAGTAAATATAAATCTATAGTTAAAGTAAAAAAGTAAGTTCTATATACTTTCTCCTACTATGCTATTATATATAAATTAAGTAGTTAGTAATAGTAATACTTAATTATTCTATTAGTAGTTAATATAGCTTTTTAAGTATATTTTAAGGATTTAATTAATATATTCTATTTATTTATTAGTTTAAGGGTAAAATATAGTAAATAGTTATAGTTTAAATCTAAACTATAAAATTAAAAATTTCTAAAACTTTAAAATAAACTACGTTTCTTTATTTAATACTATTTTTAATAATAAACTGTATTAACTAAAAATATACTTATTAAAAACATAAACAAACTCTTTAGCTATACTAACTTTAATTTATAGAATAAAGTAAATATACTTAGTAAGTCTATTTATAATTACTAAAATACTATTAAACTATTTTCTAGTAAGTAGTTCTTTTAATTGTAGTAGTTTAATAATAAAATTAAAAAAAATTAATTACTATACTTTTTTAAATATAAAAAGTAGTTATAGTTTTTTATATAGTTTATAATATACTAACTTACTTTTATTATAAATATTATAATACTTAATAACTTTTATAACTTATTCCTTAGTAACTTTATTACTATAATATTACTTAATTCTTTTTTAAATTTTAGTAACTCTTTAGTATTTATATACTTTTATACTATAAATTGTTTTAATTATTTTATTAGTTATTTATTTAAGTATACTAGTACTAATCCGTTTAATAATTATTAAAAAATAAATAACTAATATAAAGTTTTTATTTAAATTCTTTTTAAAAATTACTTAAATTTTGTTTAGAACTATTACTTCTAAGTTTAATTATTTACTAAAAGTATTTACTCTTCTATTTTTTAATCCTTTTTTATAAATAATATAAAAGTTAAATTCTAAAAGGAATTTTAACTATTTAATTTATTATTTATTAAAGTTTTTAAATATAATAAAGTATATAAGGTTTTTATAATCTGTATATACTATAACTTTATAGTTAGTTTTTAAAAAGTATAGTTTCTATTCCTTAAATACTTTAATAATTACTATAAATTCTTTATTATAAATTTAGTAGTTAAGTTTTAATTTATTAAGTTTTTTTAAATAAAAAGTATATAAATATAATTGTCCTTTTTTATTATATTAACTAAATTATTTACTAATAGTATAATTTAAAGTATTAGTTTCTACTTTAAATAGTAAGTTAAAATTAAGTATTATAAGTATAGGTTTACTAAAGACCTAGTCTTTAATTTTTTAAAATATAGTTTTTTATTTATTTATTTAAACTTATTTAGTATCTTTTTTAATAAAATTAGTTAGGGCTTTAATATTTCCTAAATATCCTTTAAAAAATTATTAATAAAAGTTAATAAATCTAAAGAAAAACTAAATATCCTTAATATTTTAAAGTATTAACTAGTCTTTAACTATAGTGATTTTTTTATTTAATATTTTAATAATTCTAAGTATAATAGTAAATCTAAAGTAGTTTACTTTTTATATATAGAATTTACTTTTTTTTAGTTTAATAAAGAGTTTAGTTTTTTAAAGCTTCTAAAGTACCTAATATACGTATTACTTATATTCTTTAAGGGTTTTTAAAAAAATAAAAATATTATTAAAGTATATAATTATAAAAATATTAAGTTTTTTTTATAAAACGTAGTTAATTATATTTTAAAATATCGCAGAAGCGTTAATAAAACTAAAGGGCATTATAAAGTACTTAAAATATCCTCTATAAAAGTAGAATATAGTCTTCTATTCCTCCCCTTTTTTAATCCTAATTAAGTTATAAACTCTTTTAAAGTTTAAAACTATAAACTAGTTAACTTTATAAAGTAGGTTTTATAGTTTTAAAATAAGTAGTAGTAAGTATTAGTTCTTAATAGTAATATTATTAAATTATTAATAATTAATATAGAATTATAGTTTACTATTTTTTTTTAATATAAATAGAATTAAGTATTTTATTAGTAATATTAATTCTTTAATATAGCCCTTAATTAAATATTTATTAATATATTTATTAAATACTTTTATTTTTTATAGGTTTAACTAATAAACTCTATTAAATACTAGTATTTATTTTTCTTTAATAGGAATTTTATAGTTAAAAGTACTATACTTTAGTAGGCTTATTTTTAATATTAAAGTAAATAACTTTTTATATACTCTATATTCTTTTAAAATAAATAAAAGTTAAGTTTTATTTATAATTAGTTTTTTTTATATTATAGTAAAGTCTTTTATATATAATAACTAAGTAACTACTTCTTTAACTTTTAAATAAGTAATATATTATAATATATATATTATTAGTGTTTTATAGTAAAGTTTATTTAAAGCTAGTAGTTAAGTAAAGTTTATTTAAAGCTAGTAGTTA
>JAJHHK010000040.1:0-381967 GCA_022457145.1 Colletotrichum magnum | reverse complement strand
CTTAAAAACTACTTAAAAAATATTAAAACTTTAACTAACCTTATAAAAAAAAATACTAAATAAAACTAAATAAATAAATAAAAAATAGTATTTTAAAAAATTAAAAACTAAGTCCTTAATAAACCTATACTTATAATACTTAACCTAAATCTACTATTTAAAGTTAAGACTAATACCTTAGACTATACTATTAATAGATAACTTAAGTAATAAAACAAAGAAGAACAGCTATACTTATACACCTTTTACTTAAAAAAACTATAAAGACCTAAGTTTAACTACTAAATCTATAATAAAGGACTTATAGTAATTATTAAAGTATTTAAAAAATAAAAACTATATCTTTTAAAAACTAACCACAAAGTTATAGTCTATATAAATTATAAAAACCTTATATATTTTACTATATTTAAAGACCTTAATAAATAACAAATTAAATAATTAGAATTCCTTTTAGAATTTAACTTCTATATTATTTATAAAAAAGAATTAAAAAATAAAAAAATAAATACTCTTAATAAATAATTAAACCTAAAAGTAATAGTTCTAAATAAAACTTAAGTAATCCTAAAAAAGGATTTAAATAAAAACCTTATACTAACTATATACCTCTTAATAATTACTAAATAGATTAGTACTAGTATACTTAAATAAATAACTAATAAAATAATTAAAATAATTTATAGTGCTAAAGTATATAAATACTAAAGAGTTACTAAGACTTAAAAACAAATTAAGTAATATTATAGTAATAAAGTTACTAAAAAATAAGTATTTAAAGCTATTAAGTACTATAATATATATAATAAAAGTAAACTAGTATACTATAAGCTATATAAAGAACTATAACCTCTCTTAGTACTTAATAAAGTATAGTAGTTAATTTCCCTTAATTTTATTATTAAATTACTATAATTAAAAGAACTACTTACTAAAAAATAGTTTAATAGTATTTTAGTTATTATAAATAAACTCACTAAGTATATATACTTTATACTATAAATTAAAGTAAGTACTATAAAAAAACTTACTTATATCTTTAATAAGTATATTCTTAACTAATACAGTTTACTTAAAGATATTATATTTAATAAAGAAACGTAGTTTACTTTAAAGTTTTAAAAATCCCTAATTTTATAACTAAAATCTAAACTATAACTATCTACTACTTTTTACCTTTAAACTAATAAATAAATAAAAAGGATTAACTAAATCCTAAAAATATACTTAAAATATTATATTAATTACTAATAAAATAATTAAGTTATACTTTTACTAATAACTTAATTTACCTATAATAGTATAGTAAAAAAAAGTATATAAAACTTACCTTTTTTTTTTAATTATAAATACTAACTAACTACTTATAAAAAACTAAAAATAGAACTATTAGTAGTAAAAACTAAAGTCTAAATAAAATAAATAAAAAAAATCTATATAAAACTCCAATAAAACTTAAAATTCATTAAGTAATAAATATATAAATACACTAATACCTTAAGGATAAAGGGACTATTTTTTAAAAAAAGAAATAGTATATACTTTATCTAACGTAATATTAAAATAAAATAACTAAATAATAAGTTAAACTTTAAAAAACTTAGACCCTTTAAAATTGTTAAAAAAATCTTAAAAGTTAMCTTTAAACTTATACTACTAAATACTATAAAATATCACCTAGTTTTCTATATCTTACTACTTAAACTAACACTATAGGGATTATATATATTTAACTATATTAAAGTTAATTTAAAATAAAACTATAAAGTCAAAAGAATTATTAACTATATTAACTAATAAAATAATACAAAAATTAAGTACTTAGTTAAATAAAAAGACTATAGTTATAAAGATAATATATAAAAACTAGTATTAAATCTTACTAATATATAAAATAAACTATAAAAATACTAAATATAGTAGTAAGAAAAATAATATACTTAAGTTATAAAAACACTAATAAACGAATTATACATTATTTAGTCTTAACCTAAAATCTAACTAATTAAAAGACTTAAAATAAAGTAAATATTTCTTTACTTAAAAACGCCTAACCTAAAATAAAATTAAAAACCCTTTATTAATATACTAATAACTAATAAACCTAAATTAGTAAAGTTATTACTAAACCTAAATACTAACTAAAGTAGCTTATTTTCTAAACCTACTACTTAAAAATTACTTACTATAAACCTCTTATAAATATCTAATACTAATAATAAATCACCCTTAAAAAGAATACTATCCTCTTAATTAACCTCTTATATACCCTACTTAAAAGCCTTAATCTACTTTTTATAAACCTTCTTTTAAATTATACAAATATAACTTAAATAACTTACCGCCTCTACTATTTAGGATTATAAGCGCATAAACTTACAATAAAGCACTAAAAACTCTTTACTAACCTTTTCCTCCTTCTTATCCTACTCTTTTTASTAAAAATTCAACTTCTACACTATATAAAATTAGTATTATAAAAACCAACTAAAAAAAAACAACTTACAAATAAACATAACTAAAACCCTATTACAAGGCTTCTTTACCACAATATATATTTAATAGTAAATAGACTTTTTACTAAAATAATAAAGGACCTTTATACAAAAATAATAAGTATAAAGTATATTACTATTAACTAACTAAAACTTAACATACTTAATAAATACAGCTCTTTTATAATCTTTAATTATAGTTAAATATAATTTTAATTTCTAAATATAACTTAATATAGTATTAATATTATAAAAAATAAAAAAGTACAATTATAAATCCCTAACTTAGAACTAATAACTTATTTATAATAAAGTCTTAAGGATAAGACCTTTAAAAAAGAAGTTAATATTATAACCCGTTAGTTAATAAACCTTTAATAATAACCCTATAAGGGGCTTAGTAGTTAAATAAATACATTAGTTTATATTAATATAATAACCCTATAAAGTAGAAGAACTAAGATATAAGTTACGTAATAATAAATAGAACTAATATATAATAAGTAGTCCTAGAGTAGAATTAATAATACTAAGGGCGGTTTATAGAAATAGACTAATATATTTAACGTTAGTTTTAAAAATAAAAGGATATATTTATAGAAAATAGGACTTATATATAGATAGGACTTAAGTACCCTTAAGTCCTTCCTTTTATAGTTCTTTAACTATTAACTTTATATTAATTTTTAAATACTTTTAGCCCTTTAAAAGTAACTACTATAACCCTTTTATTAAATATTTAAACTAATTACTTAAATACCTTAAACCTAAAATCCTTTTAGTAACTACAGTACTACTCTTAGTATTAAACCTTAACTTCTATTAACACAAACCTTACTATTAAAAAGCTAACTATAATAATTAAAAATATTTAAAAGGACTATAAAGTTTTATTAAATTATATAATAAAGGTCTTTTTTAAAGTTAATACTAAAGAAAATAAGAATAAAAATAAAGAGGTTATACTACTACTTTTTAGGAATAAGGGTATTTATAGTTTTAAAGTATACTTATAGTATAAAGAAGAAGCGGGTATAGCCTTATTTAATACTCTAAATGCCTTTAAGAAGTACCTAAAGGATTTTAAAGTATAGTAAAGTAAAGAAAAGGATACTTAGTAGTAGTAGTTAACTTTAAATACCTTTATTTTAATTTTTTAATATTATATAGTATTTAAATATCTATAAATCTATTTACTACTAAGCTTACTTATTACTCCTAGGGGACTGTGCCTATTCCCTCTTATTACCGATATTCGCTCTATAACGATAGGGAGGGCAAAAACCGACCCCATCGTTATAGCAAGGCTTTTTAGTACCTAGGTACTATAAGTGCAGTGTCACTCCCACCTGCTCCAGCGTGTTTGGTAATTGTAACCGGCTGCACCCCAAATCTCCCACGCATTCAGCCATCGGTTGGCCTCCATTTCGAGGCAATGGACGGGCCGTCTCGATCACCGTAGCCGCGATGTTTGTAGGTCTGTACCCGACCGGCCAACCCAGACGACGAAGCTACCTAGGATCCATGTCCAGGCTTTGCCGTCGCGAGCGATTCCACGTGCCCATCCGAACCATTGGCCCCACCGCCGTGATCGACTCCTAGTGACAGCGATAACCTTGATAAAGCCAATGTCGGCTGGCTCGAGGTACCCCGATTGATTGATGACTGCCGGCAGAGGCGTCAGTGCACTCCCGTCCCTGCTGATGCCCGTCCAAGAACCACCGGGTCAAGAAAATGACTCCTGGCTAGCCGCGGTATTGCCATCGGCAAACTGGCAGGACTACACGATCGGGCCTGGAAGACCTCAGTTCCGGGGCCGCAAGTGACAGGAATGAGAAATCGCGATAAGCTTAGCTAAGCATCGACACTGCGGCGGTCGCCGTCACACGTAAACACCTGTTGAACCCGGGGTAGGAGGGCACTTCGCAGTGGACTTGGATCTTGGTATGCACTTGCGACTCAATAACGGACAGACGTTTCGCTGGCGACGGCGTGTTGTCTTCATGTAGGTTCTTGCCCGGCACAACGGTCGTAGCATTCATCGGTCATGGTCTTGAGAACAATACCTAGAGCTAGACTTGCTCTCAAGTCCCACGCGCATCACTTGACTTATCGTCAACCATAGCTTCAAGTCCTACCCCAGACATTCGCTGTGAATTCTGCCCTATCAGACCAGTTAATAGCACTCACAAAGAGTTCCGCCAGAAATTTTCGGGTAGTTAATATCCATGCAACTACCTAAGCTGTACCTACGAGACCGAACGATGGTGGTCCCAGAAATAAACATGACCGACCCCTCCACCTCTTGTTTCCAAGCAGGTAATACTACACTGTAGACGGCATTACAGCACTACCGGGGCCGTGTTAGTACAAATGCGTGCACTTCTACCAGGACTGCTAACACTGAGCTGTGTCCGGCCTACAAAAGCTCCACGCACCCCTTGGCTCGATAAAGTACCCAACTGCGGCCGGTCACATACATATGGGTGGTGTAGTGCTGCAGACTGTGAATGGTAGAGAAAAGTTTCGAGTGGGGCGTTCAGGTCTAAACATCGACTACATCCCTTCACTCAGCAGCGGACTTCATAGCACAGCGGCGCTGCGCATTGCTGGCCAGTCTCAACACTGAAGAAGCGGCAGAGAAAAGCTGGACACATTTGTGCCAGCTTTGAACATAAAAAGCCGAACAAACCCATCACATCCAGGCATTTTGTTCACACTTCAAGCTGTCCATCGCCTTAGACGTTGCCAGAATACCTATTTCCAGATCACCTTGGACGGCACGCAGCATCTTCCCTCTGCAAAGCCAACACTATGCCCAGCAGCCAAACACCCTCCGCGACTGTGTCCCAAGCCCACATCGATGGTGTTCAGTAAGGACCATACCTTTCCTCTTGTGTCTTCTCATCTCTCGAGGATGCCGAAGCCTTGATCACTATATATACCATAGCCCTTCGAACTAATAGTAGCATCTAGTCGGGGGCCCGAGTCGCAGGCAACGTCTCTCCGATTCGAGCAGTGGTCTCGCGAGCCACCCTCCGTGACGGAACGTCTACTAGCCGATACGCCTGCTGGAGTAGGCATATCATCAATAGAGTCCCTTTTGCAAAAGTTCGATAAGGATTATTCTAAGACCACCTAAGTTTACATCCAGATGGCTGGGCTGTCGTCGACATGGTAGAGCGCTGAGGCTTGAGAATCGGTGCCGGTGTGGTCGCCGTGTAAGTGGGACGGGGGCAGAGCACCGGTAACTGAGACATCAGTGCGCCGTGTAATCGGATCTGGCGCGGGGTCGATGTACTGAAGTAGAGGAGATAGATGCCTTTGATGCAAGCACTGAGATCTATGAAGTACACCATAACAATGCGTGATGAAACTTCCATGCCACCACCCAGCAGTGCAGCCTTGATGTCGTGGAGGAGGAGTCCCAGGTAATACCAGGAACGGGGCGGGCTTGATCATCTTGACCGGGCGCCTGTAAAGGGCCTGTAGCCGGTTCATGCGGGCGGCTGCCAGGTGTCGACAGGCCGTCTCCAAGACCTACCTAGTAGGTATCTAGGTACCTGGAAAGGCCTGAACGCCATTGGTATCTACCTACCTACCGTATGCTCTGAGAAAATCCGGACGTCAGCTAAAGCGGGAACCAAACCCCTCTTAGTACTGATTAACAACGTTCTTCAGGAGCTCTCCTACTAAAACTGTGGTTTTAGTGTGCCCCTAGCCCAGGTCAGGTTTGGCCGACGTCCGGATTTTTCGAGTGTGTACGGTACCTATAGAGTGGCAGAAGTACGCGATTGGGCCCGAAGGCCTTAGCTTTGGGGCCGCGAGTGATGTGATTCAGGAATCGCAATGATTAGCTAAGCTTTAATACAGTGGTGGTTTTGCTTCAACGATTTGCATCTTTTACGCGGCTGCTGGACCTGGGAGTACTAGAGACGGGCCAATGCTGCCTTTTGATTAATACAGGTAGTATGCATGTCACTAAATGTTTTTGGGCAGTTGTTTTACAGATAAGGCAAATCGAGGCCCTCGCCCTGTACTCTGTACGTAGGCGTAGTGATTTTGGTTGGAGTACCGGGTGATCACGAGATAGAAGAACATGGTCGGTATTAATGCACCGTCACAGCGACGCAGCAGCGAAGTTTGGCTCGACCAAGAACCCGAGGAGCGCAGATGACCCCCCTTCAAGCCTGTAGCCAGGCTATCCGGGACCTCTTTCCTGCCCTGTTGAATGCGTTAAGGTCGATGGTGTTGGCCAAGCTGCCCGCCACAATTGTGCTCCCGAGCTGGGTGCCTGCCTGCTTACGTAGTTCACCTTCCTGTTGCTGCGGTTGGGGCGAGAAGAATGTGTGGTGTCTTACAACAAAGGCCGTCCGAGCTTGGACTCCAGTGATGGATGGGCGAGTACCTAGGTAGTAGGTAATACAACCGGCTAGAAGGTACCTTACAAGGGGATTTACACTACATAGCTAGAGCTGTGAAGAATCTGATTGTGAATCTCCTTGCCTGTCATCCATTAGACAGGCCATGCGATTGGATCCATGGATTCGGTACATTGCTCGCATAGGCGGACCCTCTTTAATTCATCCCCCTCGAAATGGAAAGGTGTCATTGACCACGCTAAACCACAAGCTGGGTAGGCACGTAGGTAGGCAGATTGTGGCGCCCTCTAACTGCTCATTCTCCGCGCCCACCTCCTACCCGCTCTCTTCCCCCTCTCACCCGCTCTTTCACCCCTCCCACCCGCTCTTTCCCTTACACGCCTCTTACCGACGTGCTGCTGGTTGGTAGTGGGCCACGCTTCTGCCTTTGGGACCAATCAGGTCACAATGGTGGCCGTAAGGACACAGCTGTAGCCAGCGAAAGAGTAGACGGCTAGCAAGAGTTGCGAGGCACATTTGTGCGGCGGACAGCGTCGAGGTAGATAAAACGCCGGAGGAATCTCTAGATACGATGAGACTTTGACCTTGTCTGAGTTCCTGTATCCTGCGCCCATCCTTCATTACGCCTTAAACCGCAAGAAACATCGATCTATATACATACATACCTACCTAGGCAGGTATCGAATACATCTACCTACCTCGATATCTAAGCACATCCTGCGGTCAACATTCGTACCTAGGTACCTACGGGCACGCACGACATGCCTGGCAGCCAAACGCCGTCCGTGGCTCCGTCCCAAACCTATACCAACGGCACTTAGTAAGAATTATATACTTTACGTCCTCTTTTATCTGCTCGAGCTCGACTTTAGTAACTAATAATCATGGGTGCTCAGCCGCGGGCCCGAGTCTCAGTCAACCAGGGCCTTTCGGTTCGAACAGTGGTCCCGCGAGGTCCCCTCCGTGACGGAACGTCTCGCGGCCCGCACGCCCGCCAAAAACGATACCAAATCGATCGAGAGCTTCTTACAAGATTTCGACAACAAATACTCCAAGGCCGCTTGAGTGGTCTGGATAGACGGGCTGGTGTCGACGTTGGAGGGCGTCGATGCCTCCGTGTAAGTGAGACGGGGCAATGGGGCTTAGGTACCTCCGTACCTACTATAGTAGGTCTATGGAGCATACCGCAGACGTGGATTGGGTACAAGGTTAGCCACTGCACCAAGCGTGTGGCCCATTAAAAACTGGATCTGCCGGTCGACAGACGCTAGAACGCTAGACGAACCGTCCGTGCTTATAGGTAGTTCAGCCAATCCATTGCTAGTTGTCAAGTTGAGACGAAAATGGAGGGCGCGGCTCGCTCAAGAGACAAGTCTGAGGTGCCGAAATTCATCAAGCTTCGGGGCGAGCTGGTGATGTGACCAGCAAGTCGTTAGTCTCCATTCCATGTCGCTGCAGAGAAGCAAGCTCCGTAGATGACCGATGGGTTGGCGACGGCAGGAGCAGATTTTGCATTGAGTGTTTCTCGCATACGTGTTGATTTGTGTGTAAGGCAGAGAAAAACCTCTACTTTGAGGTCGCCTTGACGCGCGGGAGAGCGAACAGGCGGGATGGATACCTAGGTACGTAGACCCGAGGCCGATTACATTGTTCGAGGACCTGGTCTAGTGTCTCCCAACCTTGCCCGGAACGAGAGCAGGCGGCTGATACCACCAAAATTATAAAAAATACCTCCAGAACTTGGGTCAGATTCCGCCCGATGATTGGCACGAAATAGGCAACGCGCCTGTCATAGCTGCAGAATGACATCCCTGTCGTAAAAAAAACTTGGGTGTCATGGGGAAAACAGCCACGATTGACGACTTGCGACATCAGCAAGAAGACGCCTAGTACAATTGTGTCCCGAACTAGCTGCTGCTCAGATGAAGATAAAAAGAAGACGAACAAGCCTTTCCAAATGACACGGCTTCTTCGTTCTCCATAGTGTGCATTCATCCATCAATGTTTACCTTTCGGTCTATTAGCACATCATACCGAAGGCGAAGGAACCTATCTTTTGGTGTCAAAACCACGAGTACTTGCACCTTACATACGACTTGGAACACAAAATGCCCAGCAACCAAACACATTCAACCACCCCGTCCCAATCCCATACCGACGGCGCTTAGTAAAAATTATCCTTTCCCTCGCCCTTTCCTTTACGTCTCGATAATGTCAAACGCTTCACCATAGGTAGTCTTAATAGCTAACCAGAATACCCAGTCAGGGACCCGAGTCTCAGTCAATAAGGTCTACTCGGCTTGAACAGTGGTCCCGTGAGCCTCTGTCCGTGGCGGAGCGCTTGCTGGCTAATTCCCCTAAACGGGATACCGCATCAATGGAGACATTTTTGCAGCAGTTCGACAAGACATACTACAAGAAGACCTGAGCTCTCCTGTCTAGACGGGCGGGCTGGTGTCGACGTTGAAAGATGTTCGATGTTTACTGTTCACCAGGCGTGTTAGTGGACACCAGGCGCTAGGTGACTGCACTATACCGAGGGGCCGGTGGAGTACTAGCGCTCAGCATCTGACGTTTGGACATGAGCGTTGAGCCTCTACAGTGTACTTTGTCGTCTTCTATTTCAGTCCTCTCGCGCTCCTATTCCTGAATTTGGCGTGTATTGGAAATTGCAGCCGTCTGGCAGTGCAATGTTGACGTGTTTGATGTGAGGTTTTGCAACCTTGAGTTGCCGAGATATGTACCTGGGTACTTTGTCCCGGCCCGTTGTAAGGTGGTACACAAGTACCTACGCGCTGGACTTAAAGTACCTACCTACCTAGCTACACTCCTTACGAACGGGTTCGGCTGGAATTCCTCGCTGACCCGAGCCCGGTGTCGACATCATAGGTAGGTAGGGTGAAGCCTCCGGCCCATCGCTCCAGCCATAGCCGAGGGTACTTATAGCTGTTCACAGTGTTTACAGCTAACGGGCCTTTCCCGGCATCCATAAGGCACAGCCGACTAAACCCACCTAACAAGGATTATCTTGTTAAATTACGCGTCGATTAGTACGTATATTAATATATATATCTATATACCACTATACACAATTTTTACCCCTATTACGCTCCGTACTAGTTATTAAGGGCTTAGCTACTAAACCTTCTATTAATCCAGACCGGCCCTTAGTTATTAACTTATATAAATAGCTAAAATCTACTTTTATACTATTTAAAGTAATAGGTTTAAATTTATATAATTTAATACACTTCCCTAATAAGGGCCTTTATAAGGCTTTTACTACTATATTAATAACTAAAAAGCCTTTTAAATATATTATTTTATTTACTCTTTTTTAGTATATACTTTATAGTTTAATTACTTCTTTAATTACTTTATAATTACTTAGTAATTAGTACCTTTTAAATACCTCCTTAAAGTAGTATATTTATTACTTTTTCTTAGTTCTTAAGTAGTTCTATTACTCTTATTAAACCTCTATTTCTATAGTAAAAAGAGTAGTACGGTTTTTAAAGTACTTAAAATTTATAATTCTTTTTTTTATTCTTTATTAATAAAGTTAAGGCCCTTAAGCTTTTTACTTTTAAGTTTAGTTTTATAGAGTACTTTAAATWACTWAATTTWATTAATAAAATTTAGTTATTTAAAAAACGCTTTAAAGTAAGTACTAATAAATAACTTTATAAACTTATTAACTATTAACTTTATTATAAAAGTATACTTAATAATAATATAGCTTTTTTAAGCCTTTTAATATAGTTAATAGTTATAAATATTAATATAGTAAAGCTTTAGTTATAACTAAATTATTTTTTTATTAATAAAGTAAATTATTTATTAATTATTATATTAAATCTATATACTTAGTACTAAAGCTACTAAAGTAACTTTAAAAGTCTTTTTATTAAAGTCTATATAAAGAGCTATTATTAATTAACTTATAAAAATTACTTCTTTTACTACTTAAAAAATATAAATAACTTAACTTTTATAGTTAATATAGTAACTATATTTTACTTATTAATTTACTAAAAAGCTTAATTATAAAGACTTAAAAGCTTTTATAGTTTATTATATTATTAATAAAGTTTATATTTATAGTAACTATAAAGCTATTATTAAGTCCTCCTTCTTTATAACTATATTTAAAGTATAAGGCGCGCTAGTAAATAAGATAGACTATAACTTTTTTAACTTCTTTAATATACTCTAAGCTAGGGTTATAGTTAAAGTAAATAAAATAACTAACTAAAAGGGTAATATTAAGCTGGGTTATTATTACTAAGTATATTATAAAGCTAATATTACTTTAGTATTAATTAGTTTTAGTATATATAGCTGTTCCTTTATATAGAAAAAGCTTATTTAGTTAGAGTAGTAAAGTATATACTTTTTTTGATTTTATTATGTATTACTAAAGTTGTTTAATAAACTTATTAATATATATAGATTATAAAAGCTATAGCTACTTTATAGTATAGTTATAGATAACTTTAATTCCTAAAAACTATTATAAGTCTTAACTACTTTTAAAATAATACTACTTTTAAAAAGCTTTAATAAACTCTATAGCCTTATTATAATACTCTAAGGAAAAGTAGAGTATATAGTTATTTATATAAAAAAAAATTATATAACTATATATTTAATAATAGTTTTTACTAATAACTCTTTTTAACTTAAACTTTTATAAACCTACTTTAAAATAGTACTACTAAAAGAGTAATAAATAACGTAATTTATAAAGTACTTTAATAAACTTAAGAATAGTGCTCTTTTTTAGTAACTAAAGAGTATTTATATATAAATATTCTTATTAAACTCTATATATATAAACGTATTTATAGTATTATACTATAGAAGTTTAAAATTAAAGTAGTTAATAATAACTATTAGTATTTAAAAAAACATACTAATAAGCGTTAAAGTATATATTTCTTAATTATTTTAATACTACTAGTTACTATATATAATAAACTAAGCTTTAATTTTTAAAAACCTACTATATTTATTTAACTTATATATATAAACTTAGTAATAACTAAAAATCTAAGTACCTTTTATAGTACTTATAAATACCTTTTTTTAAGAGTTTATTTTTAAATAACTTTTAAAATAAATTACTTTAACTATTTATATAGCTACAATATATAAATAAATTAATACTTCTATATAAAATATAAGTAAAAGTTAAAGATTTTTTTAAAAAGTACTTAGTACTAATAAATTACTACACACTTTATATAGCTTTTTATACCTACTTAATAAAAAAGTCTTATTTCTCTAAGTACCTATATCCTCTTTTTATAGGTAAAAATTACTATTAAAGTATTTAATATTTACTATTTAAAATACCCCTAAAGTATATTAAATACTAAAAATCCCCTTTAATAGTTTATAAATAACTAAAAAGCTAGTTTAAAAACAGTAATACTATAAAGTATCTTAATATAATAATAAAGTCCCTACTAAAAAAGTAGCTTTATAAAAACTTTACTTTTAATAAAGCCTAGTAAGTGTATTATAATAAGTTTACTTAGAGTTTTTTAAATTATTATAACTTAGTACTACTCTTATATACTTTTCTAAATACTCTTTTTTATAAATAAGTACTTAAAAAAAATAATAAGTAAGTTAAGTAGTATTAATATTAATTTAAAGTAGGCTATTAAGTAGTAATATTTACTAAAAAGAACTTACTTTATAGTAGAGTCTTTAGAATTAGGATTTTTAAAAATTTTACTAAGGGCCTTTATAAAAAGTATAACTTTATTATTCTTTTTACTTAGTAAAAGGGGTCTATATAGAGCTTAATAGTTATTTTCTCTATTATTAGTAAAATAGTTATAAACCTATATAGTAATAGTATTAAAATTAAAATTTATAGTATTTCTAATAAAAGCCTTTAAATTACTATTAAATTATTAAATTGTATTAAATATTATATCCTTTATAGTAATAACTTTCCTAGTTAAAAGAATCTATATATAGTATTAATTTATTAAAGTATATTTTATAAAAAACCCTAAAAGGGTATAGTTAATAAAGTAGTTAAAGTACTTTTTTTTAAACTAAATAACAACTCTAAAAATATATACTTTATAACTATATACTTATAAATATATAAAACTTAACTTTATAGTATTATTATCTCTAAGCTACTAGTAAAGTACTTTATATAGAGTCTTCTAACTAAAAACTACTTATAGTATATAGTTATAAAAATATACTATTAATATCGTTCTTGACCGTGGCGACTGGGTTATGGTATTTGGTCTTTAGTGACTAGGGGACTTTTGCATCCATAGTGGTTTTCGCCATTTTGTTGGATTATTGGGTGTGTGTGTGGAAGACGGGAGGAATCAACAAAGGCCTTGCTCGCAGTAGTGCCTTTTTCTTTAATAGTAAACGCCACTAGGGCTCGTTAGGCCCTACGCGCAGCGTGATTCAGCCGAAGGTTCGTACAAGTAAAGGTTTGTTTTAATATATTAGTTATACTGTTTAGTACTACCTATTAGTAATAGTATTATTGTTATTACTATAAAAAAAGTAGGTAAGTAGAATCGTTAAGGTACGTACGCCCTACTAAGTTCTACTTAAAACTACTTAGTAGAGCTAGAGAGGGTTAAAGCTATTAAATATACCCTATTAAATACTTTTATTTAATTATACTATTTAATAATATATAGCTATAATATATTCTTTTTAGAATAACTTATAGAAATGTCTAGATAAGACAACTACTTAAGAAAAAACATAAATAAAAATATGCTATAGACTTATATATATTAAACTATATTTTATAAAAAAACTTACTACCTTCTTTTATAATTCTTACTTTAACTTTAACTATAGTACCTATACACTTAATACTACTATTTTAATTTTAAGTATTTAAAGTAAATAGCTTAATAAAATAGCCTTATACTTAAAAAGTAACTATTAATCTTTTATATTTAATAAACTCTCTATTACATTTAAATACTAGTATATCTATATTAAAAGTTTTATTATAATAATAAACTTATTAAAAATCTTAATAAAAGTATTAGTAAAGTAATTAAAAAAGTAGTAATTCTATAAATACTAAGTAATACAGTTAATAAATACTAGTATAAATATAAACCTACTATATCCTTTTATATATAAATAAAAATTAAACGTAATATACTTACTAGAGTAGATATATATATTACTCTCTTATAGCTTATAATAAATTATTCTCTTTACTTTACTAATACTATATATATTATAGTAAAAATAAAAAGCTTTATTATTATTAAATCTAAAAGTACTAACTATAATTTAAACTCCTTTTATAAAGCTTATTAAATAGTAAAGTAACTTAAAGCTAAAATAGTTAAACTACTAGTACTATATATCCTTATTACCTTTAAAAAGCTATCGCCTTATAAAACTATATTTATTTTACTACTATAAAGTATAAATATACTAAATAACTTATATAAAGCTATAGCTACTATATACTGTCTTAAGAGTAAGCTTATTATACTTAAGTATATATTAACTATCTTTAACTTTAATAATACTAAAGGGGCTATAATTAAATCTATATAATATTAACTAATACCTAAAGTACTTATCCTACTAATATCCTTATTTATATAGTTATTAGTAAAAAATAAAATTTATTACTATAAATATATAAAGTACTATATTATAAAAATACATTATAAATCTTCTTTTATTAACTTAAATAACCCTAATACTTATATTTCTATATACTTTAATTATAAATAACTTAAAGTCTACTTATAAATAGTTACTTATACTAACTACTTAAAGCTTTATAAATAGCTACTTATTATAAAATAAATAAATTAATATACTAGAGTTAAGTAAATAAGAGTTTTTAAAAAAATAAACTTATAGGCCCTTATAAAAAACAACTTAAAATACTACTAATAGCTACTTAAAACTCTTAATATATTAACTATAAAGTTATTTACTATAAAAATCCTTAATAAGTTTAATTAACTAATTATTAGTCTTTAAATACTTATTAGTATACTCTTAATAAACTATATTATAATACTATCCCTTAAATACCTTTTTAAAAAAAACATAATAATACAAATTAAGTAAATAAATAAAGTTATATATAACATAAATATTATATTATAAAAAACCTTAGTAATTACTTTACTTTAAATAAGTACTTTATAAATAATCTTTATACTACTTATTTAACTCTAAGTTATTTATTTAATTAATATTAAATACTCTAAAAGTATACTAAGGTCTTTTAATTAACTTTAGTAAATTATTAATAACTTTAATAGTTTATAAAATTACCTTTTTAAGTATAACTATATACTATACTCTAAAGTACTTTAACTTAAAACCCTAAATAAAACTCTAAATTAATAAGTACTTAAAAACTTAGTATATATTAAATAACTAAAATTCGTTTTTTAAAAAAGCCTTAAGTAAAACAACTCATCCCTTATAAATTTTAATAGTCTATAAATTAAACTACTTAATAGTAGCTACTTTTAATATAAAATAATAGCTATAAGGGATTATAAAGTAGTTTTAAAGTACCTACTCTATATAGTTATAGTAAAAAAACGTAGTTATATTTAAATAGCTTTTAAAATATAATAACTAGTTAACTAGTCTCTTATTTATATTATAGTACTAGTACTAAAACTTAAAAAACATAGTTTTTTATATTTATATAACTAAATTATTTTTATTTTTTTTATAATCTTTATAATAATAACTAATAACTCTCTATATAGTTTAAGTATTATTATAAAGTTTAAAGTACTTAGTAAAAAAGTCCCTAATACTTATAATATAGTAAAAGTTATTAATACTATATAAAAAAAAAAACGTCTTTAAGAATAGTTACTAAAGGGCTAGATTCTATAGGTATTAAAAAGTAAAGGCTTAGTAGTTTAAGTTTATAGTAAATAAAGCTTTTTAAGTAGTTACTTAAAAGTAGCTTTAAAAGTAGTACTATAGTATTAATTAATAACTAAAAGTTTATATTTAAGTTAATAGTATTTTAGAAACTAAAGGAGACCCTTTAAACTTAAATAGTATTTTACTAGGGGATTTAATCCTTAGGGCCTATAAAAAAGATTTTACTAATAATTAAATTAGTTATTATAGTAATATATTTATTTAAAAACACTTATAGTAATTAATTAATTATATATAGTAAAGGGGTTATAGTATAAAACTCTTAATTATTAAATTATATATTAATTAGTACGTATATTAATATATATATTTATATACTACTATACGCGATTTTTACTCCTATTACACTCTATACTAGTTATTAGGGGCTCGGCCGCTAGACCTTTTATTAATCTAGGCCGGCCCTTAGCTATTAGCTTATATGGGTGGCTAAAATCCACTCCTACGCTATTTAGAGTAGTAGGCTTAAATCTACGTAATTTAATACATTTACTAACTAGAGCCCCCCTCTTCCCGTTCCTGCCCCCGAGGCTATGGCGTTTTAAGACTATAAGAATGTGAGAACCTAGACTGGAGAACACATCTTTAGGCTTGGTTAATCCTGGAGCGTTAGCTCTAAAGCGAAGTAAAGTGGAGTAAAGGAGCGATGCAACGAGTTTAATAAGGAATTAAAATACTAATAAAGTTTAAACGTTTTTTTTTATATAAGAGCCCTTTACGGATTAGTTAAATTCTTTAAGTCCTTTATAGATTAATTAAGTAATTAATACTAATATAAACTATAAATACTATATAGTTATTACTACTATATAAGTAATAATTGTATTATAAATAGAAAGAGCTCTATATAGTAGTCCCTAGAGGGAAAAAGTCTATATAGTAGAGTCTGTATAGCGGCCCCTAGAGGGCTATTAGAGGTAGGGGTTTTAAGGGGGCTTATCCCCTAGTAATAGCGATACTAAAGTATTAAAATTATAAAAAAATCCTTATATAATTGTTTTATAAATATTATTTAAAGGGTAGTGATAGTTATAATATAATTGTTATAGGTATTAGTTACTTCTTTTTACTTTAATTAAAAAAAAAATCAATAAGTATTTACTACTTATATATACCTTTTAGTAATAATATAATAAACGTACTACCCGGCTATATATAAATAAATAATACCTTTTTATTTACCCTTTACTATAACTTTTTTTTTAATCTATTAACTACGTATTTATTACTAAATTATTTATTTTATTAAATTTATTACTAAATTATCCCTTTTATTAAAATTATTATTAAATTATTAATTTAATATTATTAGCCTTTTTAATAGCTTTTATAACCGCCCCCCTACTACCTCTACATCTCTTAGGTTCTTTTAGTAATAAAGAGCCTTTTAATTAGTTTAATATTTTTATTAAAATACGGATATATTATAAATACGGCTAAGTTAAGTTTATTAATAAATTTTAGAGTATAAAAAAAGGAACTACCTATTTTACTATTAACTACTTTATTTATTATATTAACTAGTTTTAATAAATAAGTATTCCTATTACTCTACTATAAAAACTAAAACTAACCTTTAAAGTATACCTTTTTAGTACCCTTTTAATAAGGATTTAAAGTTATATTAACTCTTTAATAATAGCTTTTTTTTAAAATATAATATACTAGTCTATTTGTCTTTTTATATTATAACTAAAACTCTTAAAATACACTTAAAATAGCTATAGTATATACTAAGTAGGCTAGAATCTAGTAGTAAAACTATATTAATTAGTATTTAAGTATTATTCTTCTATTAATACTAACGTTAGTAAAGATTATAGGTTATTAAGCTTAAAGTTTATTTAGTTAAAGTTTATTTATTTAGTTATATTCCTTTTTAGTTAGTAAATAATAGTTTTTTATTAGTAGTTATAGTTACAATAGTATAAAAATAGAACTAATTAGTAATAATAGATCCTTTTTAGTTTTTTTTTACTATTATTTCTTTTATATTAACTATACCCTTCTTTAATTAATTAATTACTATATTAATAATATAGACTATTATACTTAGTATACTACTTATACTCTTAACTTTAACTTTAAAACTAAGTAAAAGTAGTATATTAATAGTAACTATAATATAAATTATATTTTATTTTTTAATTAAAATAATTCTAATACTAAGTACGTTTAGTATTTTTAGTATTACTTTTTAGTATAAAGAGCTTTAAGCCCGCCCTTAATAGACTTTAATAATACTTATAATAGGTTTCCTTTTTTATTCTTTTTTATACGGCCCTTTTAGCTTTATAATTAGCTTTTTAATTAGCCTTTTAATTAACCTTATACTTAACCCTAGTAATAAGTATAATACACTAGTAGTAATTTTAATTAAAGTAATTTTAATTAAGACTTTTATATTACTAACTCTATATTTAATAGTGATTTTAATAAAAAAGCTTTAATTCTATAGAATAAGGAATTAATTACTAACTTTTATACTAAACTAAACGTAAATTAATTAAATACTTATTTTTACTATTTCTAAAGATAGTTTACTATAGGTCTTAATATTAATAGTGTTTATAAGTTCTATTGTAATACTAATATAAAGTATAATATCTTTTTTTTTAGTTTTAATAATAATATAAACTTTAGTAATATCCCCGTATATTTACTTAAGTTAATTTATATTAAGGAAATCCTTATTACTTATATTTATTATACTATTAACCTTTATTAAGTCTACAGTATTTAGTATACTTATAAGGGGTATACTATTAACTTTTTTTATAATATTATTAAAGTCTATAACTAGCTTTTTTTCTTCTTCTAAAACTTTAACGTTATTATTATCTACTTTTATAATACTAATAATAACTTAAGTTTTTATTAATAGTTTAAATTTAAGTTTACTATTTATAAAGTAGTTATCTATACTTAGCTTAAGTATCTTTTATAATACTATCCTAGTTATACTAATATTATTATTAGCTACTATAACTTTAATAGTTTTTTTAATAATAGTAATATAATAAATAACCTATTCTAATAGTTTATTAATATACTAAATAAAAAGTTTAACTTTAACTAAAAAAATAATAATAATATTAAAGGTACAGCTATATTAAATATAATAGTTAAGTAGGTAAATTTAAATTAACTATACTAAGATATTAGTATCCCTTTCTATTAAGAGTATATTAATATACTATTATTTAAAGTAACTTTACTTAATAATATAAATAATAAATAAGCATTATTATTATTAGTGTTTTTTTTGTTATACTTTAATAAATAAGTAGATTTTATTTAGCCCTATTAAAAAACTATAAACTATATTATATATATTTAGTATATAATTAAGTAAAAAGATAGCCGCTTTATACACTATTCTTACTTTTAATTTATTACTTTTAATACTATAATATATAAAAAAGCTACTAGTTATAGTATTTACTTTACTAAGTATACTAGCTATAAAGAAATTACTATTAAAGATTTATATACTGCCTTTTAAGAAGATATACTTAAGTTTAAGTTCCTTTTAAACTTTATTATTTAGTTTATAAACGTTCTAAAGGGCACCTATATATACTAGTAAACTAAGTATAATTACTTTAAGGCCTATATTTATATACTTAACTATTCTACTATTTTTATAATATTTAGTATAATAAACTATTATTAGTACTATTTAATAAAGTATATACTACACTTTAAGGAGTAAAAGATAAGTACCCCGGTCTAGTAGATTTAAATTATACACAAGAACCTTAGGGATAACCTATATATTATAACTTACTACTTTATATAGTAGTTATAGCTATTTAAATAAAAAGTATTATTTTATAAGTTTAATATTATTAATTACTAAAACTACTATAAATTTTAGAGTTAAAAAAGTACTTATAACTATAGCCTTTATTAAATTTAAAATATACTATTTTTTAAACTAATAACTAAAGGTACTTACTATAAGTTCTTTTAAGCCTAGGGAGGCTATATTAATACTTAGAACCCTAAACTAAGCTGTGTATTTAATATTTAAAATAAAGTTAATTCTTTTAATTTTATTAATAAAAATCTACTACTATTTAACTTCACTTTCTTCTTTTTTATTATTAATAGAGTCTAATACTWTAAGTATAACTCCTATTATTAGCATAAAAAGAAAGGCACTAGTARAATCGCTTATTACTTCTACTTTCTATATCCTAAGTACTTAGTAGCTAATATAATAAAAAACTTTAACCCTAACTATTTAATCTTTATAGGTAAAAGAAATAATATAATACTTAACTATTTTAGCCTAACTTTATTAATTAAATAGCTTACTAATACTAATATTTCTCTATATATAAATATATATATAGTTATTTAGTATATTACTAAGTACTATAGTAAAGCTAAAGTTAAAACGCAGACCTACTTTAAACTAGTAAAGAACGTTCTTTCTAGTATTAAGTTTAACTAGTTTATARTTTTWTTTATAGCTAAGTTAATAAATAAAATTATTATAAAGAGAGACTAGGGCGCTTAAAAGATCTACTATATCCTACTTTTAGAGCCTTTTATAGAATATAGCTAGACTATAATATTTATTAATTACTATTACTTTAATTAAATTAAATAGAATAATTACGTTATTTTTAATAACTAAGTAAGGGTTAGAAAAAGTCCCCTTTAAAAATATTAATAATACTCTACTAAGGACCTATTTATATTTATATTATTTATTTATTTTATTTAAAACGTTAATACTAACTATAGCCTATAGTATAAGTTTTTTTATATTAAGTCTTAAGTTATTAACTACTTTTTATAATATAAGGAATACGTTCCTAACTAGTATAAGAATTACTACTACGTTAAAATAATACTTAACTATATATTTAAAGAACTAAATAACTTACTTATTATTAAAAGTAATATTTATAATACTTTCTAAAAGGTATATACTACCTATAAGGCCTTTTATAGTTCTTATTTACTTAACTTTTATAATAGTATTAGGGATACTAATATTATTAATAAGTTTAAGAATGCTGAGGCTAAGGAGTAGATGTGTAATACTGGCTAGGAAGAGATAGTGCGTAAGCTACTTAACTACCCCCTTAATACAAAAAATATTAAGGTCCTTAGTAATTATTCTATTAATATTAATTATAACTAGGCCCTTTATATTAGCTATTACTTTAATAAGTTAAGTATTAATAGTTTCTGGTAGACTACTAAAAGTTAGTATAGTTAGAACCTACTTATTAATAATACTACTTTTATTAAAAACAATATTACTACGCTTAACTCGTACTAGCACTAGGTATATAACTTAGTTTATACTTACTTTTTATATATCTTTAGTAATAATAGTTCTTTATAGCTTTTTCTATATATTAATAGTAAGAGTAGTACTAGTAAGTTATATATAATTTATATAATATACGAAAAGCTTAAAGAGCTTATTAGTTAGTATAATTTAATAATAACTACTATTTCTACTAGTATTATAGTTAATAGTGTTAAAGAATTTACTCTTTATAACTTCTTTTATTTTTTAGTTACTTATTTATTATTTTAAAAGTTTTTTATAACTAATACTAGCTGCTTTTAAAATACTTAGTAATATATTTACTATTTTGTTATTAATAAAAAGTTTATAATTAGTTTTAGGATACTTAAATAGTTTAATAATAGATTTTAAGTAATTTTTTTAACTTAGTTTAACTTTTATTTTAGTAGACTTAATATTCTATTAATAAGAGACTTTTACTAACTTTCCCCTGTAATAAAGAAGTTACTATTTAATAATAAGCCTTTAAATAATCCTTATAAGCTTATAGGTTAAAATACTTACTAGTAGTTTAATTAAATAATTAAGTTAAATATAATTATTTGCTAGTAGGGTAACGATTAGGCTGCCTTCTATGCTATGCTAGACTAGCTTTGTATATTAATAGTTACTACTAAGACCTAGTATTTACTTTATACTTATATTAGAGTTATTTTGCTTTTACTGGAAGTTAATGTATTTAATAAAGTTTTTTATATTTACTTTATTAATATAGAAGTTAATAACTTTAATATAACTAGGCTAAAGAGTTTTAAGTTACTAATTTAATTAATTTAGGCTAAATACTATGGGTTTAATACTAATAAAGTGTTTTTTACTAATACTAGTAGCTTTTATACTTATATCTATTTATATATTAGATTTTGCGTTATACTTATAGAGAATACTTAGGTATAAGTTGGCTTTTGTAATAGTGTTATTAGTATAGTTAAAGATATTATTTAAGCTACTAGTACTAACTAGTATAAAGATCCGCTTCTTACTATACTTATTTAGTTTAATATTTATAAAGGTTCTATTAAGGTCTTTAAACTAAGTATTATACTTATTTTTTACTTTATTTATAAGTTCTATAAGGGTGCTACTACTTATTTATATACTTAGTTTTTATTAATAAACGCTTTTACTATTACTATTTATAAGGCTTAAAGCTTTACTCTTAACTATACTATAATAAATATTTTAAGTTATAAGTTTTAGTAGGGCTTTATATATGTTGTAGTATTCTGTATTAAAACTATTAGTAGCTTTATATTTAAGGGCCTATTTAATTTTAATTACTTTTAATATAATAAAATAGAGTTTATTAAAGACTGTAATAATAATAGTATTATAAGAGTATATTAGTAAGTTATTTGCTTAGTTAATAAGCTTTTTTTGGTTTATTACTAATATATAGCTATGGGGATTAAGTAGGCTAAAAAATACAAACCTAATTTAGAAATCTCTAGCTTTACTTAATAGTTAATAATATATATCTTACTAAGACTACTACTCTAGAATTCTTTTATAATTATGTAATAATTACTATTAAGATTATAATAATAATTAAATAGTAATTATAACTATAATCCCTAGCTGTATTTAGTGTAAGTCTTTATATAAAGTTAATATTTATATACTGAGTTATTAATATATATATATAATAAAATTTTAATAAACTTAACCTTAAACTACTTAACTATTATTTATTACTTAAGCTGTTTTTTAATTTTACTATATTTGTATAGTAACTTTATAAGACTCTTTAAATTAGTATATAGTAGACTTAGTTAGTATTATTATAGCCTCTTTTTAAAATAAGTACTAAATACTTAATTCTTTTAGGTTAAAAGACTTTATTAGTAATTATACGTACTATAGCCTCTCCTTTAAGTAAATACTAAATACTTAATTACTTTAAATTAAAAGGCTTTATTAGTGACTTTATATACTATAACTTATATAATTCTTTTTTTATATTCCCTAGTATCTCTAACCCTATAGAGGATAGCTATAGCTAACCTAAATGTTACTTAGCCTTTTATTAAATAAAGTACTAAAAATTAGTATTGTTATGGGTTAGGGGTTTAATTATTTTAAAAACTATAGTTAAGTAATAAAATACTAAAAATATCTTTTTTATTTAAATAAATAAAGTAATTACGTTACTAAATAGAATTAAGTAGTTATAAATAGTAATTAAAGAGTTTTTAATATTAATTCTATTATGTATAATAATAGTAGTTAGTATTATAAGTAACTTCTTATCTCTTTAGTAAAAATTTCTTATAGTGTATTTATTTATTTTACTATTACTTTAAGCCCTTTTACTTTACTTTTTTTTTTATTAGTTTTTTTTTTACTTTACTTTATATAAATAATATTATTATAACTATAGTACTTTTAAAGAAGTAGTAGTATACTAAAAAGTCCTTTAACCCCTATAACGTTTCTAAGTACGCCCCTAAAGGTATTTATACTTAATATCTTTATATATTTACTTATTAACTCTTTTATAGTACTTTAATAATCTACTGCTACTACTTTTATTACTATACTTACCCCTCCCTACTAACTAAACTATTACTACTAAGAGTAAGTTCTATAAATCTATTATTATAGCTATACTAATACCTTTATAACTACTATATAATATATTAAGTATACTATTCTACTCTTTTTTAAAAAGCTAGCTACTAGTATAGTTTAGGAGCCTACTAACCTACCTATTAAGTACAAGCTTACTATAAATATATATACTTATAGTATTTTTAACTTTAAGAAGGCCTAGAATGTCCCTACTACTATAATTTAAGTAGTAAGTAACGTAGCTTTTAAGTCCTATATTAGGTATACTAGTTAGTTTAGTTTATAGTTTAGTTATATTATTCCCCCTTTTAACTTTTTTAAAATTACTAACCTTACTTATACTAACTACTATTATAATAGTTAAGACTTTTAGTACTTTTTTTATAGTATATAACTATCCTTTTAGTTATTTTTTATTAGTTACGTTATTAATAATTAAATAGGTAGGTTTTTTTTTATACTAAATAGCTTAGTACTACCCTCCTCCCCTTTAACTAACCCTTTCTCTAGCCCTCTTAAGCCTAAGCCCGCGCCTATATTTATACTTAAGTCTATACTATACTCCTCCTCCCTTAACCTCCCTAAGCCTCTTAGCCCCTACTCCTTTATATTTACTAGTCTAGATATTAAGTTACTTAAAAAGGAGTATACTACTATAAATAAGGCCTAGTTAACTAAAGCTAAAGCTAAGTTTAATATTTATAAGTTTATTATAGTAACTACGCGCTTTAAGCGCAAGAAGCCTCTCTTTTATCCCTTTTTAAACTTTACTTCCTTAATTACTACCCCTACTACTACTATTACTAATAATAATAACTTTTATATATTAAACTTTAAAAAGGACCTCTACCCTTTTTAAGTATTATTTATTTTATTCTTTTACTTTAAATATATTATTTTATACTTACTAATTTACTTAATATAATATTATTCTAGTTATAGTATAGATTGTAGTATAAGGCTTAGTACTTATTGCGTTACTCTAAGCCCTAAGTATGTGTCTTGGGGCTTGGATTACTAATGCTCTGGTTAGTTGTACTGGAGGTCCCCTACCCCCTTAATCCTCCAGCGTCCACAGTCTTGTACCTAACAACACCAATATCTCCACTAACACTAACACTAGACGTCACAAAGCGAGAACGGTGACTACAGACCCCAGGCCGGGGCACTGGAGATACAAGAATCCATTGGAAGAATTGTCGTCCGGAACAGGTACTGCGCGGTTGGTGCCTCCGTCATTGTGTCGCCGTGGATGGAAGTTCGGTCCATCTGGCACGACCCAAACAGAGGGACGCAGGTTAGAGAGGTAAAGAAGAGCGATGTTACCTTAAGAAGCTGCCGGGACGTGTTGCATCGGGGCCGCATCCCGCGCCGGCTCTTCAGTGCTGGTTTGGGCAGGTTCTGCAGCCTGAACTCGAGGGCAGTGGGACTGAATCCGAAAACAGGGGTCATTGTCCAGTCATTTTCATCCTTTCCCAAGTTTCTCCTGCCTTTTCCCTCCTTCCTAGGTCCTGCCCATCCTGCCCTCCTCCTCTTGGCCCTTGGTGGTTGGTTACCTAGGCATACCGATGCCTTTTCGGGCAGTTGGCTACGGCATGGAGGGCGGGATGTCGGGAATGGTGAGTTACAACCAGGGTGAGCACGGAGGCTCACGGCGGCGACGTCGAGGTACCGAAGAGGGATGCGCCGATGTTTGGGGCAAGCTGGGCAAGAAGCAACTTAGATATAAAGCCTAAAGAATCTTTGGAAATCGCAACAGTTCTGTCTGGTATCTTGTGTAAACTCATCTGATCCACGTCAGTAACCTTTTTGGATCGCGGCGAACGCTCCGCCTAGTACCTGGAAAGAGGTACCTCTGAAAGTCAACACCCCTTGTATTTCACCTGCAAGACTCCAAAGGTACGAGATGCCCAGCAGTCAAGCACCATCCGCCGCTCCGTCCCGAACCCATACCGACGGCACTCGGTATGAATCATTAACTTAGAAATACCCAAACGTTCAGCCAAAGCCTTGTTGGCTAACCATGATGCCCTGTCCAGCCGGGAGCCTGAGTCTCAATCATCGCCATCGTCCTATCAGCTCGAGCGGTGGTCCCGCGAGTCTCCTTCCGTGGCCGAACGCCTCCTGTCCGACAAGCCCATCAAGAGAGACGCGGCATCCATGAAGAAGTATCTACAAGATTTCGACAAGAAATACACCAAACCAGCCTGAATATTTCGCCAACAGGGGATGACCGGCGTTGAGGAAGAACGTTGGAGGTACATGGTACATGCCAGTTGTACCTTCACAGGCGTCGTCCATGTTAGTGTGACGGGACCTAGGGACACAGTTGGAGCCCGGCTGCATTAGCGCGTAGCTGGCCTGAGCGTTGCTGCAAAGGCCTCCCGGCCCATGGGGGTGGTGGTGATGTTCAGCCACTGCGGCAGACCTTTTACCTTCGATCAAAGCCCTGTATTATTATCTACAATAAATCTACGCTTATTGGCTCTTGCCCATTATTACCGTACAGCAGTGAAAATAGGTGCGGTTGATGTTGGATTAAGATTAGCCTAGGTTAATAAGATACCCAGTTAAGTCCTATGGACTTGACATTGGACCAACATTAAGACCCATAGGTAGGTAGGTACTTTATATTGTACCTACCACAGTTACCGGGCCGCTTATGTAGCAAGCCACAGCCGGGGTACTTAGGTACACGTACAGAGCGGTGCCAAAAGTCTGAATACACCCCACAGTGTACCACCTGTATATCTACCATTGGCCCTGGGACTCTTGGTACTCGAATAACGTCGAACCGTCGTACCGACACGCCCAAAGGATAATTAGGATCGCACCAGCCTCAAATATGCTGGCTGCCTCTTCACGTTCTGTTTTGGCAATCTTATCTTCTTCTCAGGATGACGCGGAGACTAGGTACGGCGGGATAATGCCACTATTTGTTCGCAATCGACAACAACACCGACAGCTGCATCCTCGCTGGCACCGGGGACCTTCAAAAACACCACATGGTATCCTGTCGGCCATGAAGCAGCATGACGTTCACCGGCGTGATTGAAATCGTCGAGGAGACGATATAGATCCAAGGAGCTCAAGAACAGCGACCAAGCATGCTTCGAGAACAGAGGATAGGGGCAAGCGCAGCAAGTAGACAGGCCAAGGATACCTGGGCTCTTCCCCTCTAATGTCTAAGGCGACTCTCATCATTGCCAAACAGGAACCACTCCAGGGGATGGCATATCTAGGGAGGGACATAGCATATAGGGGATACGAAGCTGACTATATTGAGGCTGTAAAGTAGTGATGTTAGAAGAGAGAAGTGCTGGCTGTAGAGCCTGGGTTTAGAAAGAAGAAGGCCTAGGGCCACAGTACGTAACCCTACTCCTTAATACACCCCCTTAGGCTTTAAAAGCTAAATAACTAGGTATTATATAAAAATAACTAAAAAAGCAACCTAAATCTATACCTCCCCATTAATCCTTTTCTATTATCACAATCCTCCTTACTTACTAATAACTAAGCTATTTAAAATACTAAAAGTACTTTTAATAAAAACACTTTAATTACCCTTATAGTAGGTATTATTATAGACGTACTTAGTAGCTATATTAAAGTAGTACTAGTAGTTATAGTGGTTAGTAAAAATAAAGTTAAAATAAACTAAGTAATACTTAATAAAAGAGTAGCTACTACTACTACAGTAGTTATAGTAATACTAATTAAAGTTCTTTTTAGTACTTAAAAGTATATAGTTAATTATACTAGAATTATAAGTATTAACTTTATAGTAGAAGTTATTAATAAAGTTCTATAACTTAGCCTCTTTAAAGCTAATTATAAAGTACTTATTATATAAAGCCTTAAAACTAGTTACTTTATAAAAAAAATTAAGTAGGATATAGAAGTAAAGAGTATTATAGTTAGTTATAAAAAAGTTAATATAGTAATAAAGAGTATAAAAGTTTTTAAAGTACTTAAAAAAGTTACTTTTATAGTTACTAATATTAAGGGTATAAAGATTATAAGTAAAGTTAGTAATASTATTACTAAAAACCTTAGGGATAAGGGTTTTAATTTTAAATATAAAGTTAAAAAACAGTAACTAAAGGGCTCTTAGCCCGCCCCCTTAAAATAAAGTAATATAGGACTAATACTATTAATAAGGATTCTATAAACTATAGCATAACCCTTATACTACTACTTATAGATATTATTGTTACTATAAATCGCAAAAATAGTAAAAAAAGGAACGTTACTTTTAGTATATTTAAAGACATCCTACTTATTAAAAAAAGCTTTAATTATAAACTCCTAGTAGTAGTAATTAGCTTTACTTTAAAAGATAAAAAAGTAGTAATAATTAGTAACTATAGTAATAAAAGTTAAAAAGAATAATACTATTATAGTACTACTTATAGTTTAAGGGCTAAAATGGGTTAAAAAAAGAAAAGAATACTACTACTATAGTACTATTTATAATTTAAAAGCTAAGATAGGGTTTTTTTTAAAAGAAATAAAATAAATTATAGTAAAAAGAATACTACCTTAATTCTAGTACTACTTATAGTTAAATAGATCTATTAAGGGCTATAAAGGGGTTTTTATAATATTACTTATAATATCTAAAAAAGAAAAAAAAAGGGAAAAGTTAGTGTTTTTAGTAAAAAAGGAAAAGGCACGCGCTATGTAGAGGGTATAGGTAGTGTAGGTAAAAAAACGCGGTTTTTTATACTAAAGAAGAAAAGTATAAGAAAAATAGGGAAAATTCGTAACGTATTAAGAAAAATACCTTTAATAGTTAAAATAGAGTAAAAAAGAAGTTACAAATAGCCTTAAAGGTAAAATAAGCCCCTAAAGGGGCCATAGAGCTTATAACTTATAGGGAATATAAAGTTAATTATATTAAAGCTATAAAGTAGTAATATTAAAAGAGAGAAGTACTAGCTATAGAGCTTAGGTTTAGGAGGAAGAAGGCCTAGGGCTACGGTATATAACCTATTATAACCCGTTAGTTAATAGACCTTTAATAACTACTCTATAGGGGGCTTAGTAGTTAAAAGGGCACGTTAGTTTATAATAGTATAAAACCCTATAGAGTAGAAGAACTAGGATATAAGTTATATAATAATAAGTAAAACTAATATATAATAAATAGTCCTAGGATAAAACTAATAATACTAAGGGTAGTTTATWATWATAAACTAATATACTTAACGTTAGTTTTAAAGATAAAGGAATATATTTATAAAAATAGGATTTATATATAAATAGAACTTAAGTACTTTAAGTTCTTTTTCTTTATAGTTCTTTAACTATTAACTTTATATTAATTTTTAAATACTTTTAATTCTTTAGTAATAACTACTATAACCCTTTTATTAAATACTTAAATTAATTACTTAAGTACTTTAAACTTAGGATTTCTTTAGTAACTATAGTACTACTTTTAGTATTAAATCTTAGCTTTTATTAATATAAATATTACTATTAAAAGGTTAGTTATAATATTTTAATAGCTTTTATTTAGTAAGTTAATTTTTAATACTAATAAATAGTATTTTATAATATCTACTCCTAGAAATACTAAGTATATCCCTACTTTATTTAACTCCTTAGAATAAAGTACTAAAAGCTTAGCTTAAGAGTTATAGAACATAAATAACTACTTTATACTAAATATTAAGTATAATAAGGACGGTAAAGCCCTTATTACTAAAGACGTTTTTAATACCCTTTTTTACTAACTAAAGAAAACTAAGTAACGTAATAAATAACTAGTTAATTTAGTTAATAATAACTCTAAAAACTTAGTTAAACTCTAGGAAGCTACTAAAGCTACTTAGAGTAACTTTATATAAACTTAAGGAATTATTAATAAACTTAGTATTAATTTAAATAAAAAAAGAAGTACTAATAAAAAGCTTTAGAACTAGTTCTAGACTTTTTACGTTATTATTAATATTATTAAAATACTTATTATTAATAAATATAAGAAACTTAAGCTTAACTTACCCATTACCTATAACAGAACCCCTAGATAACTTAAAGGGTTCTTAATCTAAGTTAAGACCTACTAAAGCTTCTACTATAGTAACTTTAAAAATAATACTAAACAAGTTATTTATACTACTACGTTCTTTTATAAATAAGCTTTTTAGTAGATTAAGCCGTTCTAGAAATAATTCTTTAAAGCTAAAACTCTAGATAATTATACTTCTAAAGTTAGGGATATCTTTGTTACTTTTAAAGGATTTAAATATATTTTTTAAACTCTATTTTAAAACTCTAACTAGAAATAATAAGCTAAGTAAGACTTTACTATACTTAAATAAACTAAATCCACTACTTACTATACTACTAAATTTTAATATATTAGTACCTAGCTAGACTTTATTAAAGAATTTAGAATTTTTATATTTTACTAAGGCTTAAAGAACAAAGTTAAGGATAAATTTATTAAAGTTAACTATTCTAAAGACTTTTTTTAGTATACTAAATTTATAATTAAAATTAATAACTATTTCTAAGCAAGATACTATAAAAAAGGAAAATAATAACTTAATACTAATTCTAGTAAGAAATACTAATAGTAACTAAAATAATTCTAGTACTATAACTAAGGATAGTAACTTTAGTAGAGTAACTAGTATAACTAAAACAATAATTAGTAAAGTACTACTTATAGATACTATATAGGCCCTATAGACCTTAGTACTACTAAATAGTATAAACTTAGTAAGGGATATACTTTTAAGTACTATAATTATAATAAATTAGGATATATAGTTAAGGACTATTACTAACCTAAAAAATAATAATAGTAGCTAGTACTAAGAGGTAAGTAATTTAATACTATTTTTAGGGGAAAAGACTATACTAAGCTTTTATAGATAGTATACTATAGTAATAAATGTATAATCTATAGAAGTAGTAAAGAGAATACTAGATAGTCTAAGATAAAAGGGCAGGCGCCTACTGTAATATTTAAGGTCGTGGTCGCGCATTTAAGGCACGGCTGCTTTCTAGCTTAGGTAATTAATTGCGCACAAGCACGTAGTGCTTATATGCTCCCTTAATATAATTACAAGGTCTCTTTAATAATATTGCGATTTTTATAAGTGCGTAAAGACCCTAGGAGTAACCAGGCCCTAAGTAAAAACTATACGTTTTTAGTTCGTAAGTTAGGACTTAAATACATAAGGTAGTATGCGTAACACAGGAGTGTAAGCTGGGCTTATAACCTTTAAGATAAAAGGGCAGGCGCCTACTGTGACATTTAAGGTCGCGGTCGCGCATTTAAGGCACGGCTGCCTTCTAGCTTAGGTAATTAATTGCGTATAAGTACGTAGTACTTACAGATAGTACTCTAAGGATACTAGTTATTTTAACTATAATATTACTAATATCCCTAAAAGAATACTTACTATTACTTATAAAGTACTTTATGAAAAGCTAGTATAGAAGGTTTAAGAATACTTTAATAATATAAATTTATAATAAGTAAGCTATAACTTAATAATACTTAGTAATAAAGAAGTTAAATATAATAATAAATAGATTATTTAAAAACTTAATAAAATAATTATAGACTTTTAATACACTACTAATATAGAATCTAATAAAGACTATAGAGAATATATTTAAATACTATTAACTAAAAGAAACAAAAGAATAGTAGTACATACTAATCTACCCGTACTTAAATAGTTATATACTAATAACGTTAAAAGGTTAAAAAGGATTATAGTTTATTCTAAAACTTAAGAAATACTATATAAATTAAATATACTTTATAACTTAAATAAACCTTATAACGTTACTTAATAATATACTTAGAATAAAATTACTTAAGAGGCTTTGTTTAATACTTAGGATTTAGACTCTAAAAAAAAGCCTTTAATATAAAAAAAAGAATAGAAAACCCTAGTATATATTCCCCTAAATAATAACTAATAATAGATCCTATTTTATAAAATAGACTCTATTAAAAAGACAAAAAGATAGTTATTTAAAACTCTAAGTAAAAGGGCAGGCGCCCACCGTAGCATTTAAGGCCACGGTCGCGCATTTAAGGCACGGCCTTCTAGCTTAGTAATTAATTGCGCACAGCACGTAGTGCTTACAAAAACTATACTAAGAGACTATAAATAGTTAAATATACTATATAAATAATACTAAGATATTTTCTAGTTATAATACTTTAAGGATAAATACTAACTTTACTTTATAAAAAAACTTAACTCCTAATTCTTTTTTAAAAAAAAAAAAAGTACTACATAAGAATATCTACTTTACTAAAGAACTTTATATATAGAGTATTTAAGAATTTAAGGGACCTAAAAAAGTAATCTTTAAACTTAACTTAAACTTTTCTATATAATATCTATATAATAATAATATAGGATAGTAAAAATGTTATACTAACTAATACTAAATATACTATATTAAAAAAGTATAGGCTCTAAAAAGAAAATAACTTTAAAAAAAAGGGAACTAGTTTTACTCTACTTATTTTTAATATTAAAAATACCCTTAAAAAAAAGAATAGTTAAATACCCTAATGGGAATAGGATATATATAGAATAAAGACTTAAGTAATTAAAAAACTAAACTTACTTATTAATAAAGAATTATAATAAGTAATAATAATAAAATCTATATACTTAATAATAAATATAAATTTTAATAAAAAATACTTTTACTTTAATATTATAGTAAATAGAATATAAGTTAAGACTTTAATTAATAGTAGTACTTAAAGTAACTTTATATTACTATAAATTATAAATAACTTATAACTATTATAGAATAAAAAAAGAATCTTTATTTATTTAATAATATAAAAAGAAAAGGAGTATAGTATAGTAGAGGTATTATTAATAAAAAGACTATACCCCTTCTTTTAAACTACTATAACTAAAAGATATATTACTACTTTAATATTATAAATATAGAATAATAAAATATTATTCTAGGAATACTATAGTTATAAAAAGAAAACTTATAAATAAATTAAAAAGTTAGTTACTTCTATTAGAATTATAAAAAGAGTTTAGTTACTAAAGGATATAGTTAACTACTAACTTTAAATAAACTTTACTATAATATACTAATAATATACTTATTATAATATATTATTTATTTAAAAGTTAAAGAAGTAGTTATTAGACTATTATAGAAAAAGGACTTTATTATAATATAAAAAGGCTTAATTAATAATAAAGATTAACTTTTATTTATCCTAAAAGAATATAAAGTATATAAGAAGTTATTTACCCTAATACTAAAAATAGGCCTACTAGAGTATAGTGCTTTTAATTATAAAATCCCTATTAAAGAGGGATAAATACTAGTATTTAATAGAGTTTATTAGTTWAACTAATAAAAAATAAAAGCCTTTAATAAATATATTAATAAATATTTAGCTAAAGGCTATATTAAAGAATTAATATTACTAGTAGGATATTTTATTTTATTTATATTAAAAAAAATAATAAACTATAGCTTTATATTAATTACTAATAACTTAATAATATTACTATTAAAAACCAATACCTACTACTACTTATTTTAAAACTATAAAACCTATTTTATAGAGTTAATTAGTTTATAGTTTTTAACTTTAAAGGAGTTTATAACTTAATTAGAATTAAAAAAAAAGAAGAATAAAAAACTATATTTTACTTATATAAAGGATATTTTAAGTACTTTATAATACCCTTTAGACTTATTAATACTCCTATAATATTTTTAAATATAATTAATTACGTTTTATAAGAAAAACTTAATATCTTTATAATTATATACTTTAATAATATTTTTATTTTTTTAAAAACCCTTAAAGAATATAAGTAATATATATACTAAGTACTTTAAAAGTTATAAAAAGCTAAACTCTTTATTAAACTAAAGAAAAGTAAATTCTATATATAAAAGGTAAACTACTTTAGATTTATAATTATACTTAGAATTATTAAAATATTAAATAAAAAAATTATTATAGTTAAAGAATAGTTAATACTTAAAAATATTAAAGATATTTAATTATTCTTTAAATTTATTAACTTTTATTAACGATTCTTTAAAGAGTACTTTAAAAATATTAGAGTTTTAATAGATTTAATAAAAAAAAATACTAAATAAAAATAGATAAATAAAAAAAATACTATATTTAGGAAAATAAAAGATTAAGTTTTAAATAAACTAGTACTTATAATACTTAACTCTAACTTATCTTTTAAAGTTAAAACTAATACTTTAGACTATACTATTAGTAGATAACTTAAATAATAAAATAAAAAAGGACACTTATACCTATATACTTTTTATTTATAAAAATTATAAGGATTTAAGTTTAATTATTAAATTTATAATAAAGAACTTATAGTAATTATTAAAGCGTTTAAGGAATAGAGACTATACTTCTTAAGAATAAACTATAAAGTTATAGTATATACAAATTATAAAAACTTTATATATTTTACTATACTTAAGAACTTTAATAAATTATAAATTAAATAATTAAAATTCTTCTTAGAATTTAATTTTTGTATTATTTATAAAAAAGGATTTGAAACTTAAGAGTAAACGTTTTTAGTAAATAATTAAACTTAAAAGTAACGGTTCTAAATAAGACTTAGGTAATTTTTAAAAAAAACTTAAAAAGAAACCTTATATTAACTATTTACTTTTTAATAATTACTAAACGAGTTAGTACTAGTATACTTAAATAAATAACTAATAAAATAATTAAAACAATCTATAGTATAAAAGTATATAAATACTAAAGAGTTACTAAAACCTAGAAATAAATTAAATAATACTATAGTAATAAAGTTACTAAAGAATAAGTATTTAATACTATTTGTGTTTTTTTATAGTATTTAGTACGGACATTTCGATAAGGGGTTCTAAAAAGAATATATTATAGCCATGCATTTTTAAGTAGTATAATTAAATAGAAGTATTTAATAGAGTATATCTAGTAGCTTTAACCCCCTTTAGTTCTACTAAGTAGTCTTAAGTAGAGCTTAGTAAAGTATACGTACCTTAACAATTCTACTTACTTACTCTTTTTATAGTAATAATAATAATACTATTACTAATAGGTAGCGCTAAATATATTAAAATAAACCTTTACTTATACAAACCTTTAGCTAGATTACGCATAGGGCCTAATAAGCCCTAGTAGCGTTTACTATTGAAGAAAAAGGCACTACTACAAACAAAGCCTTTATTAATTCTTCTATCTTTTATATACATAAATAATAACCTATAATATCTAAAAAAAAGATCCCTACTCCGTTTACTTAATACTAGGACACATACTAAAACGTAACCCTATAAATATTAACTAACTATATAAGCTATAATAAGTACTTTATAGTTAAGGGGGTTAATATAATTAACTTAACCTATAACTAGTAGAAATTCTCTAATAATAATAAAGTAAAGTTTACTATTACTAGAATCTACTACTATAAAACCACTAGTAATAACTATAATACTTAAATAACTATAAATAACTTATACTAGGGGAATTAAGTTAATATAAAAACCCTAAATACTAAAGATAACTATAAGTACTTTAACTAGTTAAAGAATATAGTTACTAGAGTCTTATTAGCTTAAATAGCTACTTTAGTAACACTTAACATTAGTATATTTAGTAAGGCCTGTATAAATATTAAGATAGATACTAATAATAGTAGGGAGCGACTAAACTAGCTGTAGCTGCGCGGCTAAGGGAAGGGATAGTTTAGTTTGGATTAGATTTAATTGGTTTAGAGGAATAGTAACGGTCGGGCGTATAGGAGGCGTATAGAAGGCGTTAGTGGTTTTGGCGGTATTAATGGCGTTAATAGTGTAATTAGTAGTCTGTAAAATTAATTAAAAACACCTATTACTTTAAATCTATAGAAGCTGCGTTATAGTAAGTAAATTTGAGTACCGTGATAAAAAAGATTGATAAGGTAGGTGGCCGGATGGCTATTTTCTAGAGTATGTGGCCCGTGGGCCGTTAGTTACCCTAAAGGGGGTATATTTAATACTATTAAATACTATAATATCTATAATAAAAGTAAACTAGTACACTATAAACTATATAAAAAACTATAACTACTTTCTATACTTAAAAAAGTATAGTAGTTAATTTTCTTTAATTTTATTATTAAACTACTATAATTAAAAGAACTACTTACTAAAAAATAGTTTAATAGTATCTTAGTTATAGTAAATAGATTTACTAAGTATATATACTTTATACTATAGATTAAAGTAAGTACTATAAAAAAACTTACTTATATTTTTAATAAGTATATTTTTAACTAGTACAGTTTACTTAAAGATATTATATTTAATAGAGGAATATAGTTTACTTTAAAGTTTTAAAAATTCCTAATTTTATAGTTTAGGTCTAAACTATAACTATTTACTACTTTTTACCCCTAAACTAATAAATAAATAAAAAGGATTAATTAAATCCTAGAAATATACTTAAAATATTATATTAACTACTAATAAAATAATTAAGTTATACTATTACTAATAGCTTAATTTACTTATAATAGTATAGTAAAAAAAGTATATAAAACTTACCTTTTTATCTAAACTATAGATTTAAACTAACTACTTATAGAGAACTAAGAATAAAACTATTAGTAATAAAAGCTAAAGTTTAAGTTAATAAAATTAAAGAAATCTATATAAAACTTTAATAAAATTTAGAATTTATTAAATAATATATATATAAATATACTAATACTTTAAGAATAAAGAGATTATTCTTTAAAGAGGGAGATAGTATATACTTTATTTAATATAATATTAAAATAAAATAACTAAGTAATAAGTTAAACTTTAAAAAACTTAAACCCTTTAAAATTATTAAAAAGGTTTTAAAAGTTAACTTTAAATTTATACTACTAAATACTATGAAATATTACTTAGTTTTTTATATCTTACTACTTAAATTAGTACTATAAGAATTATAAATAATAAATTATATTAAAGTTAATTTAAAATAAAACTATAAAATTAAACGGATTATTAACTATATTAATTAATAAAGTAATACTAAAATTAAGTACTTAATTAAATAAAAAGACTATAAACATAAAGATAATATATAAAAACCTATATTAAACTTTATTAATATATAAAATAAACTATAAAAATACTAAACCTAGTAGTAAAAAAAGTAACGTACTTAAGTTACAAAAATACTAATAAATAAATTATATATTCTTTAGTTTTAACCTAAGATTTAACTAATTAAGGGACCTAAAATAAAATAAACGTTTTTTTACTTAAAAACGCTTAACCTAGAATAAAACTAGGAACCCTTTATTAATATACTAGTAATTAATAAGTTTAAATTAGTAAAGTTATTACTAAAACTAAATACTAACTAAAGTAACTTATTCTTTAAACTTACTACTTATAAATTACTTACTATAAACTTTTTATAAGTATTTAGTACTAATAATAAATTACTTTTAAAAAGGACCCTATTTTTCTAATTAACTTTTTATATACTATACTTAAAGGCCTTAGTTTACTTTTTATACACTTTCTTTTAAATTGTATAGATCTAACGTAAACGACTTACTACTTTTACTATTTAGGATTATAAGTATATAAACTCGCGATAAAGTACTAGGAGCTTTTTATTTACTTTTTCTTTTTTTTTATTTTATTCTTTTTATTAAGAATTTAATTTCTATACTATATATAAAATTAGTATAATACTATATATAAACTTAGTATATTTATAAGTAAATACTACTTAAATACTATTATAAGGCTTTTTTACTATAATATAAGTTTAATAACGCGTAGATTTCTTACTAAAACGACAAGGAACCTTTATATAAAAATAATAAGTATAAAGTATATTACTATTAATTAAATAAAACTTAATATATTTAAGGAGTATAGCTTTTTTATAATCTTTAATTATAGTTAAATATAATTTTAACTTTTAAATATAATTTAATATAGTATTAGTATTATAAGAAATAAAGAAGTATAATTATAAATTCTTAACCTAGGACTTATAACTTATTTATAATAAGGTCTTAAAAATAAGACTTTTAAAAAAGGAGTTAATATTATAACTTATTAATTAATAGACTTTTAATAACTACTCTATAAAGGACTTAGTAATTAAAAGAGTATATTAGTTTATAATAGTATAGAACTCTATAAAGTAAAAGAACTAGAATATAAGTTATATAATAATAAGTAAAATTAATATATAATAAGTAGTTCTAGAATAAAACTAATAATACTAAAGGTAGTTTATAGTAATAAACTAATATACTTAATATTAGTTTTAAAAATAAAGGGATATATTTATAGAAATAAAACTTATATATAAATAGAACTTAAGTACTTTAAGTTTTTCTCTTTTATAGTTCTTTAGTTATTAACTTTATATTAATTTTTAAATACTTTTAACTCTTTAGTAGTAACTACTATAACTCTTTTATTAAATACTTAAACTAATTACTTAAGTACCTTAAATCTAGGATCCCTTTAGTAACTATAGTACTACTCCTAGTATTAAACCTCAGCTTCTATTAACACAGATATTACTATTAAAAGGCTAGCTATAACATAACCCTACTCCTTAATATAGCGCGAGGTTATTTACTCTTTAGTGTTTTTGTTAATACCTCCAGTCTCTTAAGATTAACGTGGGATACGGCGTCTACGTCAAAGCCCTCCATCCGTAGGTGATTAATCCAACTGCGTATGACGAAGAACTGCTGTGACGAGGTTTTAGGAGCGCCTTACACTTTCTCCCTATGTACCAGCGACCGGCGACGCGAAAGAATCCCCGAGCCCTGGCGAAGATCTTGAGGAATGGTTACATTCGAATGTGGATGGGAAGTTAACGTCGCACCCGGGAATTCATAGGTGGGGGAGAGAACTGTTGAAGAAGCGTCAGCGAGGGCACTTGTGCTACAAACGAGAACCCATCAGAAATCTACAATGCTACAAAGATCTCAGCTAAATCGGGTCAACAATGACAGCTGATGCTTAAATCGCAAGCAAAGTTTTCATAAGTTTTATTTCCCAGAAACCGGAATCATTGCATCATGCAGTGATCCTAAAAGAAGGACGACGATATGATGTCAGACCAGCATAGGGCTTTCACGAAATGGCCTTGCCCCCTTCCCTTTGGCCTCGACAGCGGTTTAGCCTCTCGACGGAGCTATACTTCAACGAGGCAGTATCGAAGCCTTGCTAGTTTGGCATGGAGTCTAGACAAAGCTTAGATACATTTAACTCGGCAGTACTAGGAAGAAATTGCCAGCTATCAAATCTCACTAAAGTCACGGGAGACTATTAGCCCGCACGGCAAGGACCTCCTCAAAATATTGCGTAGTCGTCGACGAAATGTACAGGTTCGGCACAGAGGTGTTCACTGACATCATGGGAATCTTGCTGAGAGATTTCATGAGGGTAGGGCTCGAAAGATACCGCCTTGCCGAATCTTCGAGACCATTATATACATCTTTACGCCCCCGATGAGGAACGAACGTGGAACAAGAACTCCAGGATACTCCTGATCCAACTGTTGGAATATTCCACGATGGAAATTCTGCTCATGAGGTTTAAGCAAGGCTCCTACAAGGCTTCGACGACTGTGGAAGGCCGCCGGATAGCTAGCATGGGACCTTGGACATCACAGCCACTGAAGTCAGCCCAGGACTTGCTGAACTCGAAGCTGATCTAGAGTTGTATTTTTGTTTTGCCGGCTTGACCTTTCTAATAGACGCAGCCCTCGTAGAAGGTGTTTTTGATCTGAAATCAGATCTTGGCTGCAAAAGTGAAGTAGGAGGTTACAAGAAACCGTTGAAATGTGGCGAGACTCTGAAAGCTCATCGCACTTCTGGTAACCACCCCCTCCTTGGGTTATAGTAATCTGACTAAAATTCGTCCAACAGAAGAACTCTGACAGAATACCTTTTGACAAAAGCTAGCCAGCCATGTCAAGATGTCCTTGAGTGTATCCACAATTTCGCGGCTACCGCTGAACTTGTCAGCGAGGCATCCGACTTCTGGGCGCATCCATAACGTCACGTAGTACGAAAATATGCATTGAAGGGAGAGCTTGAGTTCCCTTGACGCTTTGCTTTGTTGCTGTACATGGCCGGGCAGCTAGCCAAGCAGTCAGGCGTTGAACCGACCGACCCTGTCTCAAAACAAGCATCGCCATGATTGCGGCCGCCCGCGAGACAAAGAGCGGCAAAAAGAAAAGAATTCGACGTTGGCCTGATTCGAACAGACGCTCCCGAAGGAACAAGATTTCTAGTCTTGCGCATTAGACCACTCTGCCACAACGCCCGAATCCACTGCTAGTGGAGATGTTGGATTGGGAACAGCAAGGGGTCCATGACTGGCGGCCGATCCCTGGTGGGAACTTGAGGGCTGCCTTAGAAACGGTCATGCCTGGGAATCACTTCGCTAGAGACCTTTCTTGATCTGTGGGATTACTCGAGCCTTGGCCGTACTGGGAGAATATTGATAGCCTCGTTTTGCGCTTCTTTATTTGCGTCGTGGAACGCGGATGCCGTTGCCAAGGGAGAGGTCCCGGTACTCGTTGATGCTTGAAATGCAGTAAGCAGCAGACCCACTGGTTAAGCTTGACTTGTTACACGGATCGCGGGCAACGGAGGTGAACTCCGTGGACAACGTACTGACTTTCCACCCTTCTTGAGGCCAGTAATACTGGGTGAACGGAGATTTCCGTACGTAACAGGTTTGCAAAACTGCAAATGACCTGGGCTGTTCCTGTTCTCTCTACTGGTTAATAGCAGGCGCCCGCAATTATCAACGCCCGGGTGTCCTGGCCGCGTTGATTGTCGTGACAACCCTGGGGAGCTGACGATGGAGCTATAAATGGCAGCGCGCAATGAAGCAAAACCCCAACGCCATTGGATGAGGAGGCATCCTGGGGTTCGCGACTTAATTACCCTTCGCCGGCTTGGCACGGAACGTTTAAGCTACCAGCCAAGCCTCCTGCGAAAGTGACGTGTTGGTCCTAGTGCTTCTGGATGGCTGCAGCCTGCAAACGTTGCGCTACTCTGGTATGCATGTCAGCACGACTGCTGGTATCAACGGCGTGGTAACCCGCGGATTCCGCCTTTTCACATAGGACGGAGATCGTAAAGTGGTTCTCCCATACAATGTCTCTTCCGTTTTCTGTGATCAACAGAGACAAATTCGATTAGCCGGGAGATTCGAGATGGAAGCATTCTGCGATTCCTGCGCTAGAACCTGTTTCCATCAAGTCTTGCACGTACCCGACTACGCGTGCTGTTATGGAACGATTCGACTGACAACCGCCTGCAGCCAGGCAGTACGCCTAGAGTTAAGCGGCCGTGCCGCACTGGACGTCAATTGATTCCAGCAACTGTCTTGTTTTACCTCCCTTTGGACTGGAATGCTGTGGCCGTAAGCCTTAACGTCGCTAAGCATCCCAGTCGGGAGGATCGCGGCAGAAACTCGGGACTCACAATTTCCTATTCGGGCAATTTGGCCGTCCCATCTCTCCAGTTTAGGCTCGCCATCCTGGTCAGCCTTAAGTGCTTGGCAACCGCCCGGCCGGCTCAGCCATGAGTCTATTAACCCAAATCGGAGGCGTGATGCACGAGAATAACGCGAAGCAGGGCGCAGGTCGAACAATGACGTCCCGCTGCCGCTGCCAGTTAAACATTGTGTTCTGGTGATGGATCATTCGAACAGTATTTAACACACAACGTCCTTACCTCCAATTCACCACGAATTGCTTCACCACACTCAGCTTTGTTTCCTCAAACCACCCAAGACACACAACGCCAATCCAGAATCCCCGATGCTTCGCACTTCCTTCCTCGGCCTCTTGGCCTTCTCGGCCGTTGCCGCAGCCAGAACCGCCCCGACGGAAGAGGTCCCCCTCCTCGGCCCATCGTTCCTCTCCAACTTCGACCCCACGGATTCCGAGCACGTGAAGAACGCCACCGAGTCTTTCCCAGCCGTGATGGAGGCGCTATTCGAGAGCGAGATTCTCAACAAGACCGACCTCGTCTTCGCCGTTGACGTCTTCTCCGCCGCGACGAACAAGTCCCTCTACAGCTACCACCACGTCGGCGAGGTCGGCAAGGCGGGCCTGACGTCCGGCGAGCTCAACGAGGAAACCATCGGACGCGCCGGCAGCGTGAGCAAGCTCTTCACGACCTACGCCATCATCGTCGCAGGTGGCATGGAAGTGCTGGGCCACCCCGTGACGAAGTACATCCCGGAGCTCATGACCGAAGACGACTCCTTTGGCCGTATCCAGTGGAATGAGATCACCGTCGGAGCGCTGGCGTCGCACCAAGCTGGAACTGGTGGCGTGGGAGGTTGGTCCTCTTTTCGTTTAGTGATGGGTGACTGGTGTCTCAAATACTAACCAGAAAACTAGGCCTTCTCCCGGCAACCTTGACCCAGGAACAAGCCCTTGCGCTGTCGCCCGAGGGTAAGCGAACTGACCTGGTGTTTTCATTGCTACATGACTAACTGACTGGCTTAGATGTCTTCAACTGGCTGAAAACGAAGCGTCCTGTCATCTCCCCATACCGTAATGCCGTCTACTCCGACGGAGGATACACCCTCCTCGGCCAAGTCCTTGCACGCCTCGCCGGGTGTGAGACTTACGAAGACGCCATCACGTCCATCATCTTCGAGCCCCTGGGCCTGAACGGCACGACCGCCCTGGCACCCAACACCACTGACATGAACGCCATTGACCGTCGTCTGTACACGAATATGACGTCTTTCGGCCTCGACATCCCCATCACCGCCTCCTCGGGCGGCATCTACTCGAACAACGCCGACCTCCGCGCCCTTGGCCTCTCGATCCTCAACTCGGAGCTCATCTCCGCCGCAAACACCTCCCACTGGATGAAGCCCCTCAGCGGCACGGGCTCTCTCGTCGAGCTGGTCGGCGCCCCCTGGGAGATCGCCCGCCTCGCGATACCGACCTCCGCCGGCTCGAACCGCACCCGCGTCTCGGACCTGTACACCAAGGCGGGCGGCAACGGCGACTACACGTGCATCTTCGCCCTGTCCCCGGACCACGGCATCGGGTACTCCATCATCATCGCGGGCGCGACCGCCTCGTCCGCCCGCTGGACGATCCGCGACGCCATCGGCGAGCTCTTCGTCCCCGCGCTCGAGGCCGCCGCCGCCGACAACGCGAAGCTGAACCTCGCCGGCACGTTCGTGGCGGCCGCGGGCAGCAACATGACCCTGGTCGTCGAGGACGACCACACCGGCCTGCTGCTTGAGTCGGCCTTCCTCGACGGCGAGGACGCCGTCGGCGCGAGCGGGCTGTCGAACAGGCTGTACCCTTCCGGGCTGTACTCCAACTCCCGCTCCCTGTCTGCGCTTTACAACAGCAAGGGCGCCTTCAGCACGACGTTCCGCGCGGCGATGTACGTCTCAGAGCTGACGCGGTCGCGCTCCGAGGGCGGCGAGGCGGGTCTATTTGACAAGTCTTTCATCTGGATGGGCTTCGACGCTCAAGATGCGGTTGACGAGTACGTCTTCGCGATCGAGGACGGCAAGGTTGTCAACATCACGGTCCCCTTCTTTAACTTGACCTTCACGAAAGTGGAGTGAACGACGACGGGGATGTAAATAGCTAGACTGGAACGGTTCATAGCGACGTCCTTTTGTACATGGGCTCTCATTCAGGCAGTGTTACGCTGCTGGTAATTCATCTAGATCACTTCATTCTTCTTGCTTGCCGTGGGTTTCTGCCAGTCGACAGTGCTCCATGTTCTGCACCAGCCGTTGCATCGAGGGGGCTGGCGGGCATAGATACGCCTCTCTGCTTTCCTCCAAGTCTTCCTGGATCGAGTCCCAATCAAGATTGAGACAAGTAAAGTCTGCAAGAAGCAATATGTAGGGACGAAACCACGGCCACATGATAATCGAAGAATCTCCCCGCCCGTGCTCGTCTGCCACAATGTAATAGCCCTGTTCCTAGAAGCCCCTCCGCCTCCCCCAACGACTACCAGTTGACCACCTGCCGCACAAAGGGAGTGTCATCGCTTGACTCCATAGCCGATAGAGACGAACTGCTTTGGGAGTTGACCACTTGAGAGTTTTGTGGTGCCGGCCTTGGCCACAACCTCAGGAAGGTACCAGAAACCAGAAGATGTGAGCCGATCAGCCTGGTTGCTGCAAAGTCTGGCCTTTGTATCTAGGTCTCTTGTACATTGGATCAAAGTCGAGTCAATGCGGGTTGTAGTACTCCCAAATTCCTGTTGTAACGCCGGACATATCAAATACTCTTGCTTCCAAGGGACCCCTATCGCGACCAAACGAACTGTGCGACTATCAACGGGTTTCGCCTAAGAGCCCGTGGTTCGCTACCATCAATCCACGCCCGCCCCGCAATCCTGATGGCGATCGACAGATTTCTGATTGAGCTCCCGCAATTGCGCTCAGACTTCTAAGTTCTGGGCAGTATCTGGCGAAAAGCTTGCCGGAATAGGACCTGTCACTTTCCCTCCACGCTCAAGCCGGGGGAGTTGTCCAAGACTGGGCGGGCCGGCCGAGGAGAATCCCTGCAACCGTTGCGTCCTGGGGCGGCACGACGGGCGTCGTCTATTTAACCCTGATCCTCCCCACGTCTTGCGATTGCATCATACGACTGCCGAAGACGTATTCGCCAAAGCCTAATTTTAAGTCCAATAGTTGCCATGAGGCTCAGCGTCGTGTCTCTCTTCGCGGCCTTTGCCGGGTTGTCCGCCGCCCAGTGGGACAACAACTCGACGGCCCCGATCGAGCCCGCTCCCGCGCCATGGACACTCAAGGGCACCGTCTACTCCCTCATTCTTGTCCCGCTATCGAAGAAATTGCCGAAAAAGGCATTTCATCCTCTTGAACGGGAGCACGCGTCCGCGACTGAGGGCGAGTTCCTGGGCCGCCTGGGCATGATCCAGGTCATCCGGTACACGGAGAGCCCGGTCGGCCCGTACGACGAGTTGCTGATCGTGCCCGGGTTCTTCAAGTACAACCACACGGACGCGGCAGGTCTGGTTCGGGAGAAGGAGAACGTCAGGGTCAGCAGGATCTACGTGAGCCAGAAGTACACATGCTGGAACGGGAGAAAGAGTACGTTTGTCTCCACTTTCAGTCGTCCGAAGAAACAAGACTAACTAGAGCAGATTGGAACATCCCCAAGCACCTGGCGCGGTTCGACTGGACGGATAAGGAAAACGGCGAGACCTCGGTCGAGATCTACCCCCACGACACAACGGGCGACCCGAACGAGTCCGCCCCGTCCGAGAAGCCCTGGTTCCGGGCCACCTTCAAGCCGGACCTGGTGGGCGGCCTGCCGTTCAGCACCGACCTGTACAAGATCCTAGGGATCAATGCGACGCTGGCGCAGCCGCCGCTACCGTCGGCGGACAGCGCGCACGACGAGTTGGCAGGGACAGACCGCTGGGCGCTCACCGTGCCCGGACAGATCACCGACAACGCGGCGGTGGGGATCTTCGATCTGGCTCAGGGAGACGGGGACGTCGAGGAGGGAACCGCGGCGAACGCGGTGGGGGATGAGTATTTCCCTAACTTCTGGCCTGGCTTGTTGCGCTACAATGTCGGGATCAAGCTGGAGAACGCGACTATTACGTTTAGCGAGCCTGAGGTCTGGAGAAATTAGGTCTCGGGCGAGGAGTCAATCCACTTCGAAGTAACACAGAGTCGCGGTCATGCCAATGGCAAAGCTGAGCGAGCGCTTGACGTTGAGACCGTGACACAAGGAAGAAACAGTTGGGAGTTGTACCAGCTCCGGTCCTTGGACTAGCAATTCCATCCAACGTAATTACTTTCATTTCAAGTTATGTACAGCTGTCATTACACTACTAATTATGACAGGATTCCCGCTCCCGAAGGGAATCAGCCTCGTCAATATTCATAAACCCATCAGAAATTCATTCAGTCTCTCATCGCGCGTCTCAAACCGACCCGCGTTTACTGCACCAGGCCAGCGACGAAGGCAGCGGCGGCAGGGGCGTCCTGCTCGTAGTTGCGGTGGTCGGCGGTGATGATGATACCTCCGTCGCAGATGTTGTCGCCGTCGTGGCAGATGACCTTGACCTTGGAGGCGGGGACGGTGCCGACGGCCTGGCCGTCGAACGGGTCGCCGAAGAGGAGGACTGCAGGTAACGAGTCAGTAAAGGAATCACAGCGATGCGTGTATGCGACTGAGGGGACTTACCGGCCGAGATGCGGCTGGTCGTGGCGGCGCTGAGCTTGTTGGCAGCGTTGTGGACAAGCTGGGCGCCCTGGCTGTAGCCGGAGAGAACGATCTTGGTGCTGGGGCACTGGGTGACGGCCTGTTGTCTTATTGTCAGTCATCGTGCACAGCTTGAGTTGTTCAGCGAGGGCTTCTTACCCGGTTGACCAGGTTGGCCATGGTGGTGCTGCCGTTCGGGTCGCCTCCGAGGAGGAAGCCGAGGACGTTGGCGGCGTAGTCGACGCCCTGGACGGCGAGGTTGGAGGCGCCGATGCGGGCGGCGAGGGCGTTGAAGAACACGGGGCCCTCAGAGCTGGCCTCGCCGACGTTGCCGGACTGGGTGGTGCCGCGGGCCCAGATGAGGGTCACGGGGCGGCAGGGGGTGCCGTCGGTCAGTTGGTTGAAGGTGTCGCCGTTGTACTGGCGCTTGGAGATGTCCGGGTGCAGGGCGTCGACATCGGCGGGCTTGACGGAGAAGGCCTGGGCGTAGTACTCCTCGAGCTCGGCCATGGGGAGGGATCCGGCGACAGAGCGAGGGGCGGCGGGAACGGCGGGAGCCGCGACGCTCTCGAGGGGAGCCGCGAGCGCCGAGGAGGCGGCGAGGAAGAGGAGGCTGGCCTTCATTGTGATTGATCGGGTTTGGCGAGTCAGCTGCTGGACGTGACCGAGGGAGGACTAGGCCTGGTGCTCAAACGGAGGCTGAGAGCGAAGGGAGACTGAGATGAGAGGACTGAAGTTCTGTCGATCTTCCGTGATGTGCGAACCATGGGCGGGAGAGCAGTTCAACTTATATGCAACTCCGGGGAGCGCGGGAACGGCCTCGTGGCCGAGTCCAATTGCCCACTGGCCTCGACATGTGCGGGCCATGTCGAGCATGCGGAGCTCTCACCAGTCGTCGTCCAGGGCCAAGGCCTTGGCCGTCGTCGTCGCATCGTGGCCCGCCAGCGTCCATGTCTGCAACGCGTCACAGGCCAGGGACCAGGGTGCGCAACGGACGTTGCGGCCGAGCCCCATGGCGAGCAGTGCGAGTCTGAGGATTTTCCTGCCATCCGATGACTTCCCTCCAATTGACAGCCCAGAAACTGCCCACGTCCCGGCTCGTCGGCCATGAATCGGGAAGCTGGTCTCGCTGGTTTCGCTGCTGAAGCAACACGAAGCAAGTTTTCTCCAGTCTTCTAAATTGAACCCGCAGAGTAGCTATTCCAACTTCAGCACCTCGGCCCGCACCGGGGCCCCCCTCTTCTTTAAAGTTCAGGCAGGCGGTGATGAGATGCAGCGCTGACAGCTGTGTCTCTTGACGCGCGTGATTCCTCAATTCGCAAAGATCATCACCGCTCTACTCAGTCAACGGCCCCCATGGCGTCATGGTGTTTCGTGATAGGCCCGGCAGTTCGCAGTTCTGGTCGGGAGAGGGTTGCACGGGCGAGCTTTGGCGCCGGGGGATGAGAGGAAACTGCAAGGGGGCCCGGAGCTTATGGTGACATCGGCTCGGTGCTGTCGGCCGTTTCGGGGTAAGCAAACAACTGTGAGTCGGCGTCGAGTCCCGAATCGTAGCGGAGTTCGTCGCTCAATCGCGGGGTAGCGGGGACCTCATGAGCCGGGAGGCTGGGGATTGGACGCGGTGAGGAACACGTGGGTTGTGAAGCGAGATAGGACCTTCCCAATTAATGAAGAAGCCCCGCGGGCCCCAAGGCTCGAGAGCTCGATGGTAGGAGTAATGAGTAATGGAATCGGTTTTGTTGGGCGCTTATTGAGCTTGGCGAGGGGACAATGCGCTCTGTTTCGGCCGTTGGCACGAGGACGGTCGACTCGAGATTCGAGAAAACAAGGCCATTGTATGAAGTTCAAGCCGGAGTCTGCCGGATTACTCGACAGTTGCGACTCAGGTGTGGAAGTTGAAGTTTGCAGCTTTGTATAACGCGCTAGATTGACAAACACTCAGATACGAGGTGTTTGCCGTTTGATGGTGGGACAACAACTCGAAAGACAGTGTTCATCCAGCGAGATAACCTCTTTGTGTCGTAAGAAACTTCTAAGACACTCTCCACTAAGTCCCTTGTGTCCTTATTTTGCATCAGAAATTGCACTGTTTACGCGGGTTGGCTGCAGTCCAAGGACTGTTCGTGTCACCAAGCAGAACAGAATACGTTACACGGCGCTTGGGAACGAATTTTGGTGAGCTCAACCCTGCTCGGGTCCGCTCATGCTGTGGAAATATTGACGCCAAGAAGGAAATATTGGATCTCGAGCTTTTTGCGTTGAGGCCGGGACGGAACCCGGGGTCCAACCTCCACTCTACGCTGTCAAAGTGCGGAACGTGGGGGCCAGCCCAGCTTCAAGCTTCTTAGGTGGGGCTGGTGTCAACAAGCTTTTGATCGGAAGCTCCCCGAAACCTGACAGAGTATGCAGTTGTCTCCAGAGACTCAAAAGTCTTGAGAATCCCGTAGAAATTCAAGTCTTTTCAATCACTCTTCAATTTGTTCGCCGAGTTCATGAATGCGTGGAGCAAGAGGAACAACCCTCGTTCCACAACCCACGACTCGACGACATCGAAGAGATAGAAAACCATTTTAACCAGCCACGTCGGTTTATTTACCGTTCAAGAAACGATGAAAATACCCGAAGCACATAACTTCAACTCCTAATCCTTCCTCTGCCAGTTCGGTCATGAGCAACCTCAACTGAACAGTCTTTTTGAGGTTATGAAAGTCTAGTGCTGGCCTAGTCGTCACCGATGAAAGCAACACATTAGGACCCACTTTTGCCAACTTGAGTTCCATAGCACTTCACTGCAAAGCTTCGACTGCTTACCTATGTTAGTTGTAAACTGCTCGAAGACTCACACAGCGACCTGCTCTATTCTCTGTCGACGGCGATTCCTTGGCAAAGCCTAGAGATTCGGGAGTTTCGCTTTATCGTTTGTCCGATCGCACGTTGGCTGCCGAAGACGCAAACATCACGCAACTACCCACTTCTTCTCCCAGGAGAAATAGGAAAACCATGACCCCTTTCGGAATTTGCTCACCTCATCACTCGACACTCATTCAATAAATTCCCAATAGTTTTGTGGGAAGGAAAATGGGAACACAATTCGACGCGTTCGAAATCGACGACTTTGGCCCCTCGGTCCGCGTGCAGGTGCCGAGCACAAGCGAGGGCCTCAGCCAGTTCAACCAGGCCTTCCTCGACCCGCAACAGCGCGCGTACGTCCAGAACATCGACTTCCACGTCGTCCTGCCCGCCATCAGCACCAAGCGCCTCAAGAAGCTGCAGGGCAGCCGCGAGGCGGCCGAGAACGACGCCGCGTTCACGCGCGCGCTGGCCAAGTTCCTGGGCCGCCTGGCCAAGTGGGAGCGCAGGCGGTACGGGCCCGGCATTACCCTGCGGCTCGTCGTGGCGTCACCGACGGACTGGCTCGTCGAGGAGATGGAGGAGGACGGCGAGCTTGTGAGCAGGCGCAACCGCCGCGCCGCGCCGATCTGGCACGTGCGCGACCACTTCCGTTACCTCCGGCTCGACGACGGGGCGCTAGCGGCGTCCGGGCTCGGGGGTGTGGGGCTGCCGCAGGTTGCGTGCGTTTCGGATTTTGAGTTCGACGGCGGCCCGGGAGGCCGGAACATCCACCCAGACGCGATCGCGGCCATCTCAAGCGCGCTGGTGTCCGCCAGGAAGATGGAGTGGAAGCTGAGGCTTCCCAACCGCAGGTTGATGAAGGCGCGCAGGGAGATCAGGTCGGCGCTGGGGAGTGCGCTGCTCAACACGTCGTTTTCTAGTCTTGTCGAGTTCAAGGTCAAGCTGGAAGATGCAGATCCCCACGACGAGACTTTTGATCCAGGAGATTTGGTGGAAGACGGAGAAGAAGAGGACAGGCTGAGCCTCGGCGTGCGGCGGCTGTGTCAGATCCCAACACTCCGGAGGTTACACCTAGAGTCGCTTTGGGTCTTGTCTCCGGCAGCATTCGGCTCGTCTCCCAAGCTAGCTGAGATACACTGCCCGTCCCTGGAGTACCTCTACGTCGACTGCGCCGTTACGACGCCAGAAGGAAAGTACCTGCTGGCGGGCGACCCCGACAAGGCGATGCTAGACGATGGCGGCTACGCCACGACCTCGGATGAATCGCTGGCCGCGTTCGACTCGGAGGACTCCGACGCTTCAGACTACCAGCCCGACTTCGAATGGGCCAAGCAGGCGGGCGAGTTCCCCGGCCGCTGGTTCCGGTACACGCCTGACCCAGAGACCTTCGTGCCCTTGGCAAGCTCCTTCGCCACCGCCGTGAGCAAGATGCCGGCCCTGCGCCGCATGGACGTCCACTTCGGGGGCGCGGTAGCGAGCGCCAGGGCGCCGCTGGAGATGTCATACTTCGCGCCGGGCGAGGCAAACCGCGGTGCAAGCCAGCTCAACGGCCGCAGGGCCTTCGACGAGGAGCACGCGGGACAGCCGCGCTGGTTTCTTCTCCGCGGACGCAAGTTCGACAACCGGTGGACGCCGCCGAGAGAGCTGGAGATGTGTCTCGAGGGGGAGTCAGGGCTAGGGCACGTTCATGTTGCTGCGAACTGACGGGAGCTCCCGGCGAGGGCTTCTTCTTGTTTCTCTCGCGGCAGGCAATTTTGTTACTGGTGGGCAGCATATGGCCAATCTTACGTCTTCCAAGGCTCTCTCACCTGAGTATTGCAGCGTCGGGATGGGTGATTCAAATGCAGATCGTATCTAGGCACCAGCTTTGCCTCCGCCTTTCCGTCTTTCGCACGCTTCTGCATCGTGATGTATCTTGGTGGGGCAATCAGCAGATGGGGGAGACTGAGAACAAGGAAGTGACCCATTCCCTCCATCGAAATGTACACAGAATGAGCTGTCCGCTTGCTCCACGGTGGACCTTGAGTCCGAGCTTGGCGCCCGGGTCAAGCGGTCCGCGACGTTAACCAACGGATCTTTGGTCAAAGTGTGGGAACCAACGGATCCTTCGTAAATGGCAAGTAAGACTAGGAGGCGGCCCTTTTTCAAGATTTTCCCATGCAAGATTCCGACCTGGGCGGCCTACCCCTTCGATCGGCTAAAATCACTTGATTCGGGTGATCGTCGTGAATAGTCCGTAGATAGTCTCTTGGCCCGGATGGAGAGGATGACCAAATGGAGACCTCAGTTATCCATATGAGGATCTTTGTGTTCCCCAGGTTCCGACTCGGGAGGATCAAAAGCCACATCACACGAGGACCCTGATTCCGAAGGATGAGCTGTTGGAGCTATAATCTAGCTGCGGGATTACCCCGGACGGGTAGACGGGGAGGAGCCGCCCTCCCTAGCGGGCCGCAAGTTGTAATCATCCGACTGGGTCAGCAACCTACACTAATGCTCAGCTGCTGCGCCAGGTGCATGGGAGGAWTCCTCCCTTGCCGCACCCTCTAATCATGACGTAGATTATCCGTAGGTTGCCACCATTTGTAGAACCGACATACCTAGCAGGTTTATTCCCCAAATGATTTGTAGCTCTGGAAAAGCAATGGCCTAGCGGACGTTCGCAAGGAGGACAATTGAGCTATTTTACTTCGTACCTAGTTTCTGGGAAGAGTAGGAGTTGTGGCACGATCTATACGGTCCTTTTCATTCTTTAAAGTCTGAAGTTGTATTAACCCCCTCCAATCTAGACGCATCGTATTTGCTTGCTCAGAAAGCAAATAACTCGACGGTCCGACTACGGAGCAATGTTGAACCTCTGGAAGAATCCGTCAAAAGGGTCGTTTCATAGAGAGAGACAGCCAACGACCACAGGGACTTTGGAAGGAAGTTGTTTCTCCAAATCTCAAGCACGCCAAGGCATGTATGTATAGAATGGGGCCCGAAAGCAGTGCTAGGCCTAACTGAGCAGTTGCCCAGCAAGCAAGTGAAGATCAACGCCCTGCCTTTTAGCAACATCGTAACACGGGCCAATGATGATTGTAAGACTAAACTCGCTGACCAACTAAGACAGTTGGACAGTAACATGGGGGCCAAAGGAATCAACTCGGAACTCCTTCGCCACGGCTTACTGTCTTATCTCCGCGTCGCCGGGCGCATGTCTCTCTAGCCGGCACGTTGTCGGACGATAATGAAGCTCCCATCACTGCGCCTCGCGTGGATCCAACGTCTTTGATGCCTGATGATCGTCTTGGCTTGGTCGACTTGCCTGCTGGCGCCCACGACGGCTTCGCCCTGGCATGCCAGGTCGAAAGAAATTGGGAAGATCCAGGATCCGAAGTGGCTTCCAAGGGCCGTGTGGTTCGACGCTCACGTGGTCTTGTAAGGAGTTGACAGACAGCTTTGCTGGCGATGTTCAAAGTATAAAGCCCGGCCAGTCTCCCGTCATTCTAAACAGAAATTCTAGCACCATCATCGCATCCTCAACTCAGACAACCTCTAGACCAACACTCAAACGAGATCCTCCAAACACACAAAACGGTAAGAAAACCTACCAAAGAAACGCCTTTGTGAGTTCAGTCGCTGACAATCCGCCCAAGACCTTAAACCACAAACACACACAGTCAACATGAAGTTCACCACCGTTCTCGTTTCCCTCCTGGCCGCCCACGTCCAGGCCGGCGTCGTCTCCCTTGAGGCCGAGTGCGGCGACCTCCACGTCATGCCCCACGACTCCCTCCCCGAGGACGTCGACCCTGCCCAGGTGCGCAAGTGCACCGAGCACCCCCTCCGCCTCTCGCCCAACGTCAAGGGCCACCAGCTCTCCGCCTCGGCCGAGGCCGGCAGCACCCTCGAGCGCCGCGACTGCTGGTACGGAAACCCGTACGGCTGCACCGACGGCTACTGCTGGAAGTCCTGCCTTGGCGACGGCCGCTGGTGCTGGACCGCCTGGGACAACGGCTTCGGCAACTGGCAGACCTGCGGCAGCGACGGCGAGTGCAACCCTGCCAGCTCCGCTGGCGCCAACTGCGGCGAGGGCGACGGCTGCGACTCTTGCGGCTGCAGCTGCTAAACTGGTTAAGATGTTTTGTTGGGATGGTACCATGTACATATCTTCACCTTTCTCCAGCGGCGAGCGCTTTGGGCGGCAGCGACATGGGCTGGCTACGCCAGTTCGCCGCTATGGGCAACACTCGTTCTGTGCCTAGGTATTGAAATTTCACGGTGGACGCACCCTTTTTTTGAAGAACTGGATTGCTGTAGCTTCGGCTGATGGAACGTGATCAAACCCCTCTACGATGTCACCGACTGACAAGGCAAGTCAGACATACGGTGTTGACCACCTCGATTAGAAAGCCTTCCAGTCGAAGACCCAGGCGATACTATTGACACCAGGTGAGCATAAGCTTGTTGGAAGGGGCGTTCTTACAGTGGTCATCAAGGCCCTGCGCCACCTGACGATGTATATTAGAAGGCACTTCACCCCCCTTAACCCCTCGTCAGAAGAGGATTGAGGGGATCAACCTACTGAATCTACGTCTCCTGAACCATTATTTTCAACAAAGCTCCCTTTCAAGGGAATGTCGCACCAACCGGAAGAAGCATGGGAGGTATCACAGGTCCTAGCATTTGTACTTCAAATTGTTCTCAATTTGTTTTAACACCGGTGTCTTATTTCTATGCAACCGAGTTGCATCATGTCTCCTTTGAAAATTGCTGTTAGAATCATGGGTGTAAAGTTTTTGATTGTGAAGTTGACGGTTTTGTGAAACCAGACTGATCAAGGTTCCACGCCTAAGGTCGCTCACAGCATAGTATCAAGGTATTTACTCTTTTACAGCGTAGGGGTTTGGGTAGATGCTCTACATTTGCCAAGTGGCAATGCCGGGACTAGGTGAAAGCACACGGAGCTGTGTGTATTACCTAGGTACTTTCGTTTCGGCTGATGTTGGGCAGTTCAGTGGCCCGCTTGCCGCGGACGACCGAGGCCGGGAGCCGCCCAGGAGCCGCCCGGGAGCGGCAAGTCGGCGAAGCGCCGCTTGCCGGCGCATGATTAGACGCACGCGCCGGGCAGGTCCGACGCTACCCGAGCGAATGTCCTCGTGATGGGTTTCGTAAATTTGTACCAGTTAATTACAAAAAAACTGAGAGCAGCGACTGTGTCTATTCCATCCATAACATTGCGACCTGGATATAGATTCACCGTAGTGGGAAGTATCGCTGCTTGAGAGGGAAGCAAGAATTTAAGTCAACGTGAGGAAAATGACAGCACACATACAAGACGCCATCAAGTGCGGTTCTTCACGTATCAATCAAATCTACGAAAACTTTGACTCGAATCTGAATTACCATGACGACCGGAGTTCGCTTGAAGTCCACGATAGCCAGAACCCTCCGGTGCCCATTTGGCCGCAGCCCTCGCCGAAGCCTCCCTCAAGCCCGCTGGCAATGACCGAAACTGTCTGGACCTTGCTGGAACCCTGATAAACCACACGGTGACCGGAACTTCGCCAGAGCGATCGCCAGAGTCATCGCCGAAGCCCGCGGCCTCCTGTCTCTAGGCTTCCCCATGTCCTGGCAGTTGCGCAGTAGGTCTCGATCATCCGTTTACTGACCAAGGTGGGGTCACACCTTGTAGCACTGTACCACTGTCAATGTACACATACAACTCGTGAACTGAGAAATGATGGTATTGAATTACCCAAGACTTTAAATAACTTGCTCTATTGCTGTGAACCGAGAGCACGCGGAGGCTTAGTTCTTGCCTGGAAGGTAACGTTACGTCGGGAAGCGGATAAGATCATACGTACAATCGAGCATCTTTCAATGCCCTCAACCGAGCAAGCCCTGCGACGAGATGGAGCGATTGAATGCCAGTGTCTTCAGCCTCGGCTATGTCCCCGCCTCCGCTCGCTACTGCGTCGTGCCGTATTCGCTAATCACCAGAACGGGGACATCCTGCAAGGGGTTGATCCTTCGTCCGGTTTCGCGCCCCAAGAAGCGTCTAGGTCCGGGCCAAACCGCTGCTTCAGTTACGTTGCCAGCTTTAAGTGGTTCGCGAGGGGACCGAAGGATCAAGCATTACTGGGAAGACTTTCAAGGTTCTCTTCCGAGATTATGAATATGATAATTCAGACTGACCGGCTCTCCGGCGGCCGCTCCGGTTGACTGATATCCGGCACTAAGGTCATCCTGCAGATCCACTAACTAGGGTAGTCGAGTCTCGGCCCCCTGAGCCGAAAAGTAAGACTCGACCACTTGTCTGTATGGGGAAGTTAGAAGTAGCTTACCCAAGCTTTCCATTAGGATCAAAAAGAATTGGTACCTACCTATTTGCCTACCCACCCACACCTTACCACGACCCTGAAAATTGCGCTGTTGGTGCTAAAAAAGCTTTTATGATCTTCTTGGGTAAACGGGGGGAAATCCTTCGACGGCTGTACCATGTAAGGGACAGACTAATGAGCGGCGGGCCGGTGTGCTTTGTACGAAGTTCCTTCTACGCACAAGCTTGTGTTTCTGGATAGTGATAGGCGATTTTGCCTTTACCTAATTACATGCACTATGTGAAAGACAAACTGCAAGGGGTTCGTCAACGACGAGAGGACTACTCAGTCAGTACATTTCAACCCTTGTGCTGCGGCAAGCCGCGACGAGTCTAAATTCTGGAGTACTAATAATTTCTCCTCGTCGGGCACGCCAAGCCATGCGGCCATGGTCTGACGGCACGGCCCCGGCCGCAGGGCTAGACCTCCTCAGCCCTCTGCCCCGTATAGTATCCCTTTACAGTGTAACGGTTTACGTTATGGGTCCTCGCACTCGAGTTGAATGAACGTGTGATTGGCTTCAACCCAGAGGCTAGCTAAGCCCAACTGAGCAGGTCGCGAACAACTGGAGAGCTACCCCCAATTCCTCCCGTGCAACTCTGACTAGGGCTATAAGGCAAAGCCGCATCGTCGGCGGTCAAGCGGCATAGCCCTATTGGGCGCCATAGGGACCTGACGAGGTTGAAGGTGAGCAGTTGCTCGTACGCTTCGCCAAGGGACATTGCCCAATGATAGTTCCGAAGCTGTCCGGATCAAGCAACAACACAGCAGAACGGGGGGCCGGGGGCTGGGGAGCAACTCCTCTTCTTTCTCTCTTACGGCTGACTCTCTAAGCGAGGCATCGTCGGATGAAAGTGCGCTCTACCAACGTGCTGTGCGCGGACATATGCGTCCATTCGGCCTAGCTATAGCCTATTGCTTCGGCTTAGTCGACTCACGTACCGCCGTCAGCGACAACTTCCTGGGGTCACGATGGAAATCTGTCGGGAAGGCCCAGAACCTGATCCGGCCTTGAGGCGCTGCGGTCTTTAGCGTCTTTCATGCGAGACTGGACAGTCAGTATTATCGGAAATGGTCAGAGACTCGGGGTATAAAGCTCAGCCATGTCCTCAGCATTCTTGATAGAAAACTCACCATCCTCATCGCACCATCGACATCATCCATCGGTTCATCGCAAGAGCATCATCTCAAGCCGCATCTTTGTAACAAAAAGGTGAGGTTCACTACTCAGGAGACTTTCCGAGATGAAGTTGCTAACCATCCTATCCAAGGCCTCACACCACTCCCAAAATCATCATGAAGTTCACCACTGCCATCGTTGCCCTTCTGGCTGCCCACGCCCAGGCCGGTGTCGCCCCCGCGGCTGCCGTCAACTGCGGCCAGCTCGGCGTCATGCAATACGACGAGGCCGCGCTCCCCACGAACGTCGATGCTGGCGGCATCCGCACATGCGCCGAGCACCCTCTCGCCCTCTCACTCAACCCCGACCTCCTCAAGGCCCCCGTCGCCCTCGATGGCTCCGGCGACTCCGCGCTCGTGCGTCGCGCCTGCGTGAAGAGCCCTGACTACGGCTGCACCAAGGGATACTGCTGGAAGCAGTGCATCGGCGGCGGCCGCTGGTGCTGGACCGCCTGGAACAATGGATTCGGCAACTGGCAGACCTGCTCGCAGGACAGCCAGTGCAAGCCCCAGTCCGGGGCCGAGTGCGGAGAGTCCGCGAGTGGCAAGGAGTGCAAGCAGTGCGGCTGCAGCTGCTAGATGGTCTTCGGATGAGGATGTAACTTACCAGCGTCTTTTAAGGTGGTCTAGCCACAAAGCTTCGCAACGGTCGGTGATGCAACTTTTGTACCCAGAGAGTTGGAATTGAGGTTGGGTGCGCAATGTTTCTCTGTGAATCATACCATCATAGCCTTGTTGATAGGATGTTGGAAGGACGTGACTAGTTCCTACTTTACCACCCAAGTGTTGCTGCAGTTACAACTGTTGAGAAAGGTATTCTGAATTCATAGTAGACATTTGAAGAGAGCCACTCAAATGCAAGGCTTATTAAACATCACTGTTAAACCCTCATCTGAGGATGAGCAGGTTGTCTCACTCTCCAGTGTTTTGTTTCGACCCCTTCAACAAATTCCGAGTCCAAACCGCGCGGTGGATAGGTCCGGGACCGTCCCTTGTCGTCAGTCTGCCTAGCCACCGCCTGTCTCCCTTCACGCCCGAGAGGCTCTAGTGGCGCCCTCTGCAGCCGTTGCGTCTGTCCTGGAGGGTGGTCCAGCACCCCGACCACGGCAAGACTCTGTGATCCTACCCCCGCCTGAGCGACACGGACGACGCCGCGTGTCTGCTTCGGATCGTTTCGAGGTCTCCCGCCAGACGGACCCATCACGTTCGCCCGTTCGTTTGGATGGACCTCGCGTCGCGCCTGGCGCGCGTTGATGGTCCTCTCCTCGTAACGAAAGTGGAACGGCTCGCCCGGTGTCGGAATGGGGTACTCGTGAAGCTGGCCAGGCGGCCCATTCGCCCGACCTGGTCCTGTCACATAGTCGTCAAATGGCTTTACCGTGTTGCCTGCCACGCCTTCTTGGTTTCGGTACACATGGGGGAAATTGGATCTGGTTCTCGTGTGCGGTGCGGGGACGTTTTCAAGTTGCTGGGGTACGCTCTGTACGGGAACAGGACCTTGGTGTGTGCGTTATTGCTTTATAAAACCCAATTGTTTGCGCAAGGAGTGCGTAATATCCATGCTTTGGGGTGTCAAAGAACATACCAGCTGTTGCTCTTTATCATCCGTGTTCCGCCTTTGCGGTGTGGAGTTCTTATTACCCATCTTCAGACGTAGACTGAAGCATTTGTCTGTTAAGAAAGTTGACTGAACGAAGGGTTTCGAGGGAGTATTCATACAGTGAGGTGTCAATGGATTTACAGGACCGTTGTTTGGCAGAAAATGGAGACGAGCCAAGGGATTGATTCCGAGAGAGAGGCGACGGTGTCAATTGTACAATACAATAGCCAAACGGAAAAGTAAGAAAGTTACTGCACCAGGAAGAAGATTTACTAGAATGCGATGGACACGTTGTGTCTCGCGGTAGATTTAAACTGATTCGGCACGGATGCCATTGTTAAATACAGCTCAACCACTTGGTGTTGTCTCTGATAAGCGCCATGTATTGTTCGAGGGCTTGAGTTGATTGTCGAGTACTAAAATTAGAGTAGTTGGTCGCCTTGGCCAGGCCTTACTCCTTTTAGATTGTATGGATTTCAAATTGCCAACTTGGCAATGTCACGAAGTCGAAGAAGGCGGTTCATGCTTGCCCGTTGTTGTTGGTCGGGCCGGCGTCAGCTCATTGGCTTTGCTGGGCCCTATCATCATTTCGCGTCCGCCGGGGAAGATCGGAGACTGGTCCGAAAGCGGGCCAATTGAGGTCAGCCGCCAGTGAAGCGCTGCGGCCTGCGGCGCGTACTAAACGCCCACCCCCGCCACACCCGGCCAAGTCAGCCTGGCCAACACGAACATGCTGGAAAAGAGCCAACACCACCACAGCAACCGATTGCCGGGCCTTTTCGTCAAAAAGAGACAACACTCCAGCTTTGAGAGCATCGATCACATTCTTTTCAGCTCGAGCGACACGAACTGTTCTTTTTCAGCCCACACCCACCATCTCTCACCTTCTCAAGAGCAAACACAACATGGCCGCCAGCATTTCTCCAGAGGTTGAGCCCTGGAGAGCCGAGCTCGACGAACAAATTGCCGACCAAAAGAGCTGGGGAAATGAGCAAAACACAGAGGCCGCAGAAATTCTGTTGGAAATGTTCCTGTCATTTCCTCAAAAGAACGGCCACCTTGCGTCCTTGAAGGCTGCCCTTCGAATAGCCGCCGACTACTGGGCCAAGTTCCTTCCCTCAAGTCAGGACCCTCTCAACAAGCCTTACATGATGGAAGACAAAGGGATGACCGAGTATCTGTCTATGTTTTACGACTTGATCTTTCACCAGTCGTGGCTTCTGCGCTACGACGACCCGCGCCAGGAGCTTTTGGTGAAGCTTTTGGTCGACTTGCAAAATCTTCCCAAGGTGACATACATAAGTGAAGGAGTGAGTCTTCAGTGTTTCTTCTGATGGATATTATAATCGCTGACGTCAGATGTAGAGAGAGTATCATGCATTCCACAACGATCCCGTTTTCTTGATGATGAGTGACCAGTATTGGAACGCAAAATTCGGTAAATGGGGATTCTCTCAGCCTCCCACCACTTCTGCTGACTTGGAACACAGCAAGTGACCGACCCGAGCCCGAGGACCCGAAGCAGGAACAGGATTTTATCTCAGACTGCGATGAGTGGGTCAACTTCTCTGCCTTCCAAGCCCGGTACCACGGATCTAGCGCTTTGGGGTCGGGCGCCGATTTGAAGTTCCCAAGCATCGACATTCCCCTGGCCCTTCAGACAGATCTTCCCGCTGGGAGGCTGGGTGACTGCCGGCTCTTGGTGGCTTCGCATTGGATCACGCACGCAGGCAATGTGATACACGACAGCATGGTGAGGAAGAACACGGACAGGTGGGATTTGAAGACCTGGCGGGACTGGTCGAAGACGATCACGGAGACTTTGGGAAGCAAGTCGCGGAAGGAGGAGGTGAACTCGGCCCTGCGAAGGGCACTTCAAGAGATGAATACTGTTGACGCAGGTCTGGGGGTATAATAGACTTGAGTCGAGGGGTCGTCTACACCATATTTAAGGATGCAGAATATATCAATGGCTCAAACATAGCACATGACAACTCTCATTGTTCCAAAGTTTTCAAGGCTCGAGACTCAACATGAAGTCATGGAGCAGCAGGCGGCAGACATTACCCAAGATACGTTCTAGAAGGTGTCAAGCATCGTGCCCCAAAGTTCTGCAAGGCTCCCACAAAGTTTCGACTTCTACTTCACGGGAGTGCAGTTGCGCCGGATCAACTGAATAGAATACACAAAATCAACTCGGGAGGTGTTTAAAAGGTAATGGAAGTTGCCATGGCACATCACTCGAGCTGTCCTCGAACAGTCTCGTTCTGGAGAAGACTAAGTCAACAAAGCCCCTCAATCTCGACTCTCGCCAGCCAGGACCGCAGCATCATACCCAGTCACGACGCGACTGACCGCGACCGACTCCTAAGAACGCGTGAGCCTGAGGAACTGATCGAAGAGCTTCAGAATATCAACCGGGCAACGGCCGCGGACGCGTCGATGCCCCACATTTCCCTAATCAGCCGCCCTGAGCAACAACCTATTTGACTTTATTTGGCCCTCCTTCCAAAATATCTCTCTCTCAACAACCTTTCCGTCAACAACCTCCCAAAATCAACCTCTCCGCGCCGCCATCAACGGGAGTTGACTTATCCATCTCAATCCATCAACAAAATCATCAACAAACCCATCAATATCTGTTCTTTTCAATCAAGCAGAGCAGCAAACGTCATTTGTCCACGAAAAGAGACAATATTGGATCAAAAATGGCCCGCCGAAAGCGCTACTCGGCCGAATCTGACGGTAAGAGTAGATTTGAGCTTCCACCTCACCAAGTTAACGACCTTTGAAGCTGATTTACTTTCAGGTGGTTTTACGACTGTAACCTACAACCGTCGCAATGCCGAGTGCCGCAATGCTCAGTCTGAGCCAATTCCGACTTCACCGTCGCAGCAGAGTAGCCCGCGCGAGAACACGCCCAGTGGCAAATCCCAAACGAACAAGCAAAGAGCGCCTACCAAGCCCAGGTACGACTGGTCGTCGGTGTGCGTCGGTACCATCGTTTGGGCCCACAACTTGATGGGTTCGAGGAAGGGACGTCCCGCCTACGTTTGGCGAAAGGAAGACGATCAGAGAACGGTCGTTGTCATCCCCATCTCCTCCGGAGAGCGCGCGAATTATCTTCCTCGAATCACTAGTGGTGAAGACATAAGCGAGGATAATGACGAGGACTTACGCCTCAAAGGCGGCAAAAGAATGATTAAACGAAGTTGGCTTATTTGCAACATGGCCGTCCGTGTCCCAGCATCCACTCTGAAGCCATATTTCGATGGCAGCTATGTGCCCGAAGAAAACTGGATGACCCTTGTGGATTCGCTCTGCCTCCGCATTGAGACTTACCGTCGGTCCAAGTCAACTGCTTCGGATACCTCCACGTCCACCGATCTGTCCGCGGACAACCAAGAGTAGACGAACGCGAAAGAGTAATGCCGTGAACGTGAGCATGAGTATTGAGCCCGCTTTGTCGATCAATTAAGCGTCCAGGGCACGGCCCAGCTCTCCGAAGAGCCCCCCCTGAAGATATGAGCAAGCGTATGAGTGTGTGTTGTTTGGTGATCGGGAGTTTCGGCGCGTAGGAATGGGACTTTGGACGATTAGGCAACAGAGAGAATGAGTCGCATGGGATGTTGTGAGCAAGGGAATTTGGCGTTGTGGATGTAGTATGATTGCGTTTGCAGGGTGACAAGTGCTCGTCTAAGACAGCCTATCCACAGAGTGGACCCTTAAAAGGATCGAAGGATCCTTATCCACAACACTTTTCCACAACTAGAGGACTGTCGGTGAGAATGCGAGGACCCAGAATGACTTCAGGACATCAAACTTTCTCCCACTTCTCACTCATACGCGAAGTATTAACTGAACAATAGGTAACTATTCTATATAAACAGCTGTTTTTCCGCCTCTCCCGATTCACATCAAACCACCCTCATTCGCCTCAAGTCTATCACACAACAAACACCTCGTCTTCTCACCTTACAACTCCCCCTCACTCATCAAGCTCCTCAACTCGAGACTCCAAAGACTCTATCACCACAATGCATTTCACCACCACAACTGCCATTGTCCTCGCGGCCCTGACGCCCCTGAGCTCCGCGGCCACCTGCAGAAATGCCGGCAACAGGGCCATTCCTCAATGGCAAGTGCACGCCAGCGGCGTCGTCGACATCCCCGGAAAGTGCGGCGGCCTGTGGGACAACCTCAACGGCTTTCCTGGCTGTGGCAAGAGCGCTACCTATTGCGGCGGAACCAACGGGAACTTGGAATGGCGATTTACTGGCAGCTCCGGCTGCAATTCCGGCATCATCGAGTCGGTCTGGTGGAGCGCAACCAAGAACAACTTTGGGGCCATTAGCTGTTCGATCTAATAAGCCTCCAAAGATGCCTGGGTCATCCTGATCATCCCGCTCGCGCGAACTTGGAGCAGCGGGTGATCTGGCCGCATGTGAACGACAAAGTGGCGTGGGACGGTGCGAACATGGGCATTGGGTATTGTGGGTGTTGGATGTTGGGTATGCAGGGTGGCATTTTGGGGTTGGTGTTGCTGTCGAGAAGGAGGACAATTGGAGAGGTGTTGATACCCACGATGGATGGATCATGGACGGATTTTGAGTGGATCAACATAGATGGAGCCAGTCATTAAAAGCTCTGGAATCACAAAAAGACAACACACTTCGCACGACTATTTGACTGTAGTCTTCAATGGCCCTTGATTCTCTCTACGCGGCGAGAACTTAACAAATATCAGAATTCAAGCGTGAGCTTGGCTTGACTGGCCAGAGTGTCCCATCCACCAGTAACCTAGAGACCACCCCGCGGCGTTTCGTTTCTAAGATCAGAGTCTGCCCTTCAAGCAGTGAATAGCTTAGCACGCGTTCACAAAGGACCAGATATGGTCCTCCAGGAAGTCCGGGACGGTAGCAGCATTGCCTCTCTGCTCCCAATGATCTCCCTGGCAGTCGCGCCATCTGGACCAAATGTAAGTAAGGGTAGTCTCTCCACAGTCCATGTCGCGGGATGAGTGACCATACCGGAAGAAGGTAGTGCATCCACCGCCACCCTTAACGGAGCTTGCCGTGTCACCTCTGCCGTTCAGGTTCCCTGGAAGTGAAGCATCAATACGTGAGATTACCGCGAGGACTAGGTGATGATCTTACAGCATAGGGCATCGTCGGGCTGTTGCTCGATCCAGCCACTTCCCTGAAAGTTCTCGTGCTCGTACAGTTCGAAACTCCTAGCGGAGACCGCAGAGACAAGGAGGGTGGCCACGAAAGCGGAAAGCTGCATTTTATAGGGGTTGAGAGAGAACAATTGAGTAAAGATGGAGGAGTGTCCTGGATGTCTCTGGAGCTGAGTGGTGAGTAGATAGACACGTATTCCGGGGCGGGTTTTGAGACATATTTGTACCCAATGCTCGAGTCTCTGTCTCAATGAACTTGTGAGAGCAGGTATTGAACATGGATCTCTCAAACAGCCGTCGATTAAACCTTGCGAGGATATGCATTGTCCAGTAGTACAACTTTGCTGCATTCGATGGCAACTGGAGCGTTTCCAAAAATGTCGCAAGGTCATGTCGCCCGCCAGCCCCCATGTTGCCTTGAGGGCTTTGCGGAGTTGGCTGGGCGAGGAAGACTTGCAACTATCGTGGTTTCTATTCCTCCGCGAACCTAAAATACGAGCAACTGTTACTCTGAGACCAATCGGCCAGTAAAATGTTGTTTCCTCGCCGCCTGCTTGCAGCTTGGCAGACACGCTCCCTTACACTTGTTGTCTAAGGGTTTCTGCCCCAGACCTTCGACTTCGTGTCCTGTCCAGGCGTAAAATTCGGTGAATGAGCTTCTTTAGTTGAAGCGTCAACTTGACTGTGGCCAGACCTCTGTCGTTACATTGCCTGTGCTTGCTGCATAGTAGCGAGTTGCTTGGCGTGCCCGAGGAGCCGACAGTACCCCAGCCTGTTCTGGACGGTGATTCGTTGCCCTACCGATCAAGCTCTCGATCCTCAGTGGCATAGCAAATTTAAAAGAAATGACAAGAAGTGTTAGGGTCCAATGCGGTTCTACCCCACAGAACTTCCCAGCCGTTTGCATAGATGTAGTTGTCTGGATAGGTGCTGTAGGTGCAATAGAGGATTCGAGTCTTTACTAGATTCGGCAGGTTGTATTAGGCAGCGCTGTCTCGATGCAAGCGGACGTTGGCAAGTGATGTGGTATTACCACTAGCTAAGTGCATGTCGAGAACGAGTCCACATCTCCACCCGTGAATTCGCGATGTAATACCTGCAAAGGCGAAGGAGGGCACTCCCTCGTCCGGGGCCGGGACCGGGCCGGTAGAATCGAAGATGCCGCGGACTCCGAGCCAACTGGCAAATCATGTTACTCCACTCTGGAGCTGTGTTGCTTTCGGAAGTTATGTTCAGACAGTTGGCTCTGTTGACTCTCAGTGCATAAAGCTGAGTAGTCTGCTGAGCAGCCGAAACCAGATAGTAACGGAGACACTTGTATCATATGATATTGGCTCTGAATACCTCGACATGTTATCGTATTATGAAGCGGTGTCGTGAATATGGGTGAATACCCATTCATCTAGATCTGGTACGTTATCAAGGTTCAACCCAGCAACTTCTGACGTGTGCATTTCCAGCGCATTCATAAAATCTGGCACCTGACTCCTGTCTGCATCATGAAATTCAGCTTCAGTTGTTGACAAAATGTGATCATGGAGGAAGAAACTCACCTTGTTCTGATTCCAACGCGGGGTCGCCAAGCTCCCCCCCGAATCCTTCTGGCCCCATGCCGCGGTCTCCAGAAACCAACATCCCATTCACGGAAGTCCGCAACCCTAGCCGCGCTCCTGCAGGCCCCAGCTGCAGCTCCATGTCGAATCGCGGGGCTCCCGCCTGGGCAAGGATTAGACTAACGGCTCGCTCGGCCTTCTTTGCTTCTTTTGACTGCGCGCTGTTCCGAAGCCAGATGCTCCTGGCGCCTCTTAGCGCTTGCATGATTTCCTCGTCTCGGCCCAGGGTGTGCTTCCGGTACACCATGGAGCAGAGGACCATCGTTGCTGTCAGGAAGTGATGGTTCATGATGGAGCCCACTCGCCAGTGCATTGTCTGCAGCTGCCCGCCCGGGCGAGTCTCCTCGTCCAGAATCTGCTGTACGTGGATGGACTCCAAAGCCGCGTTTAGGCAGGTGATGCGCGAATATCTGTAGCTATCTTTGGGTCCCGCGGGTGGCTCTGCAAACAGGTAGCGGCGGTGAAGCATGATCTGGCCCTTGTAGAACATGTGAGCGAGAAAGAGTCGTGCCATGATGGTCTGCGGGGAGTCGGTAACACTTGAAGACATTTCCTTCATCTGAAAAGGGGGGGGAACACTCCTCCCGGCTTCGTTTAGGACAGAGTCGACTCTCATGACCTGTTCGTAAGTGTACGGCGCTAGGGAAGATGTGAGGTCCGAGACCGCACCCAGGGCGACGAGAATCCGTCTCCTCGCGGTCAGGCCCGAGGATGTCGTTACCTCCGTCTCGGGTCGGCCGGGGGGCAGCTCGGAGATATCCCCCTCGAGATCCGAGTCGTTGAGGTTTCGAGGCTCCTCGGTGTCAAATTGCCCGTTCGTGATCATGCGTGGCATTCCCATCTGTCCGGAAATGAGGCTGTCACCCAGCAACACCGTGGCCCAAACCCTGCGTCTCATTTCTCCCTCCAGTGGGCCGATGTTGGGGAAATGCTTCGGGTCGCGATGGTAGCCCATACGCTTGGCCAAGTTAACCTCGATTCCGAGAAGGAACCACAGGTCGCTCTCCGCATCGGTGTGGGATCGGAACTCGATGTAGACGTAGTTCAGAAAGGCCTCAAGGACGTGTTTGCCGCCCTGCGTGTAATGACCCATCATCAGACATTGCACAGTCTTTTCTCTGTAAATATTAATCTGACGACGGCGCTGCCCCCCCTCATGGTCCTGAATGAGTTCAGGAGATTCTGAGGCAATCAAAGCTAAGCACATCATGCTGAACAGCAAACCGATCCAATTGATGCTGGGCTCATCTGAGTTGGCCCAAAAGCCCTCGTACTTTTGTGGTCAGCCCGACACATAAGCCCAAATGGGAATCGCACTTACTTCATGGAGAAAGGTTGGACTATGAACGGAAGCTTAGCGAAGTTAGGCCTCGTTGATGTAAAGATGGAGGAAGATGGAGGCCCTTACATGGTGCTACAAGATCAAGCTGATTGAAATATCGCGACACGTAACGATCCACAACATTTTTCGGTGGCAGTGCAAGAAGAATTTCTGCCCGTGACGTTGCTGGCCGGCAACCATATAGAAGTAATGCGCGACCAGGCTCCGTGGTCTCGAATCCCTCCTTATCAGACGCATCTCCCGACGCAGTCGAACCGTGATCCGGACTGTCAATAAGTCTGAACTGCTCTTCTCTTTCGAAATGATCTCTCAAATCCGCGATGCTGTCCATAATTGCTGTCCAGTGATCGCCACCGACATACTGAAGTTTGGAGGTGCCGTATCGAATGCTGCCCGTCTCTGACTTGTCGTCCGGCGTGCCGGAAACGCCAGTAGCTGCAAAGGTGGCTCCCACTGGAGCACAGCTCGAGGCCGATTCATCCTTCTTCCCTTGCCCGTAGGTTCTGACAAGCCGTTCTAAATGGGCTAGCCGATCTTGCAGCGTAGTTTCAATCGCCACTGGCTTTCGAGAAGTCGTTGAGAATTGGTTCTCCGCATACACGCACTGTTGGCCGCGAGTGGAACAGTTTGAACACGGCAGCTGTCGGTCGCATCGAGTTCTAAAGTCGAACAAATTAGTTGAGTTGAAACAGGTACCAGATATCCAATACAGAATTGTGTTTATGTTGAATCACAATGAACAGCGAACACTCACTTTCTTCTTCTACACAGATTACAAGAAAGTTGAGGCTTATCCCGTCGTCGGCTTGGACTCGGTCGGGGGCGAGTGTTTCCCTCGTTGAGCCTCGCTGTGGAATCCATCAAAGAAATTGGCAGTGACATTGCTACAGGAATGGCACACAAGAGCTTCAAAGAAATATTGAAAGATGTTCTGTTGTCATGAATTACAATGCTTGAGATGGACAACTGATAACCTGCGTTCAATGTAAGCACTAAGCTAAAAATAGGTAGTCGGTATGGAGATAAGTTTCTGACCGTCCGATCCTCCGATCGTCCGATGGATTGACGGCTCCGCATGTCGCGACCCACAGACTCCGATGCCGATCCGACCGAACTGGACAAGATTTCGGGCCGGTCCACCTCTCTGTTATTCCCGGGCCTATCGCTGGATAACCAGACATGGTTTAAATAAGCAAAGATGTCCAGTTTACTGCATGTCACAAGAATCCGAATTCCATTTTGAGATGCAGGGACCGAGTACGAAAGTCAATTCCTCAAAATCTCAACGCAAAATCGTACATGCGCCCCTGACTGGGACGAGAATCCCAAAAGGCTTCGCATAACCTCTCCCTGTTTCTGCTATTGGGGTTTAATGACCCGAATGGCCGCCTTGGGCCGGGATGTCATGAGCCGATTTCGAGATCGTCCAGGTCCTGTGCCCGGGGTCCTCGTCAACCTCAGGGTCCACTGTGGTCTGGTACTCCGCAATGGAATCTCTGTGCTTCAAGCAAGGCGGGAGACGCCCGCCATGGTTGTTACCCGGACAGTATGTCTTGTCATTCTCGAGGCGCCAGATCAGTGAGTCGTGCAGAACCGCGTCGCGAGGAATATCGCGCGTGGCGCCTCCGTTGAGGGGGAAGCGCACGTTCTTCCAACCGCTGTCTTCGAGCTCCCATCGCGTGATGATGGGGAGCCATTCTGTACGAAACGGGTCAGCACTGTTTCAAGCATTCAAGGTGTTGCGCGTCAACTTACCCATGAACTTCCACAACAGCACCTTGAAGAAGCCTGTGCCGCAGCCGTAGGCGAGCGAGTCGTGGATGAACCCCTTCAGAGCCTGCTCGTGCTGCTTCTTCTTCTTGAACCGGGCCTTGAACTCATTGGCGTTCTCGCGCCACTTAAGCGCCGCGGACGGGTCCTGCTCGCCCACGAGCTCGACCTCGCGGATCATCCACGCGAGGGGGATGTCGCTCATCTGGAAGCGGTCGTGGCCGAGCGCCTTGCTGGGCTCCTTGGACTTGCGCGTCGTGAACAGGTTCTTGACGCGCTGCCAGACGGTCCACACGATCTCGCGGCCGTCGCTGGCGTCGAGCGGGTTGTCGTCCGAGGCGGGCCAGCCACCGCCGACGTCGCCGTGGCACCCGGGGAACCAGACCTCCTTGATGTCCTCGTGACCGTGATCCGCATCCGTCTCGCGGATGTCCTGCGCAAGGAGCGCGGCCTTGAACTTGACGCGGCGCTCGTCGACGGCCACGGCGTGGCGGACGTGGTGAGCTGTGCCGACGACGGGCACGGGAACGGGCGTCTTACGCTCCAGCACGGCGACCGAGTTGACGCAGTCCCACATGCCGAGGAAAAACACCTTGATGTTGGACTCCTCCAGCTTGCCGCAGTGCATGACGCTCTCCTTGCGGCAGAAGGTGTCGCTGAACGCCGTGATCTCATTCAGTGCCACCTCATGCTTGTGCTTGCGAACTTCGTCGCCTTCGACGGATTCTTCATGCAGCGGCGCCCCGTCGTCCTCGGGAACCGGGGCCGCGTCGGGGTTGTCACCGTTCAGGGCACCGTTCGTGTTCTTCTTCTTCTTGTCCTTCTTCCCCTTCTTGGGGTGCGCGACGATGAACTCCTCAACTTCGCCGGCTAGGTACCGCTGGTAGAGCTTGTAGGCAAAGGGGACCATCTCCTCGTTGCCCTTGCACAAAAGGCCCACGGTGTGAATCATGCGGGCGAGAAACTTTGCCGTGAAGGCCCCGCGGCTGAATCCGAAGATGTAGATCTTGTCACCCTTGAATACCCCGTTAGCAAAGTCCAGTATGTCTTCTCGGTGAATAATAGCTCACGGAGTTGTAGTAACGCATCAGGAACCGATATCCCGCAAGGACGTGGGCATCAAACGTCATGCCGATGCCCTGGTCAATGGTCTGCGAGATGGAGCTGCGCATCTCGCCGAACCAGCTTTTGTTTACCGACTCGTCATTGATGTCGTACGTGCCAATACCAGCTGGCGGGCAATGATTGTTAGCCAGAATGACGATCGGGGTGACTGGCAACTGACTTTGGTAGTAGTGAAACTGATTGGGAGCATTGCGATCCAACTGACTCAAGATCTTGACGACATTGGTATCGGCGTTGGACCCCGTGAAGGTATTGCCCGTGCCATCGAAGCAAAGCACAAGCTTCTTGGGAGTTGAAGGGGCGTGGTCCCCGTTGCTCATTTTTGGATCCATGATGAAAAGAGAAAATTCTTTGAAACAGAACGAACTATGGCTCGGAACACCGTTGCAGTATATTCAAAGAAGGCCTCTTCGCCCTACGGGGGCCCAGACGTACATTTATCGACGCCTTTGCGTTACCACTATAGCTGTCACTTACACCAAAGTGTCGTACTCTTCCCACATCCCGTATCCTTTCTCCTACCCTGTCTCCTGAGTGAACCTATGGCATAATCCTCGCGCTTCCCGCCACCAAAAGCAACGACGATCATCACGTTCGGTCCCTGACGTCCCCTCCCCGCCGGGAGAGTGCATACGTCACCTCGTATTGCACAGAGAGGAATCTATTGACAATCAATTGGACTTGAGCTCTTGCTGTAGCCAGCCACTTGAGAAGATTTCGTTTTTCCTGTCTCTCTAATGGCCAAGACCAGCCTGCGGTGCGACTCAACCGGAGAGCACAATATGACGAGTTGCAAAGCGGGGAAGGGATCTTTCGATGCCATTCAGACCTGATTTCAAGTCCAACATCTCGTCAACCTGTGTGCTTTCCTGGTTGTTCTAAACATGCATATAGCCATACATGGCGTGTCTTGCCGTTGCCGATGGCTGATAACCAAGCTTGGCAGATGCATGTAACATTACAAGCCAATGGACTGGCTGGGGTTGGACTTTCAACAAGCTGTGCTTCGGAGGGGGAGGCATATTGTGTCTCCGAGTCATGCAACACGGCATGAAAGCTTACATGAGGTGTCTCGCAATGTTCCGCAGCCGCATACCAATGCAGTGTTATCTCGCGAGGGTCCTGGGATATTGAGGCCCTCGCGACCTTGTTGGGAGACACGTGTCTGCCAATGAGACGCGTCGTGATGACCATCTGCCCCCGATCTTCCGACTCCTTCGTACTCAACTGCATACGGGCCGTCCGAGACATCGATCTCCCCCAGCCGTTCGCAACATTGCGGGCATGTCTCACTCGGCGATCTCCCATCTCCCTTGCCTTGCAACCCTGCAACCCTGCTAGCGCGCGGACGGGAGTCCTGCCGTTTTCCCTCCCGTCTGTCATGTCTCGTTCCCCAGCCAGTTTGTGCTCCGATCTGCTCCCATCCGTCGCCGTCCGTCCCCCTCCCCCGCTTGTCGCGGCGCCACCAAATCTGCATGTCTCCGGTGGTCTTTAGAATGCCTTCGTGTCGACTGGACGGACATTGTCTCGGCCTCTTTCTTTCCCCCGCATTTCAAGTGTGCGCTTCCGGTGTCGTACTCCGAGGCCTGTCTTGCTCTGAGGACAACACATGCTTGACACGGCTTTACATGTGTCGAGGGCTCCATCACTATACCGTCTTCCGGCATGCTCACGGGCTTCCGGCTTTACGATTGGACGCCATAGACATGCAGGTCGCGAAGTGAGGGGGAAGGCAGTTGTTGTGATACTTGGCGAGGGCGGTACCCGAGGCGGATGGCAGTTCATCCCATCTTTTCATATAAGTGAAGGACGGGGGATCGCAGCCATGGTGTGGCGAGAGCTGGGTCAAGCTGGATGCCTCGGACATTCATCTCTTCTCAATCCTTTACTCGATTCCAACAATTCATTGACAAAAATCATGGCGTTTGACCAAAAGTTCCTCGCTGGCGAGTCTTACGGTGATGAGCGGAAGGGCTCAAACAACTTCTTTGCGGACCCAATGAAGGTGGCCACGGACCTCTTGAAAGATTGTGGCGGCCTTCGCGGCCAAACAAGTGCTCAGGAGATCGCTGGTCTCATCAAAGAACTCTTGCAGAAAGGAGAGCCTCTCGATGACAAGAAAGGGTGTGTAAGAACCTTATTTTCGCCTCTGAGCCCAAGCTAACGGATCGCCAGCACAACTGAGGTCTTGATTGGCATCTTGACTTCACTGCCGTCCACCTCCAACACAAGAGTGCAACTCACCAACAAGCTCATCGACACGCTCTGGGGAAACCTCCAGCACCCGCCCTTGAGCTATGTCGGCGGAGACGTCAAGTATGAGGTCGTCGGCAACGACTCGAGCTCCCAGAAACAACCCCAGTCTGAGGACGCAATCGAGTTCAAGGCCCCAGACAGCGATGTCACCCTCAAGGAGCAGCTCCCTCTGCCTCCCGACGGTCTTCATCACTACCGCATGCCTGATGGGAGCTACAACAACATCCTCGAGCCCAACTTGGGCAAGGCGGGCACTCCCTACGCAAAGACTGTCAGGACGGTCAAGCGCCTTCAGGGTGTCAAGCCCGACCCGGGCCTGCTGTTCGATCTCCTGATGGCTCGCGATGACAGCACATTCAAGGAGAACCCAGCCGGAATCTCCTCGATGCTTTTCTACCATGCCTCCATCATCATCCACGACATCTTCCGCACCAACCGCACGGACATGAACAAGTCGGACACCTCATCATACCTCGACCTTGCGCCTTTGTATGGTTCCTCTTTCAAGGACCAATTGGAGATTCGCACCATGAAGGAGGGCAAGCTCAAGCCCGACACCTTCCACGAGAAGCGCCTGCTCGGACAGCCTGCAGGCGTCAATGTCATGCTGGTCCTCTACAGCCGCTTCCACAACTACGTGTGCGACATCCTCCTCAAGATCAACGAGAACAACCGCTTCGGCCTTCAGTGCACTCCGGACGCCAGCGCGGAGGACAAGGCCAAGGCCGTCGCCAAGCAGGATCACGACCTCTTCAACACGGCCCGCCTCATCGTCGGCGGACTGTACATCAACATCTGCCTGCACGACTACCTGCGCGCCATCACCAACACGCACCACTCCAACAGCGACTGGACGCTCGACCCGCGCGTCGAGATCGGCAAGCAGTTCGACGGCGAGGGCACCCCGCGCGGCGTCGGGAACCAGGTCAGCGTCGAGTTCAACCTGCTGTACCGCTTCCACTCGTGCATCTCCAAGAAGGACGAGCGCTGGATCGACAACTTCTTCCTCAAGCTCTTCCCCGGCCGCAAGGCCGAGGACCTGCAAAACGTCGGCATGGCCGAGCTCGGGCAGGCCCTCTTCACGTTCGAGAAGAACATCCCCAAGGACCCGAGCGTCCGCACCTTCGACGGCCTCGAGCGCCAGGAGGACGGGACCTTCAAGAACGAGGACCTCGTGCGGATCCTCAAGGAGTCCATGGACGACCCCGCCGGGTGCTTCGGCGCCCGCATGATCCCCAAGGCGCTCAAGATCGTCGAGATCCTCGGCATCAACCAGGCCCGCAAGTGGCAGGTCGCGTCTCTGAACKMGTTCAGAGAGTTCTTCGGCCTCAAGAGGTGGGAGAAGTTCAGCGACATCAACTCCAACCCCGATATTGCTGCCCTGCTCGAGAAGCTGTACACCGACCCTGACATGGTCGAGTTGTACCCTGGCCTGATGATCGAGGACATCAAGCCCGTCCGCAACACGGGCAGCGGTATTTGCCCGACCTACTCGGTTGGTCGAGCGGTCTTGTCTGATGCCGTCACCCTCGTGCGCTCTGACAGGTTCAACACCCTGGACTACACCGTCTCGAACCTCACAGCTTGGGGGTACAACGAGGTGCAGCAGGATTACAAGACTCTTGGAGGTTCCATGATGTACAAGTTGATCCAAAGAGGTCTTCCAGGATGGTTTCCGGTAAGCCCGACCCTCTCTTCCTTTTGGTAGACGTAGCAAGGCTAACACTTTGACTTCAGTACAACTCAATTGCTGTCATGCAGCCCATGTACACCAAGAAGGCCAACGAAAACATCGCCAGGGAGCTGGGTACCATCGGTCTGTACACGACCGACGACCCGAAGCCCCCGCCGACGCCCGTGGTCGTCATGACCGGGGCGTCCATCAAGAAAGTCCTCGGCAACCCCAAGCAATTCGTCGTCCCGTGGCTCCGCCCCCTCTCCGAGGTCTTCACGGAGAAGAAGAGGGACGTCAGCTGGTTCATGCTGGCAGGCGACGAGCAGCGCAACCTCCAGCACCGCGACAGCGTCATGAAGGCCATGAAGAAGATCCCCACCCTCCACAACGCGGTCCACCAGTTCATCGACCGCGTCGGCAAGCAGCTCATCCAGAAGGAGACGTTCAAGATGCGCGAGGGCCTGTGCCAGATGGACATCATCCGCGACGTCGCCATCCCGCTCAACGCGCAGCTGCTCGCCGACCTGTTCTACTTCGACCTGCGCACCGACGAGAACCCCAACGGCACCCTCGGCCACGCCGAGCTGTACCGCCACCTGCTCAACGTGCGCGTCTGGGGCGTCAACAACAACGACCCGGGGCAGGCGTGGAACCGCCGCCGCCGCGCGCAGGAGAGCGTCAAGGTGATCACCGAGTCGACCCGCAAGCTGATCGACGAGGTCGCGCTCGGCCGCGGGCTCGGGTTCGGCATCGTGTCGGCCGTGTCCAACGTCGTGTCCCGCAAAACGTTCCTCAAGAAGGACTCGCTTCGGTCCTGCGGCCTGAAGTTCGCCGAGGAGATGCTCGCCCAGGGCAACTCGGCCGAGAAGGTCACGGACAACATGTGGCTTACGGCCTTTGGCGGCATCGGCGTGCCCGTTACGACGGTAGGTTTCCTCAGCCGATTTCCAAGGGAGTGTTTTTGCTAACGGCTTCGCAGTTCTACGAGGTCATGGAGTTCTTCCTCAAGCCCGAGAACGCGTCGATCTGGGCCGAGGTCCAGACCTTGGCTCAGAAGAACGACGACGCCGGCCTGCATGCCTACGTCACCGAGGCGCAACGCCTGACGAGCTCGCAGCGCAACGTGCGGGTGGCCACGGCGCCGATGGAGCTCGAGGGCAAGTCTGTTAAGCCTGGTGACRTAGTAGTCATGCTCTTGGTAAGTTGACCGTTCTTAGGAATCTTGTAGTATCTTTACTGACGTATCTTCCAGGGCGTTGCTGGACGCAACCCGAAGGAGGTACCCAACGGAGACAAGTTCGACCCCAAGCGCAAGACGGACGCCGTGTCGGCCTACAGCTACGGCCAGCACGAGTGCATCGCCAAGGCATTGGACATCGCGCCCGCCTTTATCACCGGGCTCGTGAAGTTGGTCGCTGAGCTCAAAGACCTGCGCCCGGCGCCAGGTGAGATGGGTCTGGTCAAGACCATTCAAGTCGGCACCGAGAAGGCCTACCTCAACGACACCTGGTCGTACCTTGGCTTCGATGCCAGCAGTAAGTGTCCCCGGCATCTTTTCCTAGTATGGTGCTTGCGGTGCTGACAGATGAATAGCTTGGAAGGTCCATTTCAGCGGACATGGCAAGGGAAGCTATGAAGGTGACAGCCAGCCGAACAAGCCGATCGACGTGGGCCAGTACTACTACCTTATGCAGAAGCAAAAGGAGAAGCTTCTCGGTGGGAAGTAAGTGTGATTTACGAGACTAGTAATGCAAAATAGCACTTTGATGCCTGAACAGTGTTGCGATCAAATTTGTGTCTTTTGGTGTGATCAAGATGGATCAATGAAAGTCTCGCTTGAAACGATCTAAATGACGGCCGGAGACTGAAATGTTAGGCGCTGCCATAAATCCAGCTTTTCCCTAAATCGTATACATAAGATCAAATGATATTAAGCTGGTTCCGGGCTTCTTCAGCAAGCGCCTCATCCTCGAAGCCCAGTGACACAAAGTCCTCAAGCTCATCCTCCACCTCCTTTCTCACGTACCCGTCCAGATGATTCTCCCCCATCTCCAAGTGCTCGCCCTGCAGCCACAGTTCCTGTGTGCGAACCTCGTCCTCGAGCCAGGAAGCCATGCCCTGGCAGCGGTCCGCGATGTGCAGCGCCCTCACCAGCTTCTCCTGGCTCTCGAGGCCGGGCAGGTCCGGGTACTTCTTCAGCAGGCAGCCGGTGGCGTACTTGAAGTTCTCGTACCAGGTGGCGTTCTTGTTACGCAGGCCGAGGTTGATGTCCTTGCAGGCCGTCTCGCTCGCGAACGGGGCGATGCACGCGCTGTCCCAGTTGATGATGGCGACCAGCTCGAAGCCCGGGCAGTTGAGGGCGCCAGGCTTCATGCGCACGAGCACGTTGCGGGGCTCGATGTCGTCGTGGCACACGACCGCCGCGGCCTCCAGAAGCTCGAGGTTCTTGGGTGTGAAGTTGACTCTGTGCTGTTCGGCCGCGGGGAGGCCGGGGATCGTCGTCTGGAGAACGATGCTGCCGTCGCTGTCGTGGTAGAGAGTGTACGGGTCGTTTATGGGGCGCAGCCGGTCCATCAGGAACGCCCGGATGCCGATGCGGAAACCAACCCTGGCTCCGCCGAGAAGGGGCATGCCGTCATGAATGTGGTCTTCGGTTATGGGGAGCTCTGACAGAATCTCCCAGTCTCTTCTACCTCGCTTGCCTTGGCCCAGACGGACATTGTGCAGGCGCGACATGGCCTTGACAACCTGTCGCATCGCGGCTCCTTGCGCAGGCTCGTCGAACTCATCCCACACGTCGGCCAGGGTTTTGACGTCCACATAGTGCTGGCTGAGGAGAAAGTGTAGCTCGGTACCGTCCATCGTCTTCGTCCTCCCCACGCCCCATACCTTGGGAACGAGGGTACGAATCCTGCGCCGTGCGAGCTTCTGGAAGGCCGCAGTCGCGAACAGGGGGTTTCCCCTCTGCGGCTTTTCGATGCGGCCCAGCATCTGCGTGGGGTATCCCGTCGGGGACTGGTCCTCGTCGACAAAGACGAGAAACGTGCACGTGTCGGCCGTGCTGTTGAGGACCTTGTACCGGAGGCGCTTCATGCTGTCGACTGTCAGGTAGTCCCGGAACATGTAATGGAAGACACGGGGGTCCGGATACAGGCCCCACTCGGTGCTCATGTCTGCCCCCGTGTAATGAACGCCCTCGGTCCTTGGGGTGAGGTTGTGCTGTTGTCTAGCGAGGTCGACTTTGCGCGACGTGCCACTGGGGCCGTCGTCTGTTTGTCCGATCTCGCTGGCGAGACTATCTTGTAGTTCAGCGAGATCAACTCCGGGAACACTCTGTCTCGTGTTTGTTTGGGTGGCCGACGAGACTGCCGAGGAGATTTCGGTGGGGAATCTGAATCTGGCAAACTGGGCTTTCACGTCGTCTATCTCAGCTTGGGTGATGACCTTGGGGATGGTATTGCAGAAAGCCGACATTTTCGTATGGATGGATGTTCTGCGAGACTTATAAAGAATACGGAGTTCTTCGATGTTATGATGGTGAAGATCGGTTGTAATTCGAGGCGATGCGATGATGGTCTGGTTTGTGAGAGCAAATACACAGAAACACGGCGACTCTGCCACCTATTTCTACATCCATCTAGTTGGTTTCCGTCAGATACAATAGAGAGCAAGATTCTTTGGGAGTTTGATCGGAATCGAGAACTTGAAAGAATACAATTGTAGATTTATGGCATTGTCTGTGAACAGTGTAGCCGCCCTCTGTGGTGTTCCTTCAAGAAGCCTCGGACGGACCTTTGTAGAGTTGATTGCTCCGATTGTCTAAGCCAAAGACAAGACAGTTTGAACCAAGGTCCCTGCGAGAATAAAGAAAGTCACCAGGAACTTGGAGTCTTCACACAAAGACTTGCTATTATGGCGACAATGCTATGTTCTGTTGCGGAGAAAGTGCTTTCCATTCTTACCGGGATCTGGCTCGGTCAGTACACTGAGTGGCCCGCTTCACCGAGGGTACCCCACTTATTCTCTCCCCCACCAATCGATCCACAGCATCATGCCAATCCCAATTCAGCTCTCTCAATTCAACATCGACCACACTCATCTTGAACAACTATTACCACCACCTGCCGCGAAAATGGACACCTCGCGTGACTCGTCTAACCTCCTGGACACGCACAACCGCCTCATCGCCGATGTGCTCTCGAGATTCCGCATGCTAACCATGCTGGCGACGATCCAAGCCGAGGGCGAGCGGAAGAACGCCGAGCCCCAGACCGTGGCCGTCACGGGCATGTCGATGCAGATGGAGTTCGAGGGTCTGGTGAGCATCTACCCGTCCAACCCTCCATCTTCGATTTCCAACATGAAATCCCCATCACCTGTACGACCCCGCTGACCAACGACTCCAGCACACCTCGGTCAAGGACCTCCTCGCCCTCAGCCGCCGCCTCAAGGAGCTCTGGCTCTTCGGCAAGCTGGGCCAGGGCGAGCGCGACGCGCGCATCCAGGCCGACGAGCTGCAGGGCAACGTCGTCCGCTGCGCCGACCTGCTCAACGCCATCCAGGAGAAGCGGTACGCCAGCCTCGCCGCCGAAGCGGGCGGCACGTGGGCGCCGATCGGCAGGCAGGACGCCGCCGCAGCCGCGCCCCCCGCTGTTGCCGAGGGAGGTGCACCGGCCCCCGCGCAGCCTAGCGGCGCTGGTGCTTCGTGAGACCGGGTGATGGAGGCGAAGAAAAGTACGATTTTGGCATTTTACTGGCGTTTGGGCAGGATGGGACGGGCTGTGCACGATGGGGTGGTTTCGCCTCACGATTGAGATTACGATACCCGTATCCTGGATGGAGGACGGAAAAGAATAAACTTCATGCTTTTTATTTCTACCATGCAAACGAGGTCGTGACTGGTACCATTTCCCTCACGTAACACCTTACGAACGCGACTGGTTTAGCCCTCACCGCCCTCGGGGTCCTCGTCCTCGTCGTCCAGCTCCGTCTCGAGAGTCTTGCCTCCCTTGGCGGTACGGATCGCACCGGCGTCGATACCACCGGCCGTGAGCCACATGAAGTAGTCGGAGCGGAAGTTATCCACCTGCTGGAAGAAGGTGTGGAACCTAACGGATTGTTAGTTATGGTCCAGTCTGACAACTGAATTCTGGTTCTTGGACTTACGTGCTCTCCTGCTCCTCCACCTCGAAGATGCGCTGGTAAATCTCCTTGTCCTTGAAGGCCTGCAGCTTCTCGTCGTACTTGGTAAAGTCAATCGTCTCCTTGCCGAAGTTGTCCTGGGCCCGGCGGTTGTACGCGTCGAAGACGGGCCGCTCGAGCAGCAGGCCGAGGCCGGGGGCCTTGGGGATGGCGATCCGGGTGGGGCCGTAGCTCTGCTTGATGCGCTCGAGGGGCGTCGCGCAGCGGACGACGAGCGAGGCCATGCCGACCATCTTGCGGATCTGGTGCATCATGAAGCTCTGGCCGTGCACCTTGAGGGAGACCCACTCGGTGTCGCGGATCTGGATCGGGTCCATGTTGACCTTGAAGGACTTGATGTGGCGCTTGGCCGAGGGGTCCTTGAAGCTCTTCTGCACCGTGTAGTTGTGGAAGTTGATGGTGCCGCAGTACTCGTTGAGCGCCGCCTGGAGCTGGTTGAGGCGCTCCGGGGTGACGCGGTACCGCCTCTTGGCGTTGATGTAGGCCGCCTTGATGTCGCGGAGGGCAAAGTCAACGGGGGTCAGCTCGCGGTTCCTGGGCTTGACGCTTCCGGCGGGAACCTCGGAGACGGCGGCGGCCTCCTCCTTCTGCTCAGCTGCAGGGGCAGCATCGGTAGCTTCGGCGGCGGGCTCGGCGGCCTTCTCCTCGGCAGGCTTCTCTTCCGTGGCCTTCTCCTCAACGGGCTTTACCTCGTCGGTCTCGGGTTTCTCATCGGCGTGTATCCTCTCCAGCACCTTGGCCTTGGTGTCGGGGTCGAGCTTGTCCAGGATGGGCTTGATATCCTTCTCGTCGACCTCGGCCCAAAACTTGCCAATGTCGGCGAGCTTCGCCTGGAACTCCTCGTAGTATCCGTTCTCCTTGGCCTTCTCAACGAGCTGCTTCCACAGCCAGCTGTCGGGGTGGGGCGGCAGCAGGCAGTAGGTCGGCATGAGGTACTCGTACCATCTCGAGTCGCACGAGTGGTAGCAGCTGAAGGAGTTGTTGGTGCGCTGGATGCCCCAGACGCGGATCTGCTCGGGCAGGGCGGCGTTGATCTTGTCGACGATGTCCTCGTCCTCGATGATGAGCTTCAGGCTGATGACGTTGCCGGCGGCGTGAACGCCCTTGTCGGTTCTCGCGCAGCGCACCAGGCTCGACTTCTTGTGGTCGTCGGCGTTGGCCTTGGAGATGGCGCCCGCAGCGACGAAGGCCTTGAAGAGGTCGCCCTCGATCGTCTTCTCCTCGTTGTTGATCTGCATGCCCTTGTATCCCGTGCCCGAGTAGCCGACCATGACGGCGACCTTACGCTTCGGGCGCCGGGCCTCGGAGGCGATCTCGTCGGCGGTGAAGGGGTTGGTGCTCTCTGCGGTCTCGCCATTTTCGTTCACCTTTCTGCGCTTGAATTCCTGGTACTCGGTGTTGCGTCCGCGCTTGTCAGTCGCCTCGCGACTATAGCCTGGTTAGAGACGTTGGGTTGGCATCGATGCGAAACAAGAGAGCTGTATCAGGTACCGCAATTGGGTCCAGGAAGAGAAGGGAATCGTGTGCTTACCTCCACGCCGAACGGCCGAGGTCGTGCTTGCGCTTGCCGGGGTGACGCTTGCCGGCGTTGCGGCCGGCGTTGCGACCTCCGCGCTGCTTTCCGTTCTGTCCATCGGCCGGCGCAGAATCGGGCTGGGCACCAGAGGCGCCCTCAGATGCAGGTGCCGCACTGCTGCTGGCAGCGGGGAGATCGGCAGGCTGCCTCGCGGGGGCAGCTGGTGCCCCGTCGGCCGGGACTGAAGGAGAATCTGTCGCCATCGTCGGGTTGCGGTGGCAGACGTTCTCATGATCCGTAGAGTGCGAGTGGAGTGTTTTGGCGCGTCTGGGGCAGAAGGCTTTGGTCAAGAAATTTTCCTGCGCTGCAAGGCTGCGGGATTGGGGAGGCATGCGGGGCAGCGGGTGAGCCCCGGTTGGTCAGTCCACACCGAGACCCGCTCTCTTACCGAGGACCAGACCTTTCCTAATGCGGGCTAGTAGGGAAGCACGGGCCCTCACCCGTTTTTTATGTGAATGAGATCATGGGCCCCAACAGATTCTTCGGTTCGAGACTCTTGACGCTTCACCCTGCGATGCTCATGCAGATCAGCGATAGACCTGCATCTTATATGTTCATGTTTAGTTCAGATTGACTTCTCCAAAATCATGATTGCATTCAGCCCCTATAGATTCAGTTGCTGATTCGGCCATTCTAGCCAGTCAGCCCAGTAAGACCCTAGGTGATTCGAGATCGCGCGTATCAAGAATTTGCCAGAGTCGCCCACAAACCAAAACTCTCTCGCCCTGTGTAGAAGTACGGCGTAGTATCCTAGTACTGCCAGCGATTCCGGCCTTCTCTGCTTCAGGAGCGAAATGTAGTCGCGTGAGATCCGCACCGGCCAGTCCTGGACGGCCACGAATCGCCAGCTGTCCGAGGCCCGGGCCGAGTCGAACTGGTATTGAAGTATCTCCACGACCTCCACGTACACATCTCTCACCGCCTCTTCCATTTCACTGGACTGAAGCAGTCTCAGGATGCCGTCGCACTCGTCTCCCCGCGGCTGGTCTGGCGAGCCTGTGACGTCGACCTTCATCTGCGCCGGGTCCGCGATGAGCTCCCACTGGAAGACGGCCGCGAACCTCTCCATGGCCTCGCCGGCGATGGCGCCGATGCCGCGGTGTATGCCGATGCAGTGCACCAGCTTGTCGAGGACTTCGGGTAGCGATGTCGCGCTCGCAAACGCGTCGAAGAGGACGTGCTGGCCGAGGAGGACGGAGAATGCAAACAGCGCGAGGAAGTTGTCCTCGGTGACGACCTCGCCGGCTATTCCGAGCTGCATGATTGCCCTAGACTGAAGCCGGGTCGCCTCGGTCCCGTATAGCGCCTTCGAGTCTACGTCGTCGATGACGGTGGTCTTGTGAGCCGCCGTGAAGGCGAGCACCTCATCCATCAGGTACGGCCTCTTCAGCGCTTCTTTGTACGTCAGGCGAAGCATCCGTCCCATGCGCGGGTGGGCGGTCTCGGTGACATCGGTCAACATGCCTCGGAAGTGGTCGAGCAGGTCGAGATGAAATAAACTGTAAGACTCGGATAGGGACAGATTGACCGGCTGGGCCGGCGTTGGATCGGAGACGGAGACGGGGATTTCGGACGCACCGGGTCCCGTCGAGGGTACGGACAAATCGAACCCCGAGCCGGGAGTGCTCCCTTTGGAGGGTTGCGGAGGTGCCGGCGGCGTGGGGAGGTTACCCTGTAGCATGAGATAGGAGCACGACTTCCCCGCGGTCTCGCACTTGATGCACGAGGGCTTGGTCTCGTCGCATTTGACTTTCCGTTCTTTGCACTCTCTGCATCCGAGGCGGGACTTGCGGTGGCTTCTCCTCATGTCTTTGCTTCCCTGCCCGGCTTTTGTCACTTGTGGCCACGATGAAGATCCGGGTCAAAGATTTCTGGGTTGAATTGAAAGGTGAGAAACCCAAAGTTGCCACAGCTTACTCGGGAAGAAGATCCGACGGCGGTAGTCAAATCACTTCCGCGGGTTGTCGTATTCGAAAGTGGGCGAGGAGAGCTGTTATCCAATGATATCCTTCTCTATCCGACCGACCACGCTCGAAACATGGATCCGTTGTGGCCGGTTATTTTTCGGGACGAGACTGCACGCTATATTTTCATGCAATATGTCTCGGTGTTCAGGCAATCGAATGATCAGTTAGTAGTTGGTTGAATAGCCTGGTACCGAATGTTGGGTAAGAGATGTATCTCGACAACATCTTAATGGCTCTAGTTGAGTGAACTTGCAATCACCAGCAGCTGCCAGAATCTCTGTCTCGGAGTCTCCCGCAAACTTAACTTGAGACTAAGCTGTCAAATGTAACACATTACAGAGATAGACCTCAATCCCTCAAACATCAACACAAGCTTCAATGGTCAAGAGGCGAAGCAAGACGCCTTCTAGCTCTATCACTGTTGACGTGCTTCAACGCCGAGTTGTCAATTGTGTGATTTGTAACATGGCAAGGTGCAACTGTTCCATCGATATAAGCCACCGCTTAGTCCCCTTACATCACGAATAGTCGGTTTACAGTTAGATCGATGATACCGTGGGACCACGAAAGATTAAACCAGGCGCTCTGATATGGAACATCGTTATATTCCCAACCTGCTGCATGAAGACCCCATTGCTTTCAGGATGGAGCCCTTCAGTACTATTGTTGCACCTTCAAACATTCAAGGGTGCAATGTTCCCTATGCCGGGACGCTCCAATTGACTGTATCAAAATATCGTAGCACGAGACAACTAAGCTCTTAGACTCGGACAACCAAACTTCTATCGACATACGGATCAAAGAAATTACGCAGTACTCTCATGACCATTACCCACAACCATTTGACCATTCGCCCACTTGCTACGAAAAGAGACTGAGGTGGGTTCTGTGTTGTTGCGAGCTGGTTCAGCCCTCCGCTCAATGATGCAGACGGAACGTGAACACGTATGACGTGACAGGATTCGAACACCTTAAGGTGACCTTACTGATCGATCGAAAGGGACTTGAAGCTCTTTACAGAACTGTGTGTAGTCCTTGGTCCATACTCGTTTGACCTTTCGAAGGTTCTAAGTTGAAGATCCGAAGTTAGGTAGGCGCGTGACTGAGTTCTTGAGAACTATCCGAATATCGAGAGCGTGCGCCCTTGTTGATTCCGTCAAACAATGTAGGTGCCTACAGATTGCAGTTTGCTTACGCTGCAAATCATGCTGCTGTGGCTGAGGTCAGCAGCAACTACATTGCTTGCCAGGTAGATCTTTTCAAAGGAGATGGCAGTCTGCTAGCCTGCCGATTGAATTAATAAGGACAGACGGCGCTGGGTATCAAGTAAAGCCCTTGGCCCAAGTGGCTCGGAGCCAAACACCGATCGGATAAGCATGGCGTTGCATGAGGAGATGTGAATACGACTGTAGGGATTGAGAGGACCTCACTGGTTTCTGTAGCTCGTCCGATCGGCAGGGACCGGACCAAACCCCTGTCCGAACGAGGGCCGTCCGGGACAAAGGAGACGAGGACGGGAACATGCTTCTGCGTGTTTTTCCGTGTCTTGCTTTCTTTTCTTGCTTCAGGTCGGCGACTCTTCATGTACTTTGACGTGCACCGCATGAGCTGTTGGAACTCCGCGGAATCGAGGTCGGTAATGTCGATCACTTGACAGCGCATACAACCATTGCATAAACGTCACCCATCTACGGAGGCAGCCGGCTCACCACATCAACGATCGGAGCTCATCACGTGGCTGTCAGCTTCGTCCGTCCACCCATCACGACCAAACCCCCTTGCCTCAAGCGGCTGGGCGACACGGGCGACGGTCAAAGCTTAGCCGACGCCTGCGTGACGGGTAATTTACGTACCGACAGAGCCAAGTTTGCGGCGCCTGCGGGGTAACTTGATGGTAGAGAGAAACCCGTCTAGAGCCAGGATGGACGGGTGGTTTCCGTAAAATCCGTCAAGAGAGAAAGTCCTGGTCGCCAAGATGTGCTTATGTCGGCCCAGCCTCCTCTTCCAAGACTCCAAGAAGCCCAAGCCCGTTATCGCTTGGCATCATCGAGCGGCTCTCGCCCGACTTTCAACGTCGCGATATCTGAATGTGAAGAGAAAGAGATGAGGAGAGTGCTTTTTGCACGGGTAAAGCTGTCTCAGATTTCACCCAATATTGACCCATATGTGCTTACATGTGCATTAAGCAGCTTGATCTCACGTTGCATTACTCCGTGAGAGGTCTCCATTCGTCAGGGTAGGTACTCCGTGGGTGGGCAAGGGAGTATTTAAGTACACGGATAAGTGGGCGGCGCGAGTGTGTATGCATGTGTCTCCTCGTGTTGATAGGTAATAATACATGTAGGAAGATAACAATGACACACGAAAAGAAACATCGAATGAACTGCCAACAGTCGGCTGCCATGCGACGGCTAACGCGCATTCTAATTCCCTCCAACCCAGTCACAACTCAGATTTCAAAGGGAGGGATATGCCGACCGACGAGTCCCACACGGATGCTTGCCAGTGACGGCTCGAGCCACACCTCGTCCATCTCTTGCCATCTCTTGCCCCATCTCTTGCCATCCCTTACCCTCCTTGGCCATCCTTCACCCTCCCCGGCCGCCTCTTGCCCCCCCTTGACCGTCTCTTGCCGCGGATCTCAGTTGAATGCCCACCTTTCGACCGACCGGGGGGTTCGAACGAATTGATTGCTGCAATGTGACGCTGGCCAACAGCCCGCGGCGGATAAAACGGATACCCCCGAACGTCAAGGGTCGAACGCTGGCAGATGATCACTTATCCGCGTCGAGGATTGGCATTTCCGGCCACGAAACGCGCCATTTCCCCGCACCCCGCGCCCGCCAAGTCTGGGGTTGCTCTGGGGTAATAGCGGACAAGAGACCCAAACGCCTCCGCAGTGGGTTCCGGGTTTTTTTGGGGCACCGTTGTGTAGGTGGTTTGTTTGAATCGAGCATATATATCTTGGACAAAGTTTTGCCTTTTGTTTCGGACTGCTCTCTCTGTTCAGGCAGGCTCGTTGTCCGGAAAAACAGAAAGACCACAAGCCTCTTGCGTGTCTGTTCATCGCGTCACGTTCTTCGGCTTCTGCTTGGTCGTTTTCTCCTTCCACCCTACCGTCGTCATGGCTACTCAGCGGAGGTCCACCGAGAAGGGCGAGCTCGATGCCATCGGTCACAGGCCGTCGGGCGAGACTCACCTCGAAAAGGCCCCCGAGGCTATCGAAATCGGTCCCTACCGCGTCTTCGGCCTGAGCACTGAGGATGCCGACTTCTACAACAGCTACCCCGAGGAGAAGAGGAAGAAGGTCTTCCACAAGGTAGGACGGGACATCTCGTGCGAGGCCTTACGGAACGGAATCTGACAGGCTCATCAGGTCGATGTCCGTCTCATCCCTATGCTGGCTCTTCTCTACCTGATTTGCCACATCGACCGCGCCAACATCGGAAACGCTAAGATCGAGGGCATGGTTGAGGACCTGGGCATGACGGGCGTCCAGTACAACACCGTTCTTTCCATCTGTGAGTCTCCCAAGCTACCTCGACGACAAGAGTAACATGAACTGACCTTTGGCGGCGCAGTCTTCATTCCTTACGTCCTCTTTGAAGTTCCGAGCAACATGATCCTCAAGAAAGTCAAGCGTCCTTCCCTCTACCTCGGTGGTCTCACCCTCGCTTGGGGTATCGTCATGACATGCACCGGTCTGGTCAGGAACTTTGGTGGCCTCATGGCTACCCGAATTCTCCTCGGAACGTTTGAGTGAGTCTGAACCATCATCTTCCGGATGAAAACCATGCCGATGCTAACATCGAGCGCCCAACAGAGCTGGTTTCTTCCCTGGTGCCATCTTCCTGTGCTCCTTCTGGTACATGCCGAAGGATCTCGCCGTCCGAATCTCCTACTTCTACTGTGCCAGTGCTCTGTCGGGAGCCTTCTCCGGTCTCTTGGCAGCAGCCATCGCTGAAATGGACGGTGTTGCCGGCCTGGAGGGCTGGCGTTGGATTTTCATCCTCGAGGGTCTCGCCACCGTGCTGCTGGGAGTCGCCTGCTTCTTCCTCCTCATCGACACCCCGACCCTCTCGACGCGCTGGCTCGAGCCCGATGAGATCCGATACCTGAACCTCTCCATCTTCATCAAGCAGGGCGGTGGCCACCGCGAGGAGTCCGAGGGCGGCAGCAAGTGGCGCGACGTCAAGATGAACCTGACCAACTGGCGCATCTACGTCCAGGCCTACTTCCTGGTCTGCCAGTCCGCCCTCTCGTACGGCATCAAGTTCACCCTCCCGACCATCACCAAGGCCATGGGCTTCGCCAACACCCAGGCCCAGCTGCTGTCCGCGCCCCCCTACGTTGCCGCCGCCATCTCCGCCATCACCTTTGCCAAGCTCTCCGACCGTTTCTTCTGGCGTATGCCGTTCGTCGCCATTCCCCTGGCTATCGTCGCCGTCGCGTACTCCATCATCCTGTCGCTCAACGGCGCGCTCGACACCAAGAAGGGCCCGGCTTACTTCTCCGTCGTCCTCGCCGTCATCGGAATCTACCCCATCCAGTCCGCGGCAGCCTCGTGGAACGCGAACAACATCGCGCCGGCCTCGCGCCGTGCCGTTGGTATCGCCCTCATGAACTGCGTCGGTAACATCGGTGGCATCGTCGGCAGCTTCATGTACCTGGAGAGCGAGAAGCCCAAGTACCACACCGGCTTCGGTCTCAGTTTGGCGTTCGGTGGCAGCGGTCTGATCGTGGCCCTGCTCCTCGAGATGAGCTACAAGCGGGCTAATGCCAAGAAGGCCAGCATTGCGGAGGAGGCGAAGTCCAAGTACACCGAGGAGGAGCTCTTCCAGATGGGCGACAGGTCTCCGCTGTTCAAGTACGTGCTTTAGGCGTGCGTGGGATAAGCCTCGCAGTGAGAGCAAATATCAGGGGTCGGCAAGGATGCGTGTATGAAGTGGCATGTCGTGGGAGCATTATACCAATTAGCAGTACATGCAGAAGGGAGCGAGGTTGAATGAATGAATGAAACATGTTTGACACTAAAGAAAGTTTTAATTTCCATCATTGCGAGACTAATGTGACATCTATCGGAGCTCGGGATTCGGGGCAAGACCAACACTCAGCCAGGGAAGCATCTCCGCAAGACAAGATGAGCTCCGGCTTTTGGGGGTAAGAACACAACATGCGGTCGTGTGTATCGCCGTCGCCGACCTTGAGCTTGACCCGAGTCTGCTCGGGGGCCGTCCCGGTCTCGAACCAGTCACGCAGCTGCCGGAACAGGTCGTTCGGCTGCCCGCTGGCGCCGCCGAAGCATTGGCCGAGGGCGGGGACCTCGAAATACCGGTAGAATTCATGGATGTCGGGCGTGACGTCCGCAACGGCTTTGTAGTATTCCTCCGTCGCCGTAGTGGGGATGATGTTGTCGGCCTGTCAATTGAGTGACATATGTCAGCTCATCGGATCGCAGGAGGCTATTTCAGCTCTAGATCACTTACCAGTCAGTGAAGAGTGACCAGCTTACCGCCGGCGTTGCGGAAAGCTCTCAGGTCTGGGTCGGCCGTCTCGACAAGAGAGCTAAACTGCTGACGTCCCGAGTACACCATGGCGTCGAACTCGACGCGCGTCAAGCTAGACACGTCAAAGCCTGGCGTCTTGGCCACGAAGAGCTGCAGCCATGCAGTCCCAAGCAGCGCCGGGGCTCCCACGCATCCTTCGGCGGTGCAGTTCGTCGTCACAATCCCCGCGCGGCCAGAAGCGCTGCCCGTAAGGTCAGATCCGGGGTTGATACCGGGATAGACCGTCTTCCCGTCTGTGGCAGCGGCGGTAATAGCATTAATCTCGCAGGCATACAGATACTTCCCAATCTCGTTCATCACCTGCTGCGGCCACTGGACGTACGATAAGAGACTGTTCCAGTTGATGGCGGGCGCACCAGCAGCAATTCCGTCATAGGCTGTTGGGTATCTCTGAGCGAGCATGAGGCCCTGTCTTCCTCCTTGAGAGCAGCCGTTCCAGTAGGAGTACTTCGGACCCATTCCGTAGAAGCTCTTGATGAGGGACTTTCCGATAATCGCCTGTTGATGAAATTAGCTGGGTCCCTTGGATTCAGATCATTTACGCCAAAGAAACTTACTCCGTCATTCAAAGACACTGAGCCTACGTTCTGCAGGTTGTAGAGATTGACGTTCCCAGGACTGTTCAGCGCCCAGGGACTCGGCTCTAGGGCACTGCCCAGACCGGCATCCGTGGTAATAGTCGCGGAGCCTTCCGCGACGGCGCCGTTCATAGCTGCATAAGGCAGGAAGAAACGTCCGGCGACATATCCCCCTCCTCCGACGGCCATGAAGCGCCCATTTCACTCTAGGGGAAGCCATGCCTCGGTGATGATGTTGTCGTTCTGTCCAGGGTGGGTGTAGGTGACGGTGACGTTGCAGAAAGACACGTTCTTGCCTTCGACAGCTGGCAGAGTGTACCGATAGATCTCCTCCGCCCAGGCTGTAAAGTTCGTGACGAGATCAGCTGCTAGAGAAATGATCTCAGCGCCCGGGAGGAACAGGTTGAAAGTCCAAGGGGCGCAGGCTTGAGCGATTGCGACCATCATTTTGCCAGTTTCGATGGGTAGTTGTCAAGTACTGCCACGACTCAGTCGGCGACAACGAGGAAAAGGATCCCCGGGTCTTATATCGATCGGATCGTGATTAAGACATATGTCTCGACGTCCTCAGTCTACCGCTTACATGTCGAATCCTCGCTGTGATGATCCGCGTTTTGAGTTGCCCAATCGGATACGCTTTGACTTGAGTGGTCAGCTCGGGTACCCTGGCGGCGAAGGGTCATTCGCCGGGATAATGGACGCCTAGCCGGTAGCAGTAAGCCGTGGATCGTGTGGCTTTCTTCCCGAGGTTCGCATTCAGAGATCCCGCGTATACCGCTTATTTACCGGAAAGACCCTTAATATCCGTGATCAATCTTTCGGAGCTTTTAGTTGGCAAGTTAGGTTGAGTATCGTGACACACCTACCAACAAGACAACACACCAGGATGGGAAGGGTCAGCATGGTCCTGAAGGTGGTTCCATGGAAGTTTCTATGCAACTACCACTCCAAAAGATCGTTGCGGTTGACTCAACAAGATACATTCAGTCTGGAGAAGCAGTAGGTCCTATTATTATTTGTTACATGACATTTGACTCCAGTAAGCCCCCTTTCCGTGTCGAACCACTTCAGCAGTACCTCATGCACCCTCAGGCTTATCCCCCACATGGACGACAATCTTACCTTTCGCGCGACCTTCTCTTAACCGTCTGTAAGCTGCTGGTACATCCTCAAACGAAAACGTTGAGTCGACGACCGCCTTCGCCTTGCCTTCCGCCATCCACTTCCCGATCCGCTCAAAGTACTCCGTCGTGTTCTTCATCTGGACAAAGTAGAAGCCCCCACCACCAAGAAACCTCGGACACAGATGCTTTGTGAGAGTTCTCTGCATGTCCCATAGAGAAAGCGACTCGCCGACGCCAACCAGCACGAAAGTGCCGCCGGGTTTCAGGTAGTGGCCGCTGTTGTCGCCCAACGCGGTGCTACTGCCGACGTTGTCGATGACTAGATCGAAGAACTTCCCTCTAGTTTGCAGGGAGGCCAGAATGTCCTCCTTCTTGTAGTCGATGACTTCGTCGGCACCCAGCTCCCGGCACAGCGCGATGTTTCCAGTCGAGCAAGTCGTGACAACGTGCGCGCCCAAAGCTTTGGCGAACTGGATCGTCCAGGTCCCGACGCCGCCGCTTCCGCCGTTGATAAAGACTCTGGCGCCTGATTTGAGGGTTTCGGGCATTAGGGACTGGAGCGCCGTCGTGGCGGCCGTCCCGACGGCTGCGGCGTGGTCCGGGTCGACACCGTGGGGTAGCGGTGCGCAGTTCGCGCTTGAGATGACGATGCGCTCCCCTAGGACACCCTTCTGGCTGACGCCCGGGTAGCCGCCGAAAACGAGCTGGCCGTTCTCGAAGGCTGTGTTTGAGGGGTGCTTGCCGACGACGCGGCCGCAAAAGTCCATCCCCGGGGTCGCGGGGAAGGAGACCATCAGGCGGCCGATGACGGCTGTCGCGGGGACCTTGTAGTCGGCGGGATTGAGGGAGGCGCTGATGACTTGGACGATGAGGTCGTTTTTGGCCAGGGCGGAGGCGTCGGGGACGGTCGCATCTTCCTTCAGTGCGAGACAATCCTCGAGCTTGCCGGTGATCGCCGGGTACTGCCAGACTCTCATCATTTCTCCCATTTTGGTGATGGTATGACGAGCTTCGAATGGATCGATGATGGCTAGGCAAAGCGTTCTCGCCTCAAAAGATGGAGCCCAATGGAGGTATGTTGTTGTGAGAGAGTTGGTGTCAGTGGTGAGTTAAACGATTGACGCCGCATTAACTCCGCAACGCGGGTAATGTCGCTGGAATTGCCGTGTCCACCTTCTCCGCAGGCTATCCGGCACTTGGTGGGGAGTTGCGGAGCGGAGTTTGGAGGCCGTGTCGTGGGCCGAGGAAGCCTCCCGGAGTTGACCTTAACCAAGGGGTTGCGCCGAGAACGATCAGGAGAAAAAGGAAGACATTTTCGATCGACAGTTGTTATGGCTGGTTATAAATACCATGATTCTGGTTGATGAACATCGACATATTCATTCTGTTGACAGTTAAGGCACGGAATTCTGCCGACCTAGTCAAGAGGTCAATAGTTCTCGCTGGTCATGAAAGAGGAACAGCTACCAAAAATTGATGATATTCCTAATTTCAACTACCAGACGCTCTCGATTACTGGAGTATTCGTAATTGACTTCTCAATTGTTTCAACTATGCCAAACCTCCTTGGCCTAAAAACGACAAGGAATCTGGCAGCATTTGAAGAAGGAACTCAATCCAGGTAAACATTAGGTGCAGTAGGCTAATTTTAGTCCTAATTTGGGAGATTTCCTATTGGCATTTTCTCATGCAATCGGCCCGAGCCGGAGTAACCTGCGTCGCGACTCAACCAGGCAGTATTGTTTTCAACATTTCTACTCTATGAGGCTGGCGGCTCATTGACAGAGATTTTGGCGGCCAGGCAGACGTTTAATGGCACGCGCTGCTTGGTCTCCACGGATCATCGGCTCGTGTTAGTTATGATCGGGTGGCTCATCTAAAATTGGCGGGGTTACTAAGACACTTAGCCCCGGACATGAAATCGGACGCGTCACAGCATCCTGGTGCGATGATCCTTCGTCCGGGTTTAGAAGGTCTGAAAGTCGGTGGTCTCCCACAGGCCTGAAGTCACCAGTCGCATCGAAACTGCCAAGATGGTTCTCACGAAACTAACGTGTCTTCTGTCCGGGGGCCTCGCGGTATCAGCTGCGACCACCAAGGCCAAGACGGGCTCAGATGGATGCGGCAAAACACTGCCCGACGGCCGATCACCGGGGAACGAATACCTAGTCCCTTATAAAGACGACCAAAGTCGAGATCGAGACTACCTCCTCTTCATCCCGCCGGGATACTCCGCTACAGAGCCAAACCCCGTCATCTTTTCGTACCATGGCGGAAACAAGACCCCGGAGGAGCAGAGGGATCTAGATCGTTTGGAGAAGCCAGAGTTCAACGACGGTCATGTCGTTGTCTACCTCAAAGGTTATGAGGTAAGTCTTCCCCAAAATCCAAGTTTTCGGGTTCCTTCACTCATGCCACATCTACAGAAACGATGGGAGGGCGTCCCCAACATCACGAAACGGAACGATGTTCTCTACACCAACACGGTGCTCGACGACCTTGAGTCTACCTACTGTATAGACAAAAGACGGATCTTCATGACTGGCAAGTCCAACGGCGGCGGCTTCACCAACTTCGCGGCGTGCCACAACCAACTATCAACTCGATTCGCAGCTTTTGCCCCTGTCTCTGGTTCGTTCTACATCGAGGGCGCCAAGGGCTGCGACCCGAAGACGGTGGAGATCCCCTGCTCCCCCGGCCGGGCCAAGGTCCCTGTCATCGAGTTTCACGGCGGCAGGGACGGGACTATCCCGTATGAGGGCAACGACGATAGACGCGGTCCATGCCTGCCGGATATCTTCCACTGGGCGACGGAATGGGCCGTCAGAGACGGTCTCGGCAAAGACGCCTGCGAGATCATCATCACATCTCGCGCGCAGATGTTTCGATGGGGTTCGGGAGAGGAGAAGGGGCTGATGTCTCATGTCTTTGAGAAGGATGTTGATCACAGCTGGCCTTACACCGGCGACAACGACGACAACGAGAGTCACGGCGATGGACCGGCTTCGTATAACGCCTCACAGTACATTGTCGAATTCTTCGCTAAGCATCCGCTGCCGTGAAGTATTCCTGGCTCAAGGATACGTGAACGCTGGGTCTGATTAAGATTACAATAGAGATATTTTTTGATACATTTGGCTTTGCTTTGAAAAGACACCGACACTGGATGGTATTATTCTCCGCCGCCTCCACCGCCCCCGCCTCCTCCATCGCCGCCGCACCCTCCGTCACCTCCACCTCCACCCCCGTCTCCGCCTCCACTCCCGTCACCGCCGCCACCACCGTCGAAGTTTATGTAGAAACCATCGAACACCTCGTACGAACCCTTGTAGTACCTCTTCCTCCCCCGGACGGGATTCATGCCTCCAAGGACGTACAACGCCTTCGCCCTCGCCGGGTGTCCCGGGGGTACAGCTGCGGCGTCCGGGACGTAGCCCTCCACCACTTCTCCCCCGTCAAACACGTACGTCGTCGGGCACGGCTCTCCATATTTCCTCTTCCACTCCAGCTGCGTCTCCGTGAGCGCCCTCTTAGACGCTTCTACCGAGGCCATCGGCTCGTAGTCTATCAGCCTCCCGGCGGTCTCGAAGCTCCAGACCCAGTAGCTGGCCGGGTACAGCCGGTGAGTGTGCCAGAGCAGGTCGACCGCCAGCGTAGGCGGCACGAACTCGCGGCTGGAAGGAGCCGGGCCAGTTGTTGTACTCGGAAGCCGGTCCATATCGATCTTCTCTCCGCATAGCGTCATCTTCATTCGCGGAGGCTTCGAGAGTAGCCTGATGAAGCGCTCGTAGTTTCTGCCCTCCCTTTCGAGGTTTACGTACATGGCGAAATCCGGGTCCGCGTCCCGGACCTCGACTGCGGCCCTCCAGAACCCGACCTGCCGGTCGAGAACGGCACGAAGGTCGTCGAGCAGCGGCCAGGGCGTAAGTTCGCACCGCTGACCGCGGCGGGAGTGCTCGAGCGAGTCGATGCACACGCCGAGCCGGGTACCGTTGCGGATCTGCGTGTACTCCTGCAGCCCCCACCGGTTTCTGCCAACGAGCGAGCACATCCCGCGGTTGTACGTGATGACGAGCAACTCAGGCTCAGGCTCCCGGGGCGCAGGCGGGACGATACTGTCCCTCCCGGAGAGTGCAGAGATGAAACTGAAGCGACGCTTGGTCTCCCAGGGCGGCGTCGGCCAGAGGTGGAAGGGGAGCTGGGGGCTGCGGTTCGGACGGGACTTTCCCCAGCCCTTCATCCAGAATTCCCACTTCTTCTGCGTCTTCTTGTCCGTCCACTTGCCGGACTTGTAGAGATCCAGCATGCGGAGAATGGGGAACTGGTGGTGATTCAAGCCGTATGATATGTGGTTGTTGTCCCAGAGATGGCGGTGGAAGCGGTACGGGGACAGGAGGTGGCAGTACCATATGATGGCAATATCCCTCAATGATGTTAGAAAGCCTAGGAAGGTTATGCGGCTTTCGAAGTTGAACTCACCAAGGTGGTGGACAGTCGTTGGGGGAGTAGCCAAAGTAATCGAGGAAGCGGATGTAGTTTACGTATCGCCATTCTGAGTAGGCGAGAGCTTCGTTATGGATCCTCCCCTTGTCGTCTTGTCGGAAATGAGGTATTAGTTTGAGAAAGATCTCCACGAGTTCGAGATGTTTCTACAGAGAGTTAACATCAACTTGCATGCCGCCTTGGGCCGCAGCATTGAGTCCAGACTCACCATGGCCGCGGTTTCGAGTCGGACATTGGCCCTATTCTGAATCCATGGATCCTCGAATACGGTAATGTGGCCCATGATGGCTTGAAGTTGTCTTAGCGATCAATCACTTGAGCAGAGTTTAATGCGAGTTAGAAGCATGGAGCAGGATGACAACTCGACTTCTTTAAAGCCAGCTTCATGATATAGAGCCAAGTCGCTTGACTATAGTGACAGCGGTGCACATTCCGCGACTCTGCGTCAGTCCGCCCCACGATCTGCCGCCCGCATCTTTAATCCCGCATTCAGCTCGCCGCAGGGGTCGCGTGGTCATCGCATATTGGGGATAGCGTCAAAGGTCCTTGGCGGGGAGCGTCAGGCCATGCGCCGCCCGGCTACAGCTTGCAGGGGGTACTCGCAGGCTCGCAAGGCAGATTGGCATAATCGGCTCGCCCTGTCTTACACATGTGTTTGTTTGGCTGGCTTCCGCGTGCCCTGAGCCGGTTTCCCGCGCTACGGATCCAACGCTCGGCAGTGGCTGCGCCTTCGGCTCGATCGCGCTGGTTGCCGCATTTGATGACCGAAATATTAGGCGTTTACTGAATTGACTAGCGGCTTTTGTTTTCGGTGTCCTGAAAAGTGCGCCTGATACATAACAAAGTGCATCGCCCCCCAAGGCCAAGATCGATCTGAATGGTTTGGCATTTGACTGTAAGAATGCCTCGTCTATCACGGATACTTACTTGCCTGCCTGCGTAACAAGCGCGTTCGAAAACCTCTACCTCAAGCATTCCCGGCACATCCGCCATTACCTTCCGAAGTCCCAACGCGCAAGACCTCGTACGGGACGATCCTCACCGAGCCGACCAACCCATTCTCCGTCTTCGACTCCGCGCCCGGGCCAAAGTTGGTCAGATGGCTGAGGCCAGCGTTCTCAATATCTGGGAGGATGCTGCGTATGTAGTTCCACATCGTGCTGGGGACCACGGCGACGACGTGATTTTCTCCTTCAACGAGGTGCGGTGCAAGGTCGGCGATAGGACGCGTGTAGTCGAGAGGGGGTAGGCGGGCGCCGTTAACCGTCACCGCAATCGCGTTGAGGACGGCCGGGAATTCGATGTACGCTCCCATTGTCGTCGCATTGAAGTCTGTGGTGAGAGATGGCGGCCAGTTGAAGTTGGCAAAGTAATAACCCAGGCCAGAGCTGTTGGTTGCTGCTGGAATTTCAGTCCATGAGACCAGTTTATCCAACTGGTGGGTTAAGTTCCTCTTGTATGCCACTGTCGATACGTCTCGCATGTCCTTTGGGGCTTCCCAGTGTTCGAGAACCAGCTCCCAGGGACCCAGTTCAGACGATTCCGGTGCCTTGCTGTGATGGCAGATCCTGCTCCCAGATGACAGTACTACTTCTGCGGACCTGTTCGACGCGGCGACGTGTAGCTGGGCTCCATCGCCGTCGGCGACGTATCCTAGGACGTTGAGTGGCAACTCAGTTGCTATGAAGTCTGGAATCTCGATGCCATCGAGAGGCTTCTCTGAGAAAGCGATAATACGTGTCTGGTTGCCCGCAAGTTCGAGGGGGATGATCGTTTTGTTACCGTCTTTCTTGTAATTCAAGACCGGCTTGCGGTCGCCAGTCCAAGCGTCGAAGAAGTATGGGATGCCGGTGGACTCAACAAGGACTTCGCCAGAGGCTCGCTCAATGTCGCAAAAGACGTACGCATAGCTCACACCGGCTTTCCTGTCCTCCCTCCATGTGGTGTACCAAGTACCATCGGTTCGCACGGCAACTCTGGGTGTCAGGTGCAGGGATGTCAAGGCTTCACCGATCTTGCCCTCCGCGACTTGGTAGACATTCTCATGCTGCAGTAAGTCGGCCAGCGAAACCTCAAACGCACTCGGATCGGCTGTTGAGTTGTTGGAAGGAAAGCGTCCCGGGATGCCGCCTGCGATGATCAAAGGCAAACCTTCTCCGGCGAATTCCGTCAAGCGACGAAGACCAGAGTCGGTAAGGTTCTGGGATCCGAGTACAACCATGGCCTGGAACCTGGGGCCGTCGGGGGCTAAGATCTTGTCGTGTACAACAGCGTGCGGCAGGTCAAAGTTATCCGGTGAAAGATAAGTGTAGGACCACCCTAAAACGAGTCAGAGACGTTCTTCACGTTGCAAGTCACAAATACCGGAAGAAGAACTCACCTTCGGAGACAAGATCTTTCGGCTGATATACGGTCCCGGCGTTGGGATCGGTGACCGACTGCTTGTTGAAGAAGGCAACGTCGGTCCGAGGCACGCCTGATTGTTGGACGTGCTGGATCCTGGCCATGTAGTCGAGCGCCGCACCGAGACCGTGGTCCCAGTCCGGTCGCTTGGGCGAGAACATATCCGACACTGCGTAACGGAAAGCCGTATACCCCGGCCACGTGGTTTGGGGGTAGTCGCCTGAGTACGACAGGCCGTGGATCACGAATTGGTTGACGCCTCCGGCAACGGCTCGATTCATGGAGAACAGCAGCTCCGGGATGGTAAAGCGGTACGCCTTCCCGAAGATTGCCCCGAGCTCGTTGGAAATGACGGTCTTCCCTGCCAGGTTCGCAGGGCCTGAGAACTGTCGGTATCCGTCGACGTTGTCTGCGAACTGAAGACTTTCGCACTCTGGCGCGTCGACGTACGGAATGGAGGCCTCCATGTCCATCGGCATGTTGTAAGAGACCTGTGAAGAGAGCTTCACGCCAAGGCTGCGAAGCCAGTCGGATAGAGATGAGAGATATTCTTGGTACCCTTCGGCCAGAGCGGCGCGGTAGTCGTTCACGTAGCCCTGGCCTCCGTCGGGCGTGTTCAAGACGCACCTCAGTTTTCCCGGTTCCGTGTTCTGAAGGTTGACGTTGTTGTTGCCGAACATGAAGAGGGGGAGATACTTGCGCAGGTCATAGCCGAACATGCGTTCAAATCTGTCAGGCAGGCCAGTCGTCCAGGATATGGTAGAGCGAATCTCCAAGCTGTCCTCCCAACCTGCAAACGAACAGTCGAAAAGGTTACTACGCATGGTCTATGAGATGTAATGGGTAAAACAAACACTCACCATAATTTCCTACTCCTCCTAGCAGCAGTTCTCGAACCCCGTCCACGAACATGTTGCGCTCCCAGAAGTCGCGAATGGTATCGGCGCCCTTTGAGCTGAAGTGATCCACAGTGTAGGACCCATGATCCCAGATGGTTTCCGTTCTGTTGGAATCGAAATGCAGATTCTTCTCCCCTGAAAGCTTCTGGTAAAAGAAGAAAAGCTGCCGCTCTGAGCTTGCAGCGTGGCCATGCGACTCGGTGAACAAGTCTCCACGTCCCGAAACTAACGATGTAATATCTTCGAGGGACTCACTGTCCAAGACCAGGTCCTGGTAGCTGAACGTGGTAGGCCCTTGGACACCACTCACGTTATATGAAATTTTGGTTCTGGCTACCACGAGGGAAGACACTGCGGCCACGAGTTCTCCGGTTCCCCAGCCGGGGACGGTCCCGTTCAGTCGTCCGCCGGCGGGAACCGACTGACTCTCCGCAAACTACACAAATCTTGTCAGATTTGGGGTTTCGATAGGTCGCTGTCAGCTTTGCTCTAGTCTGCCCAAGGGGAAGGGAGGCAACATACCAAGTCCCACTGAAGCCCTTCGGTATCCGGCTCAGCCGGCACACCTTGTCCCTGGTTGGGACCAAGCGAGAAATCCATCGCCAGGCCGGATTCGTTGTGGGCTTCAAGGGCCGCAGCGAAGAGGCGAAGATGGGCGGGCGTGCCGAAGCCATTAGTAGACCAGTTTACTCCGGCCGGCGGCGGTCCTAGGCCGCCTCCGTAGTTGTGGAAGGGCAGGAACTCGACTCCGCCGGCGCCAATGCCCCCGACAGCTCGAATATCGGACTTGACGACATCGGGGTCAACGCTGCCGTCCGGAAGCCAGTACCTGAACCTCGGTCTTTGGACTGCAGGAGGGTTCAGGAAGTCGCTGTGGCGTTGGCCGCTGCTTCTGAGATCGTCGGCCCAAACGCTCGTCCCTAAGAAGGCGATGGTGCCTGCGTGCGCGAAGATACCGACCAACTTCATTGTTTGGGACAGATAAACAAGAGATATCGAGAGCCAACAACAATGTGCCGAAACAGATACGCAAATCTACACTGAACTCCATTCCAACTCAATTTATATGAATCGTCGCAGGCACTAAGTAGATCAACAGCCCCCGTCCCCCGCATGGCGCTCGGCACAACGAGAACCAAACGGCAGCCAGACTTCCATGTTCTCTTTGGCATGTCGTCAGCTCGGTGGAACGATGAGCGAACTACTAATGTGCGAAGCATGACCGTTGACTACAAGACATGAACCAGGTGAGGGGAACAACCCCGTTCCCAGGTTGCATACGAATACGCGTATTTGTTTCCGTATTCATTTTCGTATCCAGCGCCACTGCCGACTTGAATCTAAGCAATCTGTATGCCACTGGCCACATATCCAATTCCAATGTCCCATACGACACTTCCAAGGTACCCGTCGGTAGTCAATACCCCGCGATCCCAGAATTGCGGGGGACCAAGTGAAGTCAGCCAAGTAACAGTCACGCATAATCCGGGGTAGCCAGCCGCAGCAAATATCCGTGGAAGACGACTACTTGTAGGAGCCGCCATTGTATTTCCCTGATCTTTGTCCTTTCTGACATCTGATCTGAACCTTGGTGCCAGCTACGAGCATATCAGTGCACCATGTCGTATCTGCACGTGTCCCGTTTAATGCGACTAGTCGTGCGTGCCTATTTAGTTGGTTAGTTGGGCTATGTATTTCTTGACACCAGCAGATGCTCTGGTTGAGACCAATCTCACTACCAAAGTCAACCAGAGGTAAGAGATTGGCTATCAAAAAGAAAATTTAGCCTCCTTGCCTCTATCCTGCTGGTGGAGTTACGGGGAAGACAAAAAGTTGGACGAACAGGGAATCGAACCCTGGACCACTCACATGCTAAGCGAGTATTATACCACTAAACCATTCGCCCATCTCCATGTCAAAGCCTTGGCTGTGGGACGAATAGGTAGAATCCCACTTCGCGTTCCACGGCTTGATTCTGGGAAACGTTTATCTGAAGCCTTCTTCAAGCATCCGTATGTTTCCGAAGAGGATGACATCTTAGACTCCCCATTCAAGCTCCTCAACGAGAGTCGGACTTCCAGAAATGTTCACGGTCTTCAATGAGTGGAAAGAAAATTTGTCCTCAGGGCCAGAAGCTTGTTGTGGCAGCTGGAATACACTTTTGCTCAGCTCACAGTCTCACTTCTCAATAATGAGAATGAAGAGAACCTTAATGAAGTGGCGTAACCCGCTGGTAGTACTCTCTTCTTGAACGCACGAATTAAAGTTGTCGTGAACGTGCGAAATGACCGTGGGTGGGTAGCTCATGAAGCTGAGGTATACCTTCAGTGCTGTGGTGCGCCCGACTTGAGTCTTCGGGTTTCTGTCGGTAATGTGCAGTCTTCGTCAGGAGGTCCCGCGCTGCGGGGCCTGTGTTTGAGTGTTTGGTAGGCGCAATGACAAGAGAATCGTTTCGGTGCCCGACATGGGCATCCTATCTCAACCGTAAGTTTCCAACTGACCGAACAAGACTCCGAGCGCTTGTGTTGATTTTGACTTCTGTTCCCTGGTTCGCCGACTTCTCTGTTGGAAGCATTCATGTCTGTTGGAGTAAAAACCTTCCCCCGAGCACACAATGAAGATGATTGACCTCGGTGTAGCACAGCATTGGAAACAACATTCTTTTGTTACTTTCTGATCAGTCGTAACTCAACTCGGCGGCAGTTTCGTCGAGGTGTCTGCATGAAAGCTTTACACACATACGAAGAGACCTTCCTATTCACTGCGCCTTTAAGCTCATTATCACGACACAGGTACTCACACGCTCATCAATAACGTCATTGATATGGCTATAATCCCGTAGGTACAGTAACTGCTCGCCTCAAGCGAGCTGCATACTAAAACTTGAAATCTATTGCGATGGGAGCCATAAGATGTAGGGACAGATTCCTTGGCCGGCAACCATGGGCATATATCAAAAGACTTGGGTCATTCTGACTCTGAACATCAAGAGATCACATCATCAATGATCGAGTTGAAGCGGTAATTGCGCCTGATTTGTTGTTGATGTAAGAAGACCAAGATGGGAAGAAAGAACCACGTGTCAAACACCAGAAAATGAGCATTAACGAAGTGATACTGGCGCCTGAAGTGCCATGCAGGCAGCTTCCAATCTGTCCACACTTGAGTCCTGCGGCGAGGGAACCAAGAATCGAGTCTGGTCAAGAACAGCCTTCACTCGCTATTACACTCCAGCCGGACACGCCGGGACAAAGACAGGCAGGCACTGGATCCCAGTCTACGACATCTATACGTAATTATAGCACCAGACGCAAGAACAGCTTCGCCTCCGTGTTCTCCCGACACAGCCCCGAGCACAAGCACGTGCTAATCCCGTCATCTCACACCTTCCGAATGTCGTTAAAGCGCGCCTAGTCCCTGTAGCGGGGATGCCGCAGAGCCTCCCCGAGTTATCTCAACGCAAGCACTTGGTTCGGAGTTGATCACGATCAATCTCGCAGCGCCGCATCAGACCGGCCGAGATCTCATCCACTCTAGATACCGCAGCCCGGGAGAGCTCGGTCAACAACCGAACGGATGACTGAAAAGGGCAGGATGTTCCCCAATCAGGAAAGTCCACCGCTCAACGCGGGCGCGAGATCTCGGCGTTACTCCCACACGGACTGTGGTGGGTGCTCGTGGGCGCGACGGGTTACCTGATACAGTTCCCATTCTTAATATCGCCCTCGTGAGCCACTCGCGTTCTACGCGTTTAGGTAAGATGGATCACACGTTATTCCCATGCAGAGTCCGAGTTATTATCCCAGGAGGATGGAAGTGAAAGCCAAGCTCGTCTAGTTGTATTGGGGCTCCAGTTGCCAAGGCTGTCAACGGTCCTTATCGACTTTGCGCATTAGCGCACCTAAACAGTGGCCCTGACCGAGGGTTATTGAGCATGTTTACACGAGCCTGAAAATGACCTGTCAAGTAGGGACCACTGTTCCAGAATGCCCATCTTGCAGCTGACAAACATGTCTGCTTCTAAGTCTCTCAGCAAAGGGACAGGTTGGCGGCCTCACCTAGCGCAGATTCGACTGGATTGCGAGTCGAAATGGGAAAGCCTGGAGGGAGGAGGCGAATATCCCTACAGGGACGCAATTCACAACAGTTCTCGTGCATAATCCAGCAATTCCTAAAATACCCGGGCGAGCTGCAAAAAATTGACTCGAAGGCTCGAAGCTCAAATGCGACAAAGCCTTGCCAGGCTATTCTCGTCCACGTCATGGTTGAGACCAGGGGCTCAAAGCTGCTTGTCTTGACGTCTCGAAATTACTGGTTGTCGTTCATTTTTAAACAGCGGCGCACTCCCTCAACTAACCTCACACACACTCGCCCGCCAATAATAGCGTAAAACAAGTGCTAAAAATTCAATCTGCGACGCACGCCTGCCTCGCAGCGGTTCATTTCGCCAAGTCGTGGGTGCTGCGGGGGGACTTGGATGAAACCTGCGCAAGGACGATTGCAGAGTGCCATCGGCTGCAACAGCAGACAAGAAATAGTGAACCGGGTCGCAGCTAAATCACAGGGCCGAAATAACCTTCTGGAAGGTGCTGACCGGGGCGTTCTCCTTATGCCTAAATTCCTCGGAAAACCTACCCTGCTGGGCTGCTTGAAATCTTTTCTTGCAAAAGGACCCGCGGTGGGCGAGAGGGGCGGGCGGTCGGGTACCTGGCCTAGACTTGTAGATCAATATGTAGCTCCCCTGGCAGGTTTCATTGGTGTGGGCACGCGCAATTCCACCTCATCCCCTCCGCGGTTTGATCTTTGGGAGGGCGCTGGGCGAGGTTGCGGGCATCCCGTCGAGAGGACACTGAGGTCACGCGAGTTGCAACGCGCCTTCACTGCGATTGTCGCCTCCGCCGTGAGGGCTTCCGCTTTCGTCGACCGGAGTCAACGGGAGCGTCCCGGTCGGTGATCAACCGGTCTAAGGTCGGAATGTTCTTTGGTTGTACTAGTACAGAGTCCCGCACAGAATGAGACGACCTGGGCCCTGGCTCAGCTAGTTCGCATCGTCGACATGTCCGTTGCCAGCTAGTGACTGGATTGTTAGTGGTCAACATCGCGAAGAGATGGAAGTAGGGTCGCCCGAATCTTCCTGTCGTCTTCGGAGCATTGGTGGTCGGCCGAGATCTCTTCGGCTCGCTAGGCGTTGTCAACAAAACACCCTGGAGCTCGATTCGGACTTGTAAATGGAGGCGGGCTCGCACCGACGATGGTCACATCGGACAGCTAAGTTTGCGGGCTAAATGCAACCTCAAGCGTAAAATCGCTCTCGCTTGGAGCGGAAAGAAGCATTCCGGATCACGGCGTCCGGATTACGGCGTTCGTTCGATCGTAGGGCTGTTGTTCGGTAGCGAAGGGGGGCTGACAGTACCGGCTCCCACCTTCCAGAAAGAAAGTCCTGATGGCTCGAATATCAGCATGGGTAGTGAGCAATATTTCGCGGAGGTGTCTTTTATATGCGTAAGGCGCAGGTCCGGATGTAATGACAGGAATCTGCCCGACAGCAGTTTCGACCGCAAGAAACTCGACCAGAAGCATGGGTACACCACCGTCCTGGTTGACAGTTGCAGTTCCGCGGGGGAGTTGTCTAGTTTGATGCAAGGCGCAGCAGGTTTACCAAGACTTTGAAATGCTTCTTTGAGCTAGCTCGCCTTCGAGTGCAAGTGACGAGTCTGGCGACAGCAACCAGGTGACACATGAGGTCAGCGGTGACGGGACTAGACTCCGGGGACGAGTCAACATCCTCGTTCTCGGTAAGACATGCGAAAAAAGAGGGAGAAGAAAAATGCTTGGCCCAATTGCCTCGACGTGACGAGGTTGCAACGAGCGGCTTCAACGGAAGTTCGTCTTACTTGGCAAGCAGCGTCACCTCACGTGGCTTGCAAAGTTTCTCAAGAGTTTTTCCCTCTTTGAAAGTCTTGTCTTTGCGACTCCGCCACGTTTGTTGCGTCGCGTCCGCGTTGCCACCGGGAGCAAACTAGATCCGAGAAAAAAAAAATCCCCCCCAAAATTGCGTGCGGGCTAGTCCGCGACAATACCGAATCCGCCGGCTCTTCTCTGCGCTAGAACAGAGCCGCGGTCACCGGAGAGTCTGTCTACCCATGTCCAACAGCATCGGGAATTTTCGCGATGGAAATAGCGGGCGGGAGAAATTCATTCCGACTGGAGAGTGGGAAGAGAAATCTTATATCGCTCCCTTTTGGTTACGTCGCTTCGGAAGAGCCCCAGTTCAAGAAGGCGGCTCGAAAACAGGATTGGACGGTAGGGGATGCGTTGCAGAGCGAAATTTCGCTTTGCAAGTACGTCATTACAGATCAGGTAGGTAGCACTCGGAACAGAGGGAGGAGTGATGTGACTTACCCGTTGTGTGTTCGGAGGGAGGTCTATCCCTGCATGGACAAGAAGAAACTTCAGGAATGTTTTCCAGACACCGGACGATTCAAGCATGATTTTCACTCAACAACAAACAGGAGACAAAAAAAACAAACAATAGGGGACGGCGGGACAAAGGTAGGTAGGCGCGATCATGGGACAACCCCAAATGGCCAAATGCACCAGGACCAGGAACTTGGGACATCGCGACGCGACAACTGTCAAAGACACGTGGGTTCGCTTCGAGATAAGCGGGCGGGCTCAACGAAGAGTCGGGGCCAGTTCTTCTCGAACATCGGAACTCGACCGAACGCTGGAAGGGCCCGGACGCCACGATCGGGGGCAGCAGTTTGTCCGTGACGTTGGATTCTTCAAGGACCGGGCCAACAGTCTCATCCAGACCTCCGGGACACGCCTGGACAGCGTCACACCCAACACCGCCTGGAGCTACCAACCGCGCGCTTGTGACCATAACTTCACAACCCACCTGGGATCCTCCTATTGCGCCTCGGTTAGCCCTGAACTGTCACCGTAATTAGGTAGGTCACATCCATCTCGCCCACTGCGAGCACTTGGCTCATTACTTGGCACAACTATTATTCAGCCGTAAAGACCTCTTATTAAGCCTGGGAGAGTGCTGCTAGGGCGAGTCAGTTAGCCGTCGTATCCCTGTTGCCAACGCTCAGGGGGTCACACACAAGGACCGACAGGGAGAGAGTCCGAGAGAAGACTAGAGTGAGAACATGAGGTAACTCGCGGAATCTTACAGACCGGGGGGTTGCTAAACCTCCTAGGGGGGTGTGGCAGTGCCCAAATCGGCCCGGAAGAATATTTGTGCCGGGTTGTTCACATTTGTGCAGGTCCATACTGTATAAATATTAAAAAATATACACAAGGGTATTTGCTTAATTAAGCCCGACTAAGAGACCCACATCCACTAAGTTATAGACCTAATTAAGCCTAGTTACGTACCTATATATACTTAGTAGCGTACGGGTATAAACTAAATACTAACTAAAACTTTATAAAAAAAAAATCCTTTCTCTAAATAACTCTTAATCGTATTACTACTACGTTATTATAATATCTTTTAAGTACGAGTTTACTACTATTCTAGTATTAATTAAGTATATACTAAATTAAAGTAGTAATAACTTTACTAGTACGGCTTTACTGTTTATTAATACTAGGGTTAATAATACAGTTAACCCCTACCCAGTATATAGCCACTTCTATAGTAAGTATATACTTAAAGTCTCGCTATTTTATAATTAAACTAACTTTAATTAGGACTTATTATTAATACTAACACTAGCTAGGTCCCTCTCTATACATTTCACATTAACTTAGTATATATATAATACTTACTTATTATAGAGTATAATATAACTATAACTATTAATATAAGTAAGTTTAAGTATATTTAAAATACAAAAGGTATATATACTAACTATATATATAGTAGCCTTAAACCCTAGTGCTATTCTTTTTAGTATTAATACTAGTGTATTAGTTTACCCCTACTAGTATTAGCTTAGTATATACTTAATATTAAATAGGTACTTAATTATTATTAATCTTAATAGTAGTACTTAGTATAGTATTATTTTAAGTAACCAGCCTTTAGTAGGTCTAGTATTAATTTAGTATATACTAGTTATATTTAATATATTTAGGTTCGTTACTATATCTACTATTAATATACTAGTGCAGATAAGTATCCTATTATATTCTTTATACATACCTAGTATATATTAACAATCTCCTAGTCACTAACCTAAACTGTACTAATACTACTCTAATTAAAAATACTATAACCTAGAAGTAAGTACTATATATACCTAGTATATACTTAGTACTAACTTAAATATAGTACTATAAAACTCTATATCTACTCCTATAGTTAGTATAATATACTCTTTAACTATAAGCCTAGGTATATTATATACTTAGTATCTACCTAATATATACTTAACTAATCTATTAAAAATACAGCTCCTAAAATAGCCTTATTAACTAGTTTTATAATACTATAAAGGCTTTTATATACGTACTCCTACTATCTACCTACTATATACCTAACTAATACCCTTTTAACTAAACTAATAAAGTTTTTACCTATAAGTATAGAACAAAGTTCTATAGAGTAAGCTTAGTATATACTAAACTAAAGGATACTATTTATTTACTATATATTTACTATTTTTTTATCTACTAACACCCAGTTTAGCCTATAGTTAATAAATAATAACCCTAGCCCTAACTAAAATCAATCTACACTAAGTATATACTAAAACAATACTCCTTTTTTTTAACTACATCACTAACAACTACAGGGACTTTAACCCCTTCTTCTAAGTTAATATATACTTAGCAGAAAAGCATAACGTATATATTAGTAGTAGTAGATACTAATAGAACTAGAATATATTTAGGATTAGGCCTAAGCTAAGTATATACTTAATTACTATTACTAACATAGTTATAAAAGGGCACTATCTAAGGTTCTACCCCAGGATTAAAGAAGCGTAAAATAAAAACTACTCTAATCTATACCTAGTATTAACTATATATATACTAATATAATACTAGTATAACCCTGTGTTTATTTATAATAACACCCCTAATTTACCCTCTACTAGCCACTGTACTTAGAGTACGCTAGGTATATACCCACTATATAAATTCTACTAATATTTATAAGTACTAATAAGCGTTATACCCTAGCTACTAGAGCTCGTAAGAATCGTAAGTACACACCTACTAATACCTAGTATATACTAACCTAAAACTAAGTACTTTATGTAATATAATCTCCGCGCCCCTAGCCTTTTAATTCTATATACTTTTAATATATATACAATAAGTCTTTATAGTTTAGTATTCTAGTATACCTAGAGTTTAGTAACGTAGTTTAAGAGTATGCCTAGTATATACATACTAGAGTTACTTTCCCTTTATTAGTTTTAGTTTAAAAGTGTGCCTAGTATATATACAGCTAGTATTACTTTTCTAATAAATTACTTTAATAAATACTTAATCCTATTATAATATCTACTAAGTATATACCCTATATTCTTTTAACTTTTACCTAACTTCCCTTTTATATCTTCTATATCCCCCCTTAACTCTTTTTCTAACTTTATAATTTACCTTTTTAACTCTTATTTTTTTTTTTTAACTTAAACTCCTTTACTTTTTTTTTTAGCTTCTTAATTTCCTAAAAGTTAATATCATTCTTAGATATATCTAGAATCTAACTAATATAGTATTTCCTTAAGTATTATATAAATAGAAATAATAGTATATCTAAGCTAAGTATAAACTAAGTATATACCCCGTTACTACTTAGTAAAGGGGAGTCTTAAATTATAATTGTATTTAGTATACTTAAACTTAGTATTAAACTAGGACTTAGAGTATCTAGAGGATTTAGTAGGTTAAAAGGGATACTAGAGTTAGTATTACGTCGTTATACATATCTCTCTTAGTACTATTGTATTTACTAAAGGTTTTATGCAATATATACTAGTTATAAAGTATCTCTCTAACTACTTAGAGTATTAAGTATAAAACTATTATACTTTTACTAAACAAAATTAGTAAATACTATATACTTTATTCTACTTTATACTTAGTATATACCTTATAAATATAAATAGTATACTTACTTAATAATTACTACTAGTATTATATACCCTTAACTAGTAGTAAAGTTATTTTTAGTATAGCTTAATTCTATAAGGTTTATATACTTTTAAATAAACGTCTACTACTAAAAAGGTATTTTACTCTATAACTAAATAAAAGTAGCTTTAATCTAGTTCTTCTTTTTATTATAAAACTAGCGTTTAGTTTTAGAGTATACTACATATATACTATTAATATACTCTAAGTATGCCGTTTCTAACTTAACCTCCTAGAATTAATATAAAAAGGATAATACAAAGTAATTAAGAAACTTCTTCTACTAATTCTACTATATATATACTTTATAAAAAATAAGTATATACTAAAGGTATTTATTCTATATCTATAATATATCAAAACTATAAAAGAAGTTACTTAGACCTAAAATACTCTATAAGTATACTAGGTGTATACTCTATATATACTAAGGCTTTTTTTATTTAAGCTCTATTTTATATTTATATTTATAGTAATTACATAGATTGTATTAGTTATATAGAAATAAATATATACTTAATAAACTAACTACTTAAAAACCAACTCTACTTAGCTAAATACTCGTTTAAATAGAGTTATATATCTAGTCCTTAAGACTATATTTATCTAAATATAGACGTATAATTTAAGGTTTACTAAAGTTAATCTAAGCATATACTTAGGGTCTACTGTACTTATACTGGCCTTCCTTTTGCTACCCGTATATCTTAAACACTATTATTTTTCCCTTTACTATCTTAAAGGATATATTAATCTTAAAGTAGTAAACCTTATAGAGTCTTACTATATTCTTTATAGTAATATAAATAACATAAAAGTCTCTATTTAGTATTAGTTAAACCTCATAAATCTATTATTTATTTTTAAGTTTAACCTAGTTTAAGGTAAATTTACACTAAACCCCTATATATTCTTAGTATATACTTAGCACACGTTATGTATCTACTTTACTTACAAAGTTAAGCCCCTTTAGATACTATAGTAGTTAAGCCCTACGAATAAGGGCTGTGACTTTATCCTTATTATAGAAACTATTATAAATTACTTAGAATGTATCTACCCTAAAGTGCTAATAGATTCTATAGATTCTGGGGTAAAGGAGTAACTTCCCTATCTATAGTATCAGTATATACCTAGTCTATATTACGTTTATATTACTTACGTACTAATAGTATATTAATATTAGGTTTATTTAAAAGACTAAAAGTAATTTTATTTATAAAACTATGTAGTAAATAGCTTAGTAGTAGAGGAATATAGGTATATAACCTATAGTAAAGAAGGAAGATAAATAGGAACTTTATTAGGTTCTAGGGGACGTAGATATTAAGTTTAACCTAGTATCCCCTAATGTTAATTTTGCTGTCACCCTATGGGTAGCTAAAGCCTAGCGTAGAGTCAGTATATACCCACTATTTACTTAGCTAGTACTTACTATATGTCCGCTGCGTGGTATAGGTATTACTAACCTAGGCACACTTGGACTTTACCTTATACTTACTACCTGTCTTAACTAAGCCACGGAGATAATTAATATTAACTTTTACTTAGTTTATTAAGATACTATAAGTATAGTGCTAGAGCTTAAGTAGACTATTCTTTAAGTACCTAATATATAGAGTTTAAATCTAAGTTAATTTAAGTACTTACTATATATATACTAGGTAAATACTTACGTTATTCTAAGTAAAGAGTTGGATTTGTTGATTCTAGTATATATAGACTGCCTCTTAATTAAGTGGCTGGGTTAAATATTTATAGTAACTACTATTATGCTAGTTCCAGTCCTATATATACTAAAAGCCACTAAGCCAGTTAATAATAAGGTTAGTATATAGTAAGTTGGGTTTTAAAGGACACTTAGTATATACGCGGTATATAGACCTATAATTTAGTCTCCTTAAGTAATGCCTCTATAATAGAGTCTAAAACATCTTTTACCCCTACTACTACTTAGAGTTTCTTTTAAGTTTATTAAAAGTCCCTTTTATTTTAATACTTATTTAGAGTTGTAATTATACTATATATAAACTTGCAATACTTTATACTAGTATATTAATAGAGTTAATACTATACTTAGTTAAGCTTTTTATTAGGTCTATTATATAGTTAGTATATGCTTAGTACTAGCTAAGTGCTTGTACTATATACCCTAGGAGTATGTATGACTTCTGCTTAAGTAATTCTACTTAAATAGTAAAGTACTAGATAATTTAGCTTATATCGTTAATAAACTTTCTAGTATCTATTATCTTTATATTAACTTTTTTAATATTATAAAGAATAGTATATAAAATACTTTTAACTTTAGTTATAGAATATAGTAGTATTATAATGTGATTGTGGATAGTAGATGCTGTGACTTTGTACTTACTACTACTAGATATTAGTATACTCTAGGTTTTAACTCCTTTCTATATCTAGTTAGTATATACTGAGTATGCGCCTAATCTATACTTACCTTAAATAGGCCTATCTTATACTAGAGGTTTGCCTTATGTCTTAAAAAGTCTAGGTCTAAGCTATTATAACTACTGGTTTTTAAATTAAGCTACTTATTAATAAAGTAGTTTAAATCCTTAATTAAGTTATAGGTATTTAGATTAAACTCGGGGATAGAGTCCTTAAATATAAACTTATTACCTTTTAAGCTAAAGATATTAGACTATAGATCTTTAAATAAATTTAAGTTTTAACTAAGTTTAACTAAAAGAGGGAGTTTAGTTAAATTAATAGGAAATAAAGAGGAGCTTATATTAGGTAGTTGTTAAGTTAATACTTAGTTATGTTTTTATAGTTATTTAAATTTAGTTAAGTATATAGTAAAAGAGTTAGATATATTAATTCCTTAGTTATACTTAATATAAAAAGAAATATAAAATACTAAGTTTATTTTTAATAGGTATATGCCTACTATATTTAAAATATAGTTTTAACTTATTACGGTACTAAGTTATAAATTAATTAATTATATATTGTGAGTCATTTAATCTAACGCAAAGTACCTCAACTGTGTGGGCCTGTATAAATGCGAATAACTCGGTGAAAACATTCCTCCGGGCCGATTTGGGCACTGCCACACCCCCCTAGGAGGTTTTTCTACCCCCCTGTTCACCATGAACCCGGTAACTCGCTCACGGTGAAGAAAAAGAAAAAAAACAAGCGACACTGGCTCCATCCCGTCTCTCGTCCATCAACGTGATACGTCAGTCCAAGGATCGTGGCCCGGCACTCGACGGTCCACCACCCAAGATCTGATAACGGTCTTCTCCCCGGATCAGGAGGCGCTGTTAGACTATTCAGCTTGGCAGCGGGTCGACGTCGTCTATCTGAGTTCGAGCCATCGCTGCCATCCCTCCGTCACTCTCTCTTCGCAGGCCAGTCGAGCTCCCGCATTTGGTCCCTTGGAGCGACCCGCCCGTCCAAGTTTGCTGGGACGACAGAGTACCACACCCCGCCTCGTCCGAAAGGATTAAGAGCGCCCGTTCTGCCAAGACCGGTGCCCCCTGGACGCCGTGGGGCGTCCGGGTCCATGGCTGCGAGCCCGACGAGTGCTACACCACGTTGCTCACAAGACCCCCATGCCGCACGTCATGGAGCTGGGCACTGGGGTGTAAACGCCTGGCCCGCTCCTCTGCCCGAATGCGGATATTGGTGATATTGGACCAGGAGGCTCGGGAGGGATGCCAAGGACGTGATGGAGGTGTTGTTGGTATTGGTAAGGGGAGGGAGCGGAGGGGGTGTGTGATTCACGGCTCGACCGCATGGACAACGTCGATGAATGATAAATAGCTTCGCAGGGCCGCTCTGTCTACTGATCATGCCGATCTACATCCGCGCTAACTGTCATTCACTCACCACCATTCACTCTTTGCCTGACATCATGCGCTCTACCATCATCGCCGCCCTGGCCTCCGGCGCCATCGCCGCCCGTCCGTTCCTTAACGAGCCGGACACCGGCATCGAGGGTGTCCTGCCTGACCTGAAGGTCGGCGCCCTTCCCGACATCAAGAACATGGTCGGCCTGCCCGACTTCGAGTTCGCCGCCCGCAACTACCTCCCCCTCCAGAACTACACCTACTACCGCAACGGTGCCGCTGGCGAGTGGTCCTACCGCAACAACCTGGAGGTCTACAACCGCTACCGCCTCCGCCCCCGTGTCATGGTTGACATCACCAAGATCGAGGACACTCTCCCGTAAGCCCGAGCTCCCTGGCCATTTTTCGGACGAACCGTTTCCTCGGAAACATCGTCGCCGAGAGGCTTCCTCGTTTTCGCGATCCGCGATACTGACTCGCACAGCACCACCATCCTGGGCCATAACTTCTCTGCCCCCATCTTCATCAGCCCCTGCGCCCGTGGCGGCTACGCCCACCCCGACGCCGAGCTCAACTTCATGAAGGCTGCCGCCGCCGAGAACATCCTGTACATGCCCGCTCTGTACGCCTCCAAGACTATCGAGGAGATTGCCGCCGTCAAGGCCGAGGGCCAGGTCTCTTTCCAGCAGGTCTACCTGACCTCCAACAACACCGAGACCGAGGCTCTCATCAAGCGCATCGAGGAGTCCGGCGCCCAGGGTATCGTCTACACCGTCGACTCCGCCGCCGATGGCAACCGTCACCGCGCCGCCCGCTTCGGTGTCGGCTCCGCCGACTCTGAGTACTCCCTCATCACCTGGGACGAGTACCACCGCCTCGCCAACATGACCAAGCTCCCCTTCATCATCAAGGGAATCATGAGCGTCGAGGATGCCGAGGCCGCCATTGAGAACAACGTTCCCGCCATCATGCTCTCCAACCACGGTGGCCGCCAGCTCGACGGCTCCCCCTCTTCCCTCGAGGTCGCCATCGAGATCTACGAGAAGGACCCCGAGATCTTCAACAAGATCGAGATCTACGCCGACGGTGGTGTCCGCTACGGTGCCGATGCCATCAAGCTCCTCGCCCTCGGTGTCAAGGCTGTCGGTATTGGCCGCCCCATCATGTTCTCCAACGTCTACGGCGAGGAGGGTGTCACCAAGGCTCTCAAGATCATCAAGCACGAGCTCGCCATCGACGCCGGCAACCTCGGCGTCCCCGACCTCCAGAAGATCGACGCCAGCTACGTAAGTCACCCCGCGGCAGTCAAGACACAAACCGCAAATGCTAACAACCTCGCAGGTCAAGTGGACCCCTAACAACTGGTACTCTTAAATGCGCTCCCCAGCGTCTTGAGGGGGTTACCGCATGATTCGCACGCCATACCGTGATACCACTTGAGTGCTGTACATACCCTTTTCTTTCTGGCTGCACATAGCTTTCTTTCGCGAATGGAACCCCCTCAATCAAAAGTCTCTTTTATCGTTGATACACTGCGCCTTTGACCGTGTTTCCTGTGTGACGATGCGAAACAGCGCCTCTGCGAGTTTCATTGATGCCGCGATCAATTTGATTGTTTGCCCATATGTGACTTGTTTTAAACCGTTTCCGTAAACATTTCCATTCTTCTTCCGTGTACAAAACCATTTGCGAGTTTCCTTGTCCGAGGAAATCTCTAGTCGCCACTGCAGTTCCAAATTTGAGCTTCGACTCGGAACGACACAAACAACGACCCTCGCCTACACCTGCCCAAACATGTGCAACGCACGCTATATTGTTCTCAAATGCGCCAATTGCTGCAAGGAATTGGCCTATCGTCGGGACGACGGTCTGGTAGCATGTGAGTACCGGCAGATCGCTGACCCCGGTTGTCCTAGGAAGCAGACGAAGCACCGCGCGCTCACCAAACTCTGTTTCGATTGCAGTGCCGTGTGTACTTGTTACACTGATTCTCAATTCTCATCGATCGAAACGCTCATCGCGGACTCTGCCTCAACATCAACAGTCACTGAGGATGAAGGCGAGTCCGAGTGCAACTGTGTGCATGAGTATCATGCCCGGGCGGGCGCAGAGGAAGTTTAAGAGAGAGCAGGAGATGTGGCGCCGCTGGCGCGTTGTCGATTGTGTTCAAAAGTTGCCATGGAGTTGCTTTGACTGAAGGCTCCGACTGAGCTACAACTGAACCTCGCATCAGTGCTGTATAGCTACCTTGGCGGTACATCGGAAGATAAGGCCTCTTGAAATACCTGAGATAATTGGATGAGTTAATTCCATTACTGCACGTCTTGAGTTGCGAACCATTCGCTTGGGCTCTTGTGTCTCTGCAAAGTGCATAACATGCTTTTCTCGCCTTTTCAGGCGGAATTTCTAACCCATGACTTGACGTGACAACATTTACTACTGAGCTAGTTTGATTGGGTTTGTACTTGCCGCCAAATAGGCTCTTCAGCCACAACCAATGTTGTTAACGACCCACGAGTTCCCAACTTCGGGTTTAAACGGCCCGGAAGCCAAACAGGGCGACCGGCACAAGATGTGGGGCGTGGCGTGAGCCCTAAACCGCACTTGCAATACAAGCGAGTATGAGAATGCTCCAACATCGCAAGGTGTTCACAATATCACCTCAACAGGACTCATGGCGCAACGGTAGCGCGTTCGACTCCAGATCGAAAGGTTATCCGTTCAAATCGGGTTGGGTTCATCGTTTTTTGCCTCTTGGAAGAGCCAGGAATGCTCTCTGAATGCGCAAGGTTGCTTTTTGTTGAGTCGCTGTTTTGTGTCAATTCAGCGCGTGGTCGTTGTCGCGAACCAGATAGACGAAGCAACTTCAAAATCGACAAAGACAAAAGGAATGACATTCGAAAGAACCATGGAAAGTTTTAGATTGTCATGGTTGACCCAAGTTGCCCAATATTCAACTCCGTGGGGTATGCGACATTGGGGTTTGCCGTTCCAGACGTCAGCAACTAATCCTGCATTGACTTATGGCCTAAATTGCGACTCGAAAAGAGACGAGTATAAAAGTAAAAGATGTGAAAAGATCAACCGACGATGGATCAAGCTGGCTTTATGTTCTCTGAGACACCAAGCCGCCGCGGACAGACTTATCAGCACGAAAGGGAAAAATCAAGACCGCCACCCGCCTGCGCGCTTGCCCCATGCCCCATGACATCTACCAACGCGCTCATAATGTTTCAGATTGATTAGAAGCATGCAGCACACTTGCAGCTTACTCGGTGGATGCGGGAACAGTCTCCTCTTCCTTTGAAGCCTCTGGCTTGCGAGCGAACACGACGTGCCTGAAACGAGTTAGAATTCTTCTGCGCTTATTCATGGTGCGGGAGCGAGGTTGAAGACTCACAGCCAGAAGTACGTCTGAAGCTTGGGGTCCTTGTACGCAGCTCTGCACTCAGCGAACATTAACTGGCACTCAGCGTAGGTGAAGCCAGCAATCTCTTTCAGAAGGTAGAGACCGAAGGACTCCATCCCCTCCTCAACCCATTGCTGAACGCAGTGACCGATCATCTTCAGCTTGCGGTCGGCGCTCCAGGCTCCGATGGGGACCTTGTACTTCTTGTGAACCAGGTCGACATAGCCTGCCTCTTGAATGGCCTTCTCCAACACACCGCGTGAGGCGTTCTCGCCCGGCTTTCCGAGGCTGTTGGCCGCTGGGATCACTGCCTCGTGCCACCGGTTGTAAATGTGGTCTTTTGGAAGCTCCTGGGACTGCGACCACGATCGGGAATCAGTCTCGACTATCTCGATGTAACCTCCCGGCTTGGTGTGCTGGAAAGCATCTTTCATGGTCTTCGACAAGTCAGAGAAACAGCCCTCGAGGTTACGTCCAAAAATGAAATCGAAGTGGTCATCAGGCCACGTCCACTCTTGTTCGAAATCGTCAATCACGAACTTGCAATTGGGAGGGACCCAAGACGGCTGGATAGGCGACAGATCGATACCAGTAACCTCTGACGATGGATAAGTATCGGCCATGTCGCTGAGAGTTCCCGTCAACGGTTGCGCTTTGGTCTTCGTTTCGGAGTACTCACATCGCCCAGATTCCAGTGCCGGTACCCAAGTCAAGGACTCTCTGGCATTCCATTAGACAGCCGCCGAGAGGGTCTTCAATACGAGGGGCCGAGCTTACCTGAGGGTTCTCCTTGATGGGGGCGTGAAACAACTTGCCATCGAAAAGGTCCGTCATCCAGAAGTGGCTAAGTCATCTTATCAGCGCTCTCGTCAAGCCACAAACGGCACATTGGAAGTAGACCGTCCTAGTAAATCGGCTTACTTGAAATCGAGATTCTCGTTCGCCCTCTCATCATTGGGTCCCCAGTACTCGGATCGTTGAGTAAACGTCCTGCCGTGGATTTGACGATACTCTCGGACGCTCTCAGTCAATGACGTCGTGGATGTGTAAACGCTTCCACATGTTAGCTACCTAACTGGCAGGGTCATCTTCGGAAGGAAAACTACCTGTTGACATCATAGTGATCATCGGCCTCAACAGCCGCTTCCTGCAAACAAGAATGTGAGTATGTCTTCCAGTTCCGAACCGCTGTTCGTCTGCATCAAAAATAGGGTAATCGTACGGCAGCAATACCTGCGTCGGCAGGTCTGTCATTGTTGTCGAGGTTATCGGGACACATCTTACTGGCGACTATTGCGCAAACCGAGGCGGAGAATGACAACTGGCGCAATAGACAAGCAGCCTCCGAGCTGGGGAAAAGCAAGAAATAAAAGAGGAAAGAAGATCAGAACAGTTCGTATGGCGACCTGGGAGAGAACATATGTTTTGTATGTGTGAATGTGATGTTGTTGGTTCTCGCCATGCACGTTGTGCATCTTGCAGACGTTGCCGCCAGGGGTCCCGCTACTCCCCGGCTCCCCGCGCCAATCATCATTCTCTTCAGTCCGCAAAACTGCGGGCTTGATGCTGTTTACAGACGACAATGTCACAAACGGCTGGGGTCCGCCTCGGGCGAACGTCTGACGATTCATTCTCGTCTAAGGAGCTCGTTCATTGGCATTGGTCCCGTACTTGGCCAGCAGGAAGCCCTTCCTGCCAGCGGTTTCTGCAGGCTCGCCAAGTCGGCGAAGAAGTCTCAAATGAGACAAATCAAGCTGTTGGAAGGGTTCTCTGCACGCTGCTGACCCCGGACTGTTTCCACAGCTGTTGCCAGCCTCCAACCCATATTGGCTGATATATCAACCTGGATCATGAATATGCGTAACGTGAGTATTGCATATAGTAAATAACTGGCACGCCGGAACTGCAGGATAATCTCATGGTTCGGCATATCCAATTAGTTTCTTCGTGGTTGCAACTGAAGCACCATCTTTCCAATTTTCACTGGATAGCATGATTCGTACATACGATCTCAAGCGGCAACTACAAACTCTAATACTCCGTCTAGTCTTCGCGGACCTCTTTAAAGAGGTTTCCGGGCCCATACTGCGTGCCTGTAGGTTCATCAGCTTCTTGCAGCCACTAGTCGTACGTCGCTGGCACTTACAGGTAGTAGTACGGCTGTAGCTTTGGGTTCCTCAGGGCAGCTCTCATCTCGCTAATTACCTCCTGGGTTTCGTCATAGGTAAGGCCCATCACTTCTCGGAGAGGAAACAGCATGAACCCTTCGAGAGAATCGTCGAAAAAGGAAAGATTGCAGCCACCGATTTTCTTAAGCTCAATGTCCTTGGGCCAGAATCCAATGGGTATCTTCCACTTCTGCTCCACAACGTCCATAAAACCAGCCTCAACCAGGCCAGTGGCGTACCTGCGGTTAGCTGCATTTTCGCTCAGCTTCCCCAGTCTCTCCTGGGCTATCTGTGCGAACTTCCGCCATCTGTTGAAAATGTGGCTCTCGTCGAGCTCTGTGGACTGGGAGCGGGCCTGGATCTCGAATTCCTTGATCTCGAACCAGCCGCCGGGCTTGGTATGTCTGTAGAGTTGTTGGAAGAACTTAGGTAAGTCTCGGAAGCATGCTTCGAGATTACGCGCGTGGATGAAATCAAAATGGCTTTCTGGCCATGACCAGTTTCCCTCCAAGTCGTCAATCTGAAACTTGACGTTTGCTGGTACCCAGTCAGGCTGGGTGGGTGAGAGATCGATCCCGTACACTTCGGCAGAAGGGAATTGTTCGGCAAAATCACTGCAGGAGACTTGTAAGTGTGTGAGGGCCTCTCGGACTTTGGCCAACTCACATGGCCCAGACACCAGTGCCTGTTCCCAAATCTAGGACTCTCTGCAACTTGGGTTAGCTCGCATGAAGAACACTACCGAGCTCACTTTACTCACTTGTGGATAGTCCCCGATTGGGGCTAGGTATAGCCTCCCTTGGAAAAAGTTGGTCATCCAAATGTGGCTATATGAACATCAGTTCTGCCTTCTTCTAAAGTGCGTAGGGATTCGGGAGGTAGACACACTTGAACTCGAGAGCCTCGTTGTGTTTGTCATCATTAGGGGCCCAGTAATCTGTCTTTTGGGTGTATGTTCGACCGTGGATCTCACGATACTCTTTCACGCTGTCCGATACCGAGAAAGTGCTTGGCGGCCGGATGCTAGACGGAGCGGACACGTTTGTTTAGTGGGGATTGCAAATTCAGACTTTTGGCCATTTTACCTCTCATCGTCAAAGGGGTCATCGTCGTCGCTCAGGTCAACGACTGGATCCTGCCACAATTCAGTACTCGATATACAACACTTTGCTTGCAGAGCTGCAAGAGCGCCTGGCAACACTTACAGCATCAATTGGGACAGCGATGGGCTGCGGGGGGTGGTTGCACATGTTGCTCCAGAGTTATCTCGTAACGGCGATATTATCGCAAATGCGATCGAGCGAGGAAGAAGAGAATGTCGCATTGGCGTCTGACAGGGAAGTACCCCTCTTTTGTAAGGGGAAAGGATTTAGGATCGTTGCTCTCTTGACCAACAGCGAGGGCGGATGACTTAGTTGAATTCAAGGGCCAATCATGTTGCTAGCATTTGACCAGGCATCATCCAAACAGGTATAGAACGCTACCTATGCTGAGTAACTGCAGAGTATAGGGTCGGTTCGCATACGCGGCTCTGCTTCGTCTCAGTCGCAGAGAAACGAATGTGTGCTTTCGATGAGAACGTTTACTAGATCCCATCGCAATCCAATGTCCGCCACTGAGGTTTTACTGGAAGAAACGAAACGGGTGGAATTGCAATGAAGAAACTTGATAGAATGACCCAGATTTGAGAATGGGACCTCCAATTTCCAACCCACCAATACAGCTTAGGCCTCCTGCTTCTTTTCCGCCATAGGCTTGCGTGCATAGACTGCGTGCCTGTCTGGAAGTCAGTAAATCTCGTAGCTGATAGTCTTGTTCTCAAGGTTGCTTACATGAAGTAGAAGGGGGCGAGGCTGTTGTCTCTCAAAGCAGCCCTCATTTCGAGGATTATGAGTTCAACCTCCGTGGAGGTGAATCCCAAGGAATCCTTGAGGATGAAGAGCATGAAACCCTCCAGCGACATATCGATGAATTCGCGGTTGCAGAACCCGAGCCTTTTGAGCTCCGGCTTGGCCGGCCAGGTCCCAATAGGGATCTTCCACTTCCTCTCCACCAGCTCAGTAAAGCCAACATCAAGAAGACCCTGTGTGAACCGTCCCGATGGAACGTTGTTGTTGGGCTTTCCAACCCGTTCTTGACCTTCACAGATCCAACGGAACCAACGATTAAAGATGTGGTCTTCACCAAGTTCAACGGCCTGGGCCCGAGCCTGCGGATCAAACTCGATGATTTGGAACCATCCTCCAGGCTTGGTATGGTCGTAGATCTCCTTGAGGGTCTTGTGCAAGTCAGCAAAGCAGCCCTCCACGTTTCGGGCATGGACAAAATCGAAGTGATCCAGGGGCCAAGTCCACTCCTGCTCGAAATCGTCGATTTGGAACTTGCAGTTGGTGGGCACCCAGCCAGGCTGAATTGGGGAAATGTCGACTCCAATGACTTCGGCAGATGGGAATTTGTCTGCCATTTCACTGACAGCTGATTAGTACACAGGCCCCAGTGAGAGAACGCGGTTCCACGTGACATTACTCCAGGAACAAGTCCTAACTTACATGGCCCAGATTCCAGTGCCGGTTCCCAGATCGAGGATCCTCTTCGTAAAATATCAGCAAGGCAAGTGAAAGCCATCAGAAAGGAGATCACACACCTGTGGGTTCTCCCCGATCGGGGCAAGGTAAAGCTCGTCGTCCAGATGCTCAGTTATCCAGAAATGGCTGTGTCGCCCAATTTAGCTCCGAAATTAGATGCAAAATGACGCGAGGGCAAAGACTCATGTCTTGAGCCTTGGCTGGACGTACTTGAAGTCGAGAGCATCCTGTTGCCGCTCATCGTTGGGACCCCAGTACTCAGTCTTCTGAGAGAAGGTTCGGCCGTGAATCTCGCGATACTCGCGAATACTCTCCGTCAGCGATTGAGTTGACGATGTACGCACACTGCGCCGTTAGCTTAGCAGCAGTCCGCACGTCAGTTCCAGCTGGAAAGTCAGGGTTTGCATACCTCTCGCCATCAGAAGAATCATCTTCGTTGTTGACGTTGGGGTCCTGTTCCGCCCGACATTAGTATGCCCGCCGGACGCAATGCCGATTTCCACTTCCGGAATCGAGCGGCCGGGGAGGTTCATACCAAGGCAATTGGATCCGCAACGAGAGCGTCTTGATTGCTAGGATTGCTCATCTCGCTGACAGAGACTTCGGCTTTTTGATGATTGTTTTCTGATCCGAAATACGTCTCGGGAACAAAGCAAAGAAGAACGAGAGATGAAGAGAGTTTTCCAGACGACATTTGGGTGTAAACCCCTCTTTTGTACCGAGTGGTTATGTTGTTGGACCACCGTACATATGCAGGCTGGGCATACCGAGACGACGAGCGGCTACAAAGCCCGTCTCCCCGGTCCAACAGATTCTGTCACATTGCAGCTTACAGGTGGGTACGTTCTGTAAACAGCACTGCATCCGCGACTGCAGCAGACTCCCTTGTTTGTCGGCGGGTGCAAGACCCTGTTTATCCATGTATGCTTCAATTGGGACTGAGGATGAAAAGATAGTAGATTGGGTTATGTGTCCCGGGCGGTTGAGGGAGAATAATGGCGGGTAGCAAGATGTCATCGATTTTCAAATGGTTGACGAGTTAAATACGTTTCGAAGTCCTAGTCAATCAGTAGAGATATTAATCCATCAGTCCTGGGACAATTGTCGCCAAAGGTACTTAAGGAATCACGCTGAATTCTTCGACGTCCAAGAATTCGCTTCAAAACATCGTTTCTAGATGCTGCTCACTCAATAACAATGCAGAAGAGATTCATCAAATCTTTTTAACTCGGAATCTCTGTTGCAATTGAAGTATGGGATCTTCTAGACATTCAAATCACGCCGAACAAGGGGGTGGGTCGGGAAGTGCATATCGGAACCAAAGAAGCCTCCTTCTAGCATCTTGTCGTGGCGAGGAATGTGGCTTGTGACCTATAGCCCCTGGCAATGGCAGTGGCGTTTTAGGACCTTGATCGACTGGGCACCAACAGCTTTTTGTCGAACGAAGAGTTCTACATGACATCATCAAGATCGTTTCTACCGTCTTGATCGAGGGCGATTTATCCCTGCCCGGCTGGTCGCTTTCCGTGTCGTGTCATGATCCAGCCGACTGCAGCGAACCCGAATGGGGACTAGTCAAGAAGTCCACACCGCGACTGGAACAATGAGCTGATGCGGCACTCCTCAGAGCCGAGAGCCCACAACCCCAAAAACCCCTGTCGACGCCCGTTGAACAAACGGCGCAGGTCGCCGTCCACGACGAGCTCAGGCTGTGGAAGAAGCCGTGGGCGACAGGGTGGGACTTTTGTGCCGTAATACTCAGCTGGACAGCGCATGTCGGGTTGACCCCCTGCTGTTTCTCGGGCGCTGGAGTACTTTCCGAGGTCACTCATCTGCAAGTCACGTATTCGGATGCATCATCTAGGTTCTCTGTGAGAAACACAGCCTGTCTGTCTGCCCTTGACGTTGGGGTTCGTGTTCGGCGCCAAGTGCAGGAGTGACGTTGGCCTTGAGAAATTAGTCCTCCGGTGCTTGCAAGAGCACGGTACTTGGCCCCGTCCTCGACGAACTGAGTTCTCAATTAGGGTGCTTCAGCCCTCCATGCAGAAAACATATTTAAGCACTGAGCCCGTTGGGAAGAACTCAGGCAATCACCCTCAAAGCTCTCAACATTCTTCAAGTTCTTTGACACTAATCAGACACGAAGCAAAATGGCGACCAACTCTTCCTCTTCAGCCCTTCCTCCCGTTGTTACTTGGTCGAACGATGCCGGCCTTGAACTCAATTATTTCGAGAGGTTGTGGGTGGCCTGGTATGCGTACATGCAAAACGACGTACTAGCTACCGGCATCATGACCTTTGCGATGCATGAGACGATCTACTTCGGTCGCTGTCTCGTCTGGGCCATCGTCGACCTCATCCCATGGTTCCAGAAGTACAAGATCCAACAGGACAAGGCCGCTTCAGCAAAGGAGCAGTGGCGGTGCTTCGTATTGGTTCTGTTGAGTCACTTCACTGTCGAGCTTCCCGAGATATGGTATGGTCCCTTCGGAACTCTCCTCCAAGTTCTAGCAGCGTCGGTTTAAGTTAAGTACCTAAGGTCATGCTAACATCCATCGCGTATCTTCACAGGCTCTTTCACCCCATCGCGACATACTTCTCAATGTCCATCGGCGTTCCGTTCCCGTCAGCTGCGAAGATCCTCTTCCAAGTCGTCATCTTCTTCATTATCGAGGATGCCTGGCACTACTGGACCCATCGAGCTCTCCACGCCTCCCCGTTCCTCTACCGCACGATCCACAAGACGCACCACCGCTACTCGACACCCTTCGGTTTGACGGCCCTCTACGCCTCGCCGTTCGAGGTCATGATCCTCGGTGCCGGCACCGTTGGGGCGCCGTTGGTCTGGGCTGCCGCCACGAAAGATCTTCACATCCTGACCATGTATGTGTGGATTGCGGCGCGTCTGTTGCAGGCGGTTGATGCTCACTCTGGTTACGACTTCCCCTGGAGCCTACACTACTTCTTGCCTGTCTGGGCTGGGGCGGAACATCACGATGTCCATCACGAGAGATTCGTCGGAAATTACGCTAGCAGCTTCCGATGGTGGGACTATCTCATGGGAACCGAGTCCGACTTCATGAAGGAGACAGCCCAGAAGAAGAGGGCAAAGCAGGAATGAATCGGAACGGTGGTGTGCCTGAGTGTGAAAATGGACTGGCCTTTCGCTGGGAACCGAGCCTCAAAATTCCACGACATAGAGACTCCTGAGGTTGGTGAAGAGACGCAGGCGACTAATACTACACCACTGCATAAGAAATACAGTGTCTGAATCTGTGCACATTACAATAGAACCATTCCGTCTCCGGATCCGAGCTCGACAAAATCGTAGTTTGGTACCTGACCTTCCAGGCGCTGCTCCTCGGCTTCGACCGCCTCCTTTAGGGTGTACTGCGTGCGTTGCAGCATGTAGGAAATGAAACCTCCACCCTTCTTGACCTCATCATGTGTCGCAATCCAGTATCGCGCCCCGCATTCCCCGACCGCTTTGATACCATTGAGAGCCCCTAAGTTCAGTTGTTTCGTCATCCAAATACGGACGTCGTGAAGCCCATGAAGCAGTGCAAGAGTTGACAAGCCAGACTCGCGAATACACGTGAGGTCAGACGCCTGGATTCCGTGGGGGGAGTAGAGGATGGTTTCTGGCTTCCCGAGGTCGAAGGCGATCATGATGGCGGAGTGGTAGTACAGCGCGTTGCCCTCGGTGATGATCCGTCCGATTCCGACCCACGGTGGCAAACCAGCGACGCTGAGCGATGTCTTCCAGTCTTCAGTCGACGACGAGAAACCGGGAGTTGTGGTAACAGTATCGAAGTGGTTCCATGAGCGGATCAGGTCGGCCGCCATGTCAGTTGCAAAGACCGGAGTTGACTTGGGCAACTCTTCGAGGGTCGCTTGATGGCAATGGTCGGTGAACTCGTGTGAGACAGTGACTACGTCGATGTATGACGTTTCGGTCTCTATAGAGTCTTCGGAACCGGCTTCAAGGCCTGCAAGCAGGGAGTTGAGCTCATCCATGGTCTTCAGGCTAGGCTCGACGAGGTGCCATTGCGTGGAGAACCAAGCTGCGACGTCGGACTGGGGACCCTGCAGCCAAGGGTCGAGAAGGATATTAAACCGTTTCCGACCGGCTGGGACAGACAAAGAAGACGGATATGGGAGTTGTATGAGCCAGGTTGTATCGGCATTGAGGTGGACGAGGATCGGACGGTCGGTCTCAAGCGCCTCGAGCCATGCTCTCCGATCGCAAACACTTATCGTCTGGGACGGGCTGGTAGACATTTGATCGACAGTGGTTATCGTGGTTTCTGCTACAATATCCTGGCTCAAAGTTGATTGCGGGATGTTCTGGTAACAAATGGTTGACGTCGGACTCGGTCTGATGGGGTCCCGAAAGTCTGTGACGTCGTCTGAACGGCATGGTTGCTAATCCGCCAGATCCCGGTCCTTGGCGGACCTTGTTTCCGGGGCTTAGCGCAGGATGCGGGGGCTTGGTGTTGCAATGCGTTTTAGTTCCTCGAGTGCTCAATATCTGAAGCATTCAGTTCTTTGGCATCAAGGTCAGCGGAATAAGGACACTTTGATCGCAACAGCTGTTGCATTCGCGTGTTGGTCCGTTGTTGAATGAGTTCTGAGACAGGAACTGACAAAGAGTTCATAGTCGTGCCTATCTTGCTTGCTTGGTACTAGATCTTCTCGAGGTGAATGGGATGGTCATGATAGCCAATGGACCTGATAAATAGCTGAGCGCTCTCAAGCAATCGTCGCTTGGCGTCTCCTCTGGCATCCCGTCCAGCGAACGCGCTATGCGCGTCGTCGAAATCGAGTTCAGATACAGCTTTCCAGATTCCATGCACCGCATCAGGCGAAAGAGGGATCTAACAAAACCACGTCAACAAATGCCTCACTCGCCGCTCATCTGCCAACATTGACCACTCACCATGTTGGGGTACGACCACATGAAGGCGAAGCTTGTGGTTCCCGGCGGCCGGTCAACGTGGTAGACACCGCTCGGAACGACCAGGACGGAATCAGCCACGAACAGCTTCCTCTCGCTCCTCCACAAAAGCACCGAGCTGCCGGGGAAGTGCCCCCCGACTTTGACCGCCAGAAATTCGCCGTTCGTTCGCAAGTCCGTGGTCTGATCTTTCCAGAGGTAGTGCACCCCTCCGCGGCGCGTGAGCCATTCGCCGTCCTCGGCCGACACGTAGACAGTGCAGCTGAACGCCTCGGCCCAGTGAAGCGCAGTGGAGAAGTAGTGAGGGTGCGAGATGACGATAGCACGAATGCCGCCGAGTTCCTTGACTCGGCGCACCGTCTCGTCGTCGATATACGTAATGCAGTCCCAGAGTATGTTTCCCATGGGTGATCGGAGGAGGAATGCGCGCTGGCCAATGGCGAACTGGGGCTCAGTCTGTATAGAAATAACGTTCGAGTTGTACTTATCCTTCTTAAAGATGTTGTGGTACTTCTTGGAGTCTTGAAGCTCGCGGAGGGTGGTGAACCATTGGCTACATGTGTCACCTATCAGCCGATGAACAGACGGGCGGCAAGGAAGAAATTTACCCCTCTGGGGCGACGTATTGGCGGGGATCGTCGCAGATTTTKCATGACCTGACTGCGTGGCTATCGTACTGGATGCCGCAGGTGCCGCAAATCATGAGATCCATGTTGCCTCGGTTTCTTGAGCCTGAGGATATCGTATGCAATGGTAACTCTGCTCTTCAGTGACGGAGACGAAGAAATGCTCGAAAGATTGCATTTGCTTATTAAGCCAAGTTGAGTCGACGGGCCCATCACCTATCTCCAGTGGCAAATCCGCCGGCCTTCGGGATTCGGGCCGCCGCTAGGCCGGCGCGAGCCAATGAGAGACGATTATCTAAGCGGGACTTGCGAGAGATGAACGGACAATAGAAACCAATCGGGCTTCAGCGGTTTTGACCGCGAGATACGAGACCCTATTTTGTCCTTCACTTTGCCAATCGACAATGAGGCTTTTACGTCACTGACATCATCACAGGCAGCTAAGTTTGTCAGCAAAGTCGTCATTGAAAGTGTGTTCTTCTTTCGTCTCGCTACGTGTGTACAGACTGGTGAATTGGCAATGTGATCGTCCCTTATAGCGATATCTTAGTTCAGTACCTAGGTATTGAGGTGACTGAGAAGCGTAAGAAGACTCAGCATGAGCCTCAGTCCGAAGTTGAAGAGCTTTAGAAAAAGAAGCCACTCGGTCTACAGGTATTTACCTACCGTGAAGCAGATTATTGAGGCACGGATGTTGGGAGCACTAGGACTTCAATACACGGCCAAGGCGAGGGCCCAATGTTAAGGTCGCTCGCTGGACTAGCCAATTAGATAACGAACGTCAGAGCATCGGTGAACTCCAGAACTACAAACACCACAGCACTCAGTGAGGTAAAAAAAAATCACTTGCTGATGCGTGATATTGCGCTTCAGAAACTAAACCCAGTCGTAGAGACAATTGCATAGTGTTACTAGAAGAAAAATGTGATCACTGCGGTACTCACTCAGTCTTGCTCCAGCAGCCTTCTGGCCAGCATCTCCTCGTTATACCTATTCAACGAAGTACTGCAGAGAAATAGCTATCAACCAGAATTTTGGGAGAAGAACTCTATAAGAACAACTCGTGGAATTACTGTTGCGATTACGACAGAGTATTTACTCGAGGCACGCCGAGGCAGAGCCCGGGATCCAGAAGTGAACGGAGAAACATGCACCACTCGGCCCACTCCGGTCCGCTCGGCCCCACATCGCGGGATTGGCGACCCAAGACGACGGGTGCCGAAATGCCATCTTGGCCTCGGCGTTAATATAAGGTTGCTTGGCCTATGGGTCTGTCTCTGACAATTGCGGCATCCCACAACGCCATTCCGTCGAGTTGTCGATGCCAGAGGTAATGAGAGGGGCCGGAGCTGCACCTCGAGCGGCAGTGAAACCGCCGCTAGGTGCCCCCCCTGCGGAGTCGCCTTGCATGGCCGACCGCGTGTCGAGGCGAACGGTTTTGCCGCTGACCTTTTTCGGTCGTGGAGTGATTCTGCATCCCTAGCCTGATCAGACAAACAGATTTCGCTCTGGTGTGGGGGCGAGGAAACAGGAGGCTCCGGTGCCCTGGCCGCGGCTCCCGATTTGCGGATTTAGAAGACGTTCTCTCCGGCTCCTGATTGCATGTAACTGCATGCATCTCTCCTTAGTATCTAAACCCCCGGATAATTCTGGAGACAATATTGACCACCAACTGTCTTTGGTTTAGCAAGACTTGGCCGATGGTCCAGTCGCTGACCGCAAATTTAAGGGGGATGCTTGTCTGCGACCACTGCGGCTGACTTTCAGTTGAAGCGGTCTATGATTCTCAAGCTTGCTAGTTGGTGATCTTTTCGAAGTTACATGAATATTGTCTCTCTGAGATCTGTCTTGGACGCAAGATACAGGCTGGGAAATGGTCTCAGTGATCAACCATCCCGCACAGACTTTGCTGTTGCCAGCGGACAAAAGATGCGAGGCAAGTGCAAGTGAGCAGCATCAGCCCTGTTGGGCTTGCACGTCCGGCTTACCAGACCGATCTCAAAACGGAGCAAGGTAGTATTACTGCGTGTCGATCTTGGCGAATCCAAGACTTCTTGGAAGTCTTGGCCCAATTTGAGCGCCAACGACACTCCTCCGCCGAGGCTCAAACCCATGATCGGACACGACCGCGCGGCTCTGGGTCCACAGGATACAGCCTCGCCGTGTTGAAGCCATCGACTGATGCTTTGAGCTTTCTCTAGATTGTAATGATGGAAGTGCTTTTGATGGAAGTGCTTTTGGAGAGTAGAATGTCAACTATTTCTGTACTAAGTCAAAAAGAACAGACCCTGGCCAGATTTCCTCCGAACGTACTCGGGGGGAACCTGGGGGAGCAGCTGGGGAAAAGCAGTGCAGCCAAATTCCGAAGAGTCTAACCGCATGCGAGGTGGAAAAACCAACGATTTGGGTAAGACAGTGGGTCTACTCGTCATGCGCTTGATGGAACAGTTGGCATGCAGGATCGCAAATGATGCCAACGTTCCCGGGTGCCGACTTAACCATCTTGGCCGCAACTCCGGAGAAAGTGGAGCTCCAGGAGAAAGGAGAAGCCAAGAAACATCACGACTGATATTCTCACGAAAGCTTATAAAAGATGAAGAGTTCGATCTCTTTCCCAGGTGGTAGTTGAATCTCCATCATTCTCAAGCAGTTGTCGCTCTTTCTTCCACTTTCGCTCATTGAACACATTCACTTCTTTTGCATTCTCCAGAACTGGCTTCTACAGCACGCACTTACAGCACTTTACGTCCTTCCCAGAATCACTGAAACCCAAACCGTCAACTACTCAATCACGATGAAGTTCACCAACGTCCTCAACCTCGCCCTCGCCGGCTTCGCCTCCGCGGCCCCCACCCCCACCGTCGACGAGCAGTCCTCGGGCGTGATCGCCAAGCGCGCCGCCATCACCGAGTCCTGCAACATCGGCTACGCCAGCACCAACGGCGGCACCACCGGAGGCAAGGGCGGCTCCACCACCACCGTCTCCACGCTGGCCCAGTTCACCAAGGCCGCCGAGTCGAGCGGCAAGCTCAACATCGTCGTCAAGGGCAGCATCTCCGGCAGCGCTAAGGTCCGCGTCGCCTCGGACAAGACCATCGTCGGCCAGAAGGGCTCCAAGATCACCGGCGCCGGCCTCTACATCAAGGGCGTCAAGAACGTCATCCTGCGCAACCTGGCCATCTCCAAGGTCAAGGAGTCCAACGGCGATGCCATCGGCATTGAGGCCTCGACCAACGGTAAGTCCCGGATCATTCGTTGACTGGTGAAGATTTGGCTAACGAACACATCTTAGTCTGGGTTGACCACTGTGACGTCTCGTCCGACATGTCCTCCGGCAAGGACTACTACGACGGTCTGATCGACATCACCAGGGGTGCCGACTACATCACCGTCTCCAACACCTACCTCCACGACCACTGGAAGACCTCCCTCGTCGGCCACAGCGACTCCCAGACCGCCGACAAGGGCAAGCTCCGTGTCACCTACGCCAACAACTACTGGAACAACGTCAACTCCCGCAACCCCTCCGTCCGCTTCGGTACCGTCCACGTCTACAACAACTACTACAACAAGGGTAAGTGCACAATCTTATACGATCTGAAACGTGTTCCAACCTCCTGACTAACATTCAACCAGTCGGCAGCACCGGTGTCAACACCCGCATGGGCGCCCAGGTCCGCGTCGAGTCCTCCGTCTTCGAGAACTCCTCCAAGAAGGTCATCCTCACCGCCGACTCCAAGCAGGACGGCTACGCCACCGTCTCCGACATGTCCTACGGCGGCGGCGCGAACACCGCCCCCAAGGGCGACTTCGGCTCCAGCAAGATCCCCTACTCCTACAGCCTCTTCGGCAAGGGCAACGTCAAGAGCAAGGTCGTCGGCACCGCCGGCCAGACCCTCAGCTTCTAAGCGACGAACAAACGTACTGGTGGATGTCAGCTTGCGGCATTTTTTGGCAAGGCTTGACGGGAAAAACTTCATGTAGATGCTTGTGCGATTTCATTCATCCTTCGGAGGACATATTTTTCTGTACATAAGTCGTCAGACTACTTCTTTTCTACGTTCTTTGAGCGTAAAAGCATTCTCGGCACCTCATGTAGGTTTAGCTGAGTGCTAATCTCTTGAAATGTAATGGTCATTTCAGTCATTCAAGCTGTGCTGGTCCCTGTAGAGACCTTCGTGATGCAATCTCATTCGTGTCGTTGCGGTGTGGTGGTCACGATGTCGCCACGATGACCCCAGACCACCTGCGTTGTACTTTGCGATTTGCCCATGTGATGACCCTTCACCCAAGCACGCCCTACAACATCCCAAAAGTTGGCGAGCAAGCACGAAGAAAGCTTTGTGTGCAACGTTGTCTGCCATACAAACTGCGGTTCGGGACTCACACAAGAGGATGGAGCTAGCACGGGACATCAGTGGTATTTGACTATGACACATGCATTCCTCTAACCTCCGTCATGTGCAGGCCTTTTTTATTGTTCACGGTCTCATGAAGGCATGATCCGGTGTTTAACCTTCTACAAATACAAGTATTACGTTGAGAGAACATGTAATAAGCTATATTCTCTCCTCAAGATGGAATCCCATCGGCATCATCTACAGTGTGGAGGCTTTCCAGACTTCAAAATATGTACAGATTGAATGCAACGGCTTGGTACAGCGACCTAGATGCGGCGAAGAGACTTCATGCTACGTCTGGCGGCAGAGCTCAGGCACTGGGAGTACCAGTCGTTCTGCACGACACAGGACGAGCCGGCGGCGCAGGCAGTAGGGCCGGTCCAGTTGATTCCTCCGCACTGGCCCCAGATCTGAGCAGTCTCGCCAGAGGAAGAACCGGACTCCTCAGTAGCAGGCGTCTCGGCAACAGGCTCCTCGGCAGCGGGCTCCTCGGCAGCGGGCTCCTCGGCAACGGGCGCGGCAGGGGTAGCGGGCGCCTCAGTAGCGACCTCGTCCTCCTTGGTGGAAGTCTCCTCAGCACCGGTGGTGGGGGTGGCGGCGGAAGAGGAGCCGAGGTTGGCAGGGCCGGCGCTGCCCTTGACGAGAGCAGAAACCTTGGAGCCGGCGACGGGCTCGACGAGGTAGTCCTTGAGCTTGGAGAAGGTCGAGAGGGCGTTGGTCTGGGACAGGGCCTTGAAGGGTCCGCTGCTGGAGTCGATGGCGTTGACCTCGCAGGCACGGCCGATCTGTGACGAGCAGGCGGCGGCGGCCTTGGCGTCGGGGACGCTGAAGCTGTTTGCGAAGGCCTCGCCGTTGTAGGGGGTGTCGACGGACTCGAAGGCGTTGCCCTCGATGAGGGCGACGGTGCCCGAGTAGAGCTCGAAGGTGTGGCCCTTCATGTTGCTGAAGAGGTTGGAGGTGGCCTGGAAGGTGCCCTTGTCGCCGAGCTTGGGGGCGCGGCCGGAGACGTCGTGCCAGTAGTTGCGGTCGAGGGTCATCTGGTCGCCGTCGCCGTTGAGCATCATGGTCCAGTAGTGGTTGCCGTTGCAGGAAGACGTAGTGTCGGTGACGCCGTCGAACTCGTTGTTGGAGATGGTGGCGCGGGAGCCGTCGTAGTGGCTGACGATGAACTGGCGGCCGATGAGGGAGAACTTGCAGTGGTCGATCCAGACGCCGTCGTTGCCGCCCTGGAGGTCGAGGGCGTCGCCGCCCCAGACGACGCCGGGGTTGAGGTTGGTGATGGTGATGCCCTGAACGATGACGTTCTTCGCGTCGGCCTTGATGCGCAGACCCTTGCCGTTGAGGACGCCCTTGCCGCCTACGCCGATGATGCTCTTGTTGCTGCCGACGATGAGTGGCTGGGTGCCGGCGACGTCGTAGGTGACGGTGGTCGGGACGTCGTCGCTAGTGCAGGAGAGGTCTCCGAGGAAATACTGACCGCCGTTCTTGGGGCCGCAGCTCTTGCGGTAGCAGCCCTCGCCGGTGGCGGAGGTGCCGGTGAAGTCCCACTCCTTGTCGATGACAACGGTGCGAGGAGTATCGTCGGAGAGCAACTTGGCCAGCTCCTCGGCGGAGGAGGGCGTCACGGCCGCAGCGCTACCACCACCGGTAACACCCTTGGCGAAACCGTAGGCTGTACCGACGACGGACTGAGCGGAGGCCGTGGTGGCAGCGGCGGCCGCCATGATGAAGGACGTGGAGAAGCGCATGATGTCGGTGGAAAGAATGTGTACTGTTTGCTTTTGTGAAAGAATGGATGCGTAGAATCGACTGAAACGAGTGACTCGATCACGCCAGCGTGAAGCTGAGTATGTTGATGAAACTGATACAAGAGAAGAGGTACGAAAATGGGAGAATGGCTCAAGAGAGAAAAAGGTTTCCCCATCATCGCGAAGTCTCCGGACTTTTAATGAGGCTCATCGGTATCCCACACAGCCGTCAAGAGCCCACACTACGGGGAAATATTCCAAAATGGGGCGGCTGCTTGTAAGGCTAAGCCGGATGGGATGGCCAAGTCTCTGGGCGGCGGGTATGTGGGCTCAATAGCTGAGATTATCAAGTTTCTCACTCGTCTGTCGCGATGGGTCTGGCGCTAGCGTATGCAATCAGCTCCCCCTTTAATTATACAGAGACCAAGAACGGAGCTATCCGTCACGACGGGATTCCCAAACTCGGACATCACACGCGCCATCCCCTATTATGCGCCCGTTCACCGAGACCGAATTCCACCGAATTCAGTGTTTGCACACTTTGTGATGGGTATTTCCGTCCAGTTCCCACCGAGTTTTCAAGCATCCTCGCTCGTATTTGCTTTACCTCTATACGATGACTACACATCGTTTCGGAATAATACTCGCCTGGTTATCGGCCAATCACGCCTACCAGACTAGATCGCCAGACTCCACCACGGGTTGACCCATAGATAGTTAAAGTGCCCTAAGTTCTCCTGCGTCCCAACCTAAGCTTAGCAGAGTGCTTGGGTTAAAGACGCAGAGCCGAGTTGCCGGACTTCTGCAGCAGGCTCTCAAAGTGATACGTCCAAGACATTTAAGAGCGGCAACGGCACAGAGGTGTTGGATGCCATGAGCAACTTCCCACTCAGGTATGCGACCGAAAGCATACACACTCTGAGCTACGTTTCAGCTGGAGATATTCTTCTTTAAGCTGGAGTGGGATAGCGGCAGATGATGAATCGTTGTTGGGAATCTGGCAGGGCGGGATAGGTGTGCATGCGTGCTTTAGTCATCCGCTTGCTGCCTCGAGGCTCAACTGCTTGAGTCTTAATTGTGAGAGGCACGTGTTGGCAACTGCGAAACACGAACTGAATCAAGGTAGTCAGTCATAGACACCCCTACCTACGTCAAGTCTGAAGACTGTTTTCGGTTCGGCCAGTCACTCTACTTCGAATTTCCCCAGAAAGCAGGTCCAAGTCATTGGATCGTCGGACGGGAGTAAATGCGCTGAAGCTCGTTGGATCGACCAGAAAGCATTGAAGTTTGGATGCCAATTCGAGCCATCCAATTGATTGTACCCCAGGTCTCAGGCAAAGGCTAGTTGGCCGGCTGCCTACCGGGATCGGCGCCGCCAAGTGGGGCACCGGTGATCCGAAGACGGTCGTGGCTGACGGAATTACCGGTGTGTGGCGAGTAGGTGCGGCGGTGCTCCCACTCCCATCCGCCAATGCGCCCTGCTCACTTGGCAGAGGATCAGAGCCAAAGAGCCAAGCAACCTAGCTCGCCAATGGCCTCGTCGCACGCCACGCGCATCCCGCCGAGGTGGAGGATTGCATCATGGGTGAGACAGGGCCCAGTTGGCAGACGTACATAACCCTCCATTGCCGTCCTCAGTCAGATCTCGGGCGCGGAGCCGAGACGACCCACGCCGATCACCCCATGTTAACCTTCGGAGGCGATGGTATAAAGGACACTCGTGCCCACAAATCCCATTACGATCCCTGACACTCCTGCAGCTTCCGGGATCTTGCGAAAAAAGGCTCACACGATGTGGACGAAGACACAAACGACGACGGCCCTGCTGCTGGCCTCCTCAGCCTCAGCAATTTATTCTACCTCTCCTCTTATTGCTCTAGGCCCTAGCGACTCAGGGCCGACCTTTGGGAACAATCTATCCAACGAGGCGTATTACGAGGCAATCACCAACCCCAGGGCAACACGATCGATCAAGTTTACTCCGTTTCCAGGTATATGGCGCAATCAGAGTGACTTAAACAGCGATCTTGGAGAGTGGACATGGCGTGAGTGACCGAGATTCTCCTTCTCTCTTATGCGACATCGAAACAATTCGCTAAATGCTGAATATCTCAGGGGTAAACGTGACGTCCTTCGCCATGCCCTCTGAGGAGAGGGACAACATCACATCCAAGACGGGCATCGAGGACCCCTACCACGTCAGCACGACATATGACTTCCAGTGGCCCGGCGGTGGCAACCTCTCCGACGCCCTCAACCGGAGCACAGAGGGCCCGCCCCACGGCCCCTTCTGCGTTTCCGTGTCCACGAACCCCCTGCCACCGAACGTGACGGACCTCTACAAGAAGCAAGACGCCAACAGCACAAGCTGCGAGCCGGTGCTGGGCGAGGACTGCGTCAAGGCGATCCTGCGGCACGGGAGCAACGTCAACTTCGACAACAGCTGCAGCCAGAAGGGCACCTTGTGGTCCCGGCTCCCGGAGTGCTATAGCACACTGGGCTGGGCCTCGGATCTACACCGCGGGAACATGTTCTTCAGTGCCTTCGGCCTTGCCTGGGCCAACATCATGCCCGACGACCGGAACATGAGGAATGCCACGGAAGCTGAGAGGAACAATACGCTGTCCATCGGAGAGTCGTTTGTCGGATTGCATAGCGGCATCGTCGACGGCGTGAACGTGACGATGGACTACCTCACGGCTGCGAACCGACTGCAGATGATGATGATTAGCTCCACTTCGGGAAATATGGGAGCGCCGCAGTTACTTTGCATGCGGGTGAACACAACGGTAGAGTCAGCTGGGAATCTGTCATCTGCTGCTGGCGGACAGACGATGTGGACGATTGTTGTGGCAACTCTTGCAACGTTTGCCATGTCGATATGAGATGAAGCCTGATGGTCGATATGTATTTAGGGATGGCTTCGTTCCAAAGTTGTAGCAATAATAATCTACAGTTCTAGCCCATGTCGAGACTCGTATAACGAAGTCGATAACTAAAGACGAATTACCTCACAGGGCTAGCCCACGTACGTAAACATTACCTAAAGATAGAAACATGTCTGAATCGACCTAAAAAAGAACTTCACCGCACATCCCTTCCGCTCAAATTCTTCTTGGTACCAAGAAACTTGAAATCATCGTCCCCAATCACGCCGACAGTGAATTTCCGGTCCTGATCAGCGCCCCGGAACCAGCCCATGCGGAACCTCAGATCAGCAAGCTGGCCGTGAAGCTCGTCCGACGAAAGAAGGTGAGCGCTCTCGGGTAAGAAGGACGACACGTTGGAGTCCGTTAGCAAAGCGACCGTGGCAGCTGTGCTGTGCAAAGCGTCCAGCGCCAGCCCCTTCACCTCCATGTCGAAGATCCACGTCTCGCCGTCCACGCGCCGAAATACATTCAGAAGCAGTGCGGTTACGTGGACCAGAAACACCACCCCCAGTATTCCCAGGATTACGTACGTTATCTTCTCATTCTGGACCAGCCGACGCCGGCCCTTGTCAGTGAAAGTGCCAACTAGGTCTGGGAGGCTGCCAGCCGGAAGCGGTTCTGGTCTGGAGCTCTCGTTCACCCCGAAACGGTTTTCAAAATTGGCTAGCTGAGCCGCAAAGGCCGCGTAGTTGTGGTTGAGCTCTCCGATGATGGCGGCGTCTCGGTCCGGGTCACCGAATTCTTCCAGTGCGACTCGCCCGTGTGGTTGGATGATCACGTCGAATGCATCCGGCATCTTACCATACGTGCCTTCGCCATGGTACACTTGTGGAAACACGCTTCCTATCGTCATGCTGTAGTTTACTCGTTGCTTTTCGCGATCATCGAATTGATTATCAATGTGAGGGACGTCAAACTCGGGGCTCCATGGCCGTGCGTTGGACGTATCTTGGCGAGGTCGCTTCTCTGGGTCCAGGACATACTCGCCGTCGATCGCGGTGAGGCTGATTTCGGTCGGCACCTCAAGCCACGTGTACTTGCACCTCCAAGTAGCCATATACTCCACATTCTTCTTCGCGTAGGAGAACTCGTCCCAAACGTATGTCTGGTATCGATCGGCTGAGTAGTTGTCGTTATCGTCTTCGTCGTCTTCTCTTCCGCCGCAAGCTGCATCGGTGTCTTTTCGGTTTCCGGGTGACTTGAGAATACTCGCAAAGTAAGACAGACCGTCAGCGTACATGACTGAGTGGTTGCTGGCACTCTCTAAGCTGTCTCGGCCCCCGCCAGGGCATGCAAAAGGCTCCGAAAAAGTAAGCTCGAAATTCGTGCCTGTCTCCCCCCCAAAGCCGTCGAATGAGATGTCGTACTCAAAGTTTGGCAGCTTGGTACAGGTAGGATGGAGCTTGGTTGGCAGCCGGCATAATGAGGTTTATGGACGTGTTTTGGGAAACGCCCGAAACGCCATCTGCGGTGCTGATATTTGGAAAAACGAGGTCATCAAACGTGTTTCTTGGCCAGGTTAGGTTGGCGTCGCCCTGCCGCAGTACGAGGATGCCAACCAGCTTCCTCCGAGCACGGGATTCGTCCGTGTATTCCATCTTCCGAGACCCAAACCAGGTCGTCTGCTGCATACGGGTTGTCTCGGAGAATGGGACTGTCTTGACGGTAAACACGACCGATATCAGCGTCGCCAAGAACCCGCATAATACCACAAGAACCTGTGCCAAAGTTACACCTAGCAACCTTGTCTTGATCGAGTGGTACAGCGATACAAAGCCTAACATGTCTATGAATGACACATCAAGACCGACAGTGCTCCTGGGTTTCTGGGCGAGGGAGGAAAGGACCGCTAGGTTTTGGTGAGCAGAATCGCAGCTGCTGATGGAGAGAGCTATGCTGAGCATGATGACAGCCGGAAGTGAGGTCCACAGTAGTTCCCAGTAGGTTTCGTGTATACCATTGACGATTGTGGCCAGTCCGTCTGATGTCCTTGAGATAGTCGCTGTGTAGCAGAGTGCCGCGAAGATTGATACAACAAAGACCAAGAACGTTGTCCGTACCCAGGTCCTCAAAACAAATGGAGTGTAACTGCAGTCACTCCATGTGGTGTGTGCTTTCTCGGGTGGAATTTGAGAGGCTGAAATGGAAACCTGGCTTGTGAGTTGCGGGGTGTCACGAAGTAACAGCATGCTCCCGAGGATAGTTGCAGGGTCTCTGTACCAGCGAACAACTGCTTTCCTTCGGTACCGAATAAGTATGAAAAGCGCCGACAAAGTGAGTATCATGAAAAGAACCGTCATCGACAAGCAAACCCACTTGTTGACTAGCAGCCTGTCAATCGTCGTTGTTCTGAAGCCCGTGGTTCGGGAATAATTGTCGCCATGCTGTCCCCGAAGCTGATAGTGACTTACCCAGGGGCTCAAGGCGCGAGATGCGTTCATCGAAGCTTGGTAAAGTACCTCGTTCCTGTAAAGTAACGGGTCTTTCTCTAGTGTCGAATAGTTACCGTTTTGCCATAGAGCGTATTCAGTTTGAGCTGGTCCTCCACTGGACCATGAAGAAGCCTCGGGCGGTACAATGCTTCCTATTAGGTCCCAGAGCTTCGTTTTCACTGGCGTCTTGGTTTCGCCTGGCAATGTGGTGGCAGTTGGGTTGGCGCCATCGTCCAGAACCTTGACTTTTGATATCCAAGAGGTCGATGCGCACAGAACAGCCGCAATATCCAGCACTATCGGCTGCGAATTATTACCTGGTTGGATTTCAAACCTCAATCCAGTATATAATCGCGGCTCGGTCTCCTGCGCCAGGGCTCGGCAGGTAACCTCGGAAGGTGAAATGCGTCGATTGATCCAATCGCTCCGAAAGCCGCTAGTAAGGTTCTTCTCGCGGATCCAACTGTAGTTCTGCGCGAGGACCGTCTCGCATTCTTCAAATTGGAGCTCCATGTTGAAATTGTAAAAGTACTCGTTAACACGCGTCCTTTTGAGACTGTGAATCTTCATGTTGATGCATTGCGTGTCGGAAAAGAAGCCGTCGACTACAACTTCGACTGGTGCGTCTACTGTCCCTCTCGAGCTCTCACCTTCAACGCCGAAGGTCAGGTACGCTACCGTTTGTGTGATACCGAAAGGATATCGCATCTCGAAGTTTTGAAAAGCCTGTAGACTGTAGTAAGCAGTCGTTTGCCCACTTTTCGGGTATGCTATCGAGGTATTGAAAAAGTCAAGAACCCGGATGTTGACGAGTTGCCTGCCCTCGATGCTAGCGGAGCTGAACAGGCCAGGGGCCAGGGCGATCTGAATCTTGAGAATCAGAGATGCCATTGATACCAAAAATACGAAGTAGTGTCCCTCTCGCAAGGATTTGAGGAGTACAGTTGGAGGCAAGAAGGACGTGTAGTCGAGCTCATACGCCGCCGCTCGTTTTGCGGCTCGATGTTCATCGAAATGAGTGATCCAGGGCTCGTATCTGAGAGATTGGAGCTCCACCCTTGACCAAAGGACGGATACGACGGTAATGACTGACGGCGTTGAAAATCAGCAGTTGTCCACAGCTTGAATCCCCGAGACCTTAACGAAAACCTACCTGCGGTTGGGCCGAATCGCCACAGATAAACAAAGTCTGGCCGAGACTTCGCAATACCCTCGTACTTCTGAGAGTAACAGAAGAATAACGGAAGGCTGATGGCCAAGGCCAAGAACAAGGTCATGAAAGCCATCACTATAGCAGGCTGCATCCATGTTGGGCGCCAACTGCGATCGAGGTCGGTGGCACGAGATGGTCCGCCACCTCCGATGAGTGCCTGTTGTCTTAAGAGATCCTCTGTGAGACTTGGCTCATGGTTATCTACCGATGACCGACGATAATGCTGAAGCAAAGGCTGTGTACCAGATGTAGCTTCGGCCTCGACGCCGGGTGGTCCAATATGGGTGTCTCTCATGAGAGTCAGAGGGATTTCTCCGGCATGATGGTCCACGTCCGAGTCGGCGCTGGGCTGCCATCCGACGTGCCCGACGAGGTTTGATTGTGTGTGGTCGTCTCTGGCGTGACAACCCGCTGCTGTGCCGGTCCGTAATGGGGACTCTGATGTGTCTCGCATTGATCCTATCGTGGCGGCTGCCAGGCCAGGGTACATGTACTTGGGGCGGTTTCTGCCACGACGACGACGGTTCTGAAATCAAGACAGTAGACTTCAAGATGTTGTTCTCATTGATTCAGTCGTCGAGGAGGTAGAAAGAGCTGGATTTTCCTTTGGAGCCGCGAACACAGTCTTTCTTGGGCGGGCTGCAGCCTGATATCAGGAATCTGAGGGAACTTGCTTTTCAGGCTACTCAAAGGCGCGCCTCCCTTACATACTATACTTTCCACACACAGTTAGAAGCAGATGATCCCCGCCGCAGGAAGAAGTGATCCCGTTGGCTCGGTTTACTTCAACGCTCGACAGGCCAGATGCGCCAAGGTGGCACGGCGCTGGCACCTGAGACATCGAGAAGGGGACTGACAGGGCAGGCTGAGCATACACTGGTCATGAAATACTAAATATAGGAGCTCTGCTGCAAGCCGCAGTTTTCTAATACTTCGCCACTGTGCGACGTGGTTGTACAGGAAGCAGGCTGCACGCAAGCCAGCGCTTCTTGACGTCCATGCCGTCTAGACTCTAGACAATGACCCCTCTAGGCAGACCATCAGATGTTCCCCATGAAGTCCAGCCTATCAATGTTGAAGTCCAGATCAAACATGCCTTGCACGTAGCTAGCATCGGCATCGCGCCGGTCTAGGGGGGGGGGGGAGGGGGGGTGGGGGTGGTAATACAACATGCCTTCGGAGCCGCCCTCAGAACTCGTCGGATCCGGGGCGTCAACCCGGTTCTCATTCTCTCCGAAGTAGCTCCGCCACGTCCACAGACAGTCGTAGACCACGCTCGCGCTCACCCTGTTCTCTACCCTCCTCAGCTGCAGGTCGTCCGCCGTCGCAACCCACATTGTGGACGACGATGCCGTCGGCCGCGGCACGTCCGAGAGGAAGCCGAGAACGCCACCCAGCCTAGCCGGCAGATCGTTGTTCGCGACACCGGTCTTTTTGAGGACCACGATAGAGGCCTCAACCATTCGCGCGCCGGCCCCCTCACTGCCATCCAGCATGAATCTGAAGAAGTCATTCGTTGAGATCCTGAGGACTGTGAAGGCGGCGCAGACGTAGGCCCGGTAGCAGTAAAAGGGGCAGTGGGAGAAGAAGCTGCCATATTCGCCCAGTTTCGAGCTCAGGTTAAGAAGCAAGCAGGCGGCCGACTAGAGGGCACCTATGCGATGGCTGCATCCCTCCAGGCCGGCGTCTGCGAAGAGGGAAAAGGCGTATAGGTAAAGCCTCGCTGTGGCAAGATACCAGGAGGAAAGTACTGATTCTTCGTGTGTTTAGAGCAAGAGGAGAGTGAAGCAACGATGGGAGTGATAACCCACGACAATCGGTCGGGTGCTCGCGCTGCAAGGCGCGACGGTGGTGGCTGTAGCGACTACGGCTTTGCTCTCTGTCAACTCCTTCAGTAGTCTCGCGATCGCCTGGAATAAAGGGGCAATTATCCACAACAGTGGAGTAGTTCCGATATAAAATTCAATAGACTTCAAGGTTCACTACCTAGATGCCAACTCCATCATCGATTTCCTTCGCCTTGTGTTTCCTTACACCTTGTTATACAAGGGACCGCCCGCCTCTGCATCCACCGCCGCGGCTTCTTCTAATCCAACAATGGTAAACAGTTTCTTAGGTGTGAAGCTTTTCTCCAGCCCGGTGGTGCCCGTCTCCTTGATCCTGACAAACCCGTCCTTGATCGCCTTGTACGCGGGGCCGATGGACGCGAACGGGAAGATGACCAGCTTGAAGCCGAGCTCCCGGGCTTCCACCGGGGTCCACGAAGGTGTAGCACCATGCTCGACCATGTTAAGCAGCATGGGCGTAGGCGCTAGCCGGCGGCAAACCTCGCTCGCCTCCTCAGCCGTCGTGATGCCCTCAAGAAAGCCCATGTCAGCGCCGGCCTCGACGGCGACCTCTAGCCGGCGGACGGCCTCGTCGAACCCATGCGTCTGCAACGCATCGGTCCGCGCGATGATGAGAATGTCCGAGCCTAGCCTACGACGCGCCGAGTATGCCGCGCGGATTCGCTGCGCGAAGACGTCCGCGTCGACGACGGCTTTCCCACCCAGGTGCCCGCAGCGCTTGGTTTGTATCTGGTCCTCGATATGGAGGCCCGCCACCCCGGAACGGTGATACTGGGCGACGGTGCGGGCGACCTGATTGGGGCCGCCGTATCCCGTGTCGGCGTCGGCGATGAGCGGCACCGAGGGGTTAAGGTTGGCGATCATCTCGGCGTGCTCGCGCATGTCGTTGAGCGAAGCGAAGTCCAGGTCAGCCTGGCCCAGCCTGGATGCCGATGTGCCGGCACCGGTCATGTAGATGCAGTCGAAGCCGACCTCATGGGCGATTCGGGCGCTGAAGCCATCGTAGACGCCGGGAGCGACGACGATATCTTGCGTCTGCTGCAGAAGGTGACGGAGTTTGGTGGCTGCAGGGTTCGAGGAAGCGCCCACGCCGTTGTTCTGCGCGTGTTCGTTGGTGCTCGCCATAATGGGCTTCGTCGAGTTTCAAGTGGGATAGACTGGGGAGATTGTGTGTAGATGTATGTGTGTGGAAGTCGTTGAACTCGTTTTACTGTTGTTCACGAGTGAGGGTTGTTGCCTCTGTCGAAGCTAGAGAGTATCTTCTGGCTCTGTAGAACCATCGCGTTTATAAGTAGGTGTGTATGTTCTAGCCAAGCCTCTGAGCGAGCATCATCCAGTTGAGCTGGCGCCGATCGGCCAACCCCGCATATCCGACCAGCCACCCCACCATATCCGATCGGCCATGCAGCGCATCCGGTTCGGCCTCACCACGGCGAGTGTCATCCGGGAAGCCATGGTATCGCCGCTAAATCTGGGGTCCCCGCGTTCTTACCCAGGTTCTTGCAATTGCCCAGATGGGGGTCGGTAGTGGGTTCCCTTTGGAGTACACAGAGGATTTCCATTACATAAATCACCACCCATGAGTTCTCGAAAAGAGAACTTACCCTCTTTCCCCAAAGCTACAGGAAACCCCCGTATTGTTCCGTAATCTCACAGAGGTCATTTATGCTACGTTCTATCCCAGGTCCTGCTTTTGACTAGGGGTTCAGTTGAGAAACAACAACAGCAGTCGTCGCTGGCAAACGACAATGAGTCAGTCCACGTCGAGACGTCGCTGGACAACATCGAGAAGAGGCCAGTCCTCAGCCCGCCAGTGATGCTGAGCGGTATCAAAAGCCAGAATGGAGGGCAGCAGAGAGACGAGTCGTCCGCAAGGTTGACCTCACCCTAATGCTGATGGTCTGGATTCTGTACATGTTCAACTACCTCGACCGGAACAACATCGCGTAAGTCCCGGTTGAAGAACACCCCCTCCCAGCTGTTTCGAAAAAGAGTCTTTGACTTGCTGACTTTGCGTTTATCTTGATTTCAAGCCAAGCCCGGCTCGATAACTTCGAAAGAGACGTCGGTTTCATCGGGAATAAATTCAACGTCGCCGTGTCCATCCTCAACGTCGGCTACATGCTAGCCCAGCTCCACTCCAACATGATCCTGACCAGGGTCCGGCCGAGCATCTATCTTCCATGCTGCGTCGTCGTTTGGTCGTGCGTCTCAGCGGCGACGGCGGGGGTGACGAGCTTCTCCGGTCTCCTGGCAGTCCGTTTGGTCCTCGGCGTCGTGGAGGCCCCATTCTTCCCTGGAGTGCGTGAAGCCAAATTACCATCCATCCATGTCTAACATTTCCATTGGAGGGGCCAGTTGAGGGCCGAAGCTAACTTCTTCTCACAATCTCAAGGCATTCTTCGTCCTCTCCGCATGGTACACCCGCAAGCAGCTCGCCCTCCGCACCGCAGTACTCTGCTCCGGCCTCGTCCTGGCGACCACCTTCTCCGGCCTCATTGCGGCCGGCATATTTGCTGGCTTGTCCGACGTCAGGGGCCTAAAGGGCTGGCAGTGGCTCTTCATCCTCGAGGGCACCGGTAGCGCGCTGTTTGCCGTCGTCGCGTTCTTCCTGCTCCCAGACTTCCACGACTCCGGGACCGGCAGCGGCAAATGGCTCTTTACCCGGGAGGAGAGAGATGTCGTCCTGCAGCGCATCGCTTTCGACCGCGTCTCTGCCCTGAGGCTGAACGCTCGGTGTGGCATGGCTTTATGCTGGCGGTGAAGGACCTCCGTACCCGGGCTTTTGTGAGTCTTTTTACTCGATTGTTGATCTGCCTCGCGTTTTTCGTTTTCTCATCCGTCACTTTGCAACCTGACGTTGGCGCTTCTTCAAGACCCGTTACTTTGGGAGGTGAAACGGCTGACTTGTTTCCCCGCGAAAAGGTTGCGCCAACCACACGGCTTATGGCTTCAACAACTTCTTCCCCACGGGAGTCCTGGTTTCTATTTCACTAGTGTAGTCGTTTATCTCTAGTAAGAAATCTAACACTCAGATTCTGCTTTCTTGTAGCATCGTACGGTCCATGAACATCGGCTCGAGGACCCTCACTCTCTCTCATCCTCACGGCACCTCCGTACCTCTTCGGGACCGTCGTCTCGTTTCTTGTGGCTTACTGAGCGACCACCTTAACGAGAGGGGCTACCACATCAGCGCGCCGATGGCCGTGGCCATCGTTGGCTTCATCATATCCGCATCCGCCCTCAACGTCCACGCCCGGTACTTGTGTTGCCTCCTTTCTCTACTGCTCGGGAGCCTTCGCCGCCAATGCCGCTGTGTACTCCTGGGTTGCGAACTCCCTCAACCAGACGCCAGAGAAGAGGGCATGCGGAACTGTCATTGTTAATCTTCTGTCCCAACTGGGGAATATTTGGAGCCCTTACTTCTGCCCTTCCTCCGATGGGCCGCGGTATGTCATGGCCATGTTGCTCATGATGGCTTTTTCGGCTCTCAGCATCGCCGCGTTCATGTTTATGAAGTACCTGTTGAAGAAGGAGAATAAGGAACTGGTTGCCGAGGAAGAGAGGACTGGGGAAGAAATCAGATTGTATACAGAGTAGATCCGCTGTGGAGGAAATTGGATCATGGCTTGTAGATAGGATGTTCGCACCTACCTAGTTCGAGGCAATTTACCAAGCCCGTATATTAGAACGGGCATCACCGAGCGCATGCCGCCAACTCCAGCCGGAGCAGTCCTTACAACGTCAACTCCTTCCTGTCTTCGAATCCTCCTTCCCGGAAAATACCTTATCGGAGTAAGTATCCAGAACCTCTGGATCGCCGGACAGAGGGCCCAGGCGAGGCGTTGAAGCTACACGAGAATAGCTAACGTCCCTCCCTGCCCATCCGACCCCAGCCATCCCTTAAGCCTGTGCGAGATCCGAGAGTCCAACTCATCGAAGTAGATCTCGGGCACATGAAGTACGCCGACGCGGCGATACCTGTTCCTGCACGGCGGCCAGGGGCCCCCAGCCGGCTCGACGAGAAGGAACGCCCACCGGAACAACCGATCGCCCTCGGGAGGCCAGCAGGTCTCGGCCACGCGGCCCATGAGAAGAGCCGTGATCTCGCGCCCGCCGTACGTGGCGGCCCGCAACGTGACCCTGCTCCACGGCAGCCGCTTATCCACCCCTTTTGGGGTGGACGTATAGTCGCCGCTGCCGTCGTCGTTGTCGATGACGTTGTCGACCTGCGCCAGGAAGTGGCCGGACAGCCGATCCAGGCTCGCGAAACCGTCCTCCTCGATGTATCCGCTCAGCAGCGCCTCCAGCTCCCCGCGGTCGAGGAACACGGACCGCAGGGCGATGCTCGTGGGCCATCCGTCCCTGGGCGGGTCGACGGAGAGGATCCTCGCCCGGGGCTCGAGGAGCTGATCGACGACCGTGCCGAGTGACGTCCCGAGTCCTTCCTTTGGGTACCAGTGGGCGCCGAGCCACGACCAGGACGGTTCCGACCCGAACGGCTCCGGCAGCGGCGTCGCCGGCGCCCACCTATTGGACGTGTACCACGAGACCAGACCCTCGAGGAGGGCGTTCCTGCGCATGCCGTGGACGATGGGGCACCCGAACGCAGCCTCGTACCGCTTCGCGATGCCGGCGAACGCGGCCAGCCGGTCCCCCGGCACGGTTAGCTTCCTCTTGGTGAACGCCTGGACGAGGTCGAACCACAATTTGTTCTGGTCCCGGCTCGCATACCTCTCGATCTCGTCCTTGTCGAGCGGCAGGAGCTCCGCGGGCTTCGCCGACATCTCCCCGGTCCAGCAGCCGACCGTCTCCCACGCCCCGTGGCGGCAGCTCAGCACGAACCGGTCCGGGAAGCAGAACAGCACGCGCGTCGAGTTGAGGCGCTCCTGCATCGTCCACGCGCGGCTGCTCCACTCGGCCTCGGCGACGTCCTGGCGCCACGCGTGGAGGCCCTCCCGGCGCTCCGCGGCGAGGATCATGCCGGCGTCGCCGGCGTGGCGGGTGCCATCCAGCCTCGGATCGCGGAACGTCGTGCAGATGGAATCTGTCTGGGCGAAGCACGCGCCCGTGTCGGCGGAGGTCGACAGCACGGGGACGATGGTGACGTAGGCGTTGCCGTAGTACTCCATCATCTTGTTGGCCTCGGTCTCGAACTCGCCGCTGCCCTGGACGATGCAGAGCGAGTCCACCCACAGGTAGTCCAGGCCCAGTGACCTGGCGATGAAGATCGCATCGCGGATGGTTGCTGGTAGTTCCGACGCGGAGAAGCGCTTCATCCGCGCCACGACGTTGGCGACGACGGTTCTCGCTTGCTTGGCGGCCTCGGAGGAGCCCCAGCAGTAGCTGAGGGCCGCGTACGGGCTCCGCTTGTATCGGGTGTCCTCCAGTCGGATGTTCTCGCCGTCCATGAGGTTGATCAGTCTCTTGGGGCACAACTTTGGCTTTGCTCTGGAACACACGGGGTGGTCCTGGGCGCAGGTCCGCATAGCCTGGCGGGTGCGCATGATGTTGTTGGGCGAGAGTGGGTTGAAGTCTGTCAACCGCATCAGAAACTGGTTTGATAAGAGGGAAATTCATGAAGCGAGCTTAAGCCATACCATCGCTCTGCAAGATCCGAATGTCCTGAACAGCCCACGTCCCGATCAACTTGAGCTTGAAGCGCCTCCCAGCAACGTCCTCCTCGCGAAACCACCGGAGCGCAAACTCGTACTTCCTCGGCACGACGTAGTCGAGGCTGAAGTGCGACTTGTTCCACTCGACGCCGTCGAGGTACCGCGCGAGCGGCGTCGCGGCCTCCCGGGCCTTGTCCCGCTCCCACTGCTCCGGGCCGTAGCAGCGCTCCTTGAGGACGCGCGCGAGGAACAGGCACAGCGCGCAGCCCTGGCGGGCGCTGGCCGAGAGGCGCGGGAACTCGGGCGCGTGGTCGTCGAGCGTCCAGAAGGCCTCCGTCGGCCTGGTGCGGCGCGCCATGGCGACGAGGGCGGCGGCGACGTCGGCGCATAGGGGGCAGTCGTGGGGCCGGAGGGCCGTTGTCATGGGCGGGGTGTGAGGTAATAGATGCTTATCGGTCATGGATTTGTTTGGAGTTGCGGGGGAAGACGTCTTGAACCCGAGGGTTCGGGAGGGCCTTACTGAAGCCCTTGAAATATACGACTTCTTGGCATCCGAAAGCAAAAGGCCGAACAGGTCACAGGTGCATTGGGCTGACTTCTGGGATCTTCTTTGGGATTAAGGCCATCGGCTAATTCTACTTGTTCTGGCTGAGGTGGGCTGAGTTGAGCGCTGATAACAGATCTGGATGCCAATAAATATGCACGTAATCTGCGCCATCCTCGAATCGGAAAAACGGTTGGACATTTCAAAGGAACGATAGCCTCAAGTTGGTGTTTTTGAGAAATATTTATTCTAAGTTTTGGGGTGCTGAAATACATTGTATACAATTGTCGTTAATCATCCATGCAAGCAAACAATGATCGTGTACCTAGTTTACAGAAAGACAAGCATCGCCGGCGAGCTCAGCGGGAATCCCTCAACGAGCACACAACCGGCAACAATACAAGGCGCCCCCATAATGCAGCAAGGAAAGAAAGAAAAACAGAACCACCCGCTCCGACACCTGAATGGCTGGGTTTGATGAGGGCCAGTCTGTTTGGGTGGTGAACGATCGTCACTACAACCCCAGTGTCGGGACCCGAATGGCGCGCGGGGATCCCCTCTGCGGACCTGCTACGAGCCGTCGCCCGAGACCATCCAGGCGTCGCCGCGGTGGTCGTCGCACCTGCGCCTATGCCTGCCCATCGGGCGAGCCCAATTCGAGTCTTCTTGAGAGTTGCTGGAAATGCTACTGAAGGAAAGGGTTTCGGAACACGAGTCGGAGTCGCAGTCGGAATCAGTCGTCAGGTCGGGTGTGTCGATGATGATCTCATCCGCGTCCTCGGAGGGACGCTTGTCAAGATCGGGAGAAAGGAGGTACCGGGCGAAGGACTCGTCGCGGCCCAGCTCCGCGAGGGAGAGGTCGAGGGCCAGCTGCAAGTCATCTTCGTACGAAGACCGGCGGTTCTTGTTGCGTCTTGCCTTGGCGGGGCGGATCGTGTACTCCGGATGCCCAATACCATCCAGGTCGAATCCTGACCCGCGGATGTGCTCGTCCTCGTACAGCAGACCGACCCTGTACAGCTCCGCGACTTCCCGCTCCTCCTCCAGCTGCCTTTGCCTGGAGCTCCGCGGGTCGCGGAAAGCGCCCTGCCGTTCTAAAGACGGCGTCCGGCGGAGCTGCGGGGCCGGAGGTGGGTCCTCCCGGGGAAGCCTAACGGCGCCGAGGGCCGCAAGCGCAGCGCCCTCGGCGGCTTCCTCGGAGCGCCACTGATGAACGGCGCGCTCGCCCAGGTGACGCCTTTGGGCGCGGCGCTGCCTCTGTCTCTTATTCCTGCGATGCTGGTTTGCGAGGAGGACGATTTCGAGGAGCGGGAGGTTGCGATCGGAGAGCTCGCCGCTTAGGGAGAGGGAGCCGTCCGGGCGGAGATAGGCACCGTTGTAGTGCGCCCCCCGAGAGGTTGTTGTCGTTGTTGTTGTGTTTGTGTGTGTGACCTGCGGAGGGCCGTCGTTGGAGATAATGTTTAGCGCATCGCTACTGTTGTGAAGAGCTAAACCCATATTTGCAGAGGAAGGTTGGTTGTCGTTTATATATACAACGGCTTCTCGGTGAGTTTACTGGAGTGGAGGAGATGTGTTCAGAGAATTAGGTGGAAGCCGGGAGAGAGGAGAGAGTCGCCGGAAGGGCGTGGGGATGCGTAATCCGCAAGGGCGTGTGGCTTGAGGCCGTGTTTAAAGATGTCTTGCGTGTTCCAGGCTGATGGAATTCCGGCGAAGAAGAGGAAGGAATATATATCGCGGATGGGGTGCCTGGGTGTTCGCGTTGGTGGCATTCGTGGTCGCGCTGACGCACTTTGGTGATGTTCCGCCTAACGCAACCGCTCCATCGGGCAAGGCGTAGGCGCTGGTCTCCAGGCGTCCTCCGCAGACCCCTGCCACTTTAGCGGCCGAGTCTTCGGTTTTGGGCACGCGGGACAGCCTGGATTAGGGGCTGTTGGGGGCACTCGGGGGTCACCGGGGTCCGTCAGGGAGGGTTGCGCCGCGTCGTGATTGGGGCCTTGGTCGGTGATGGTGGATAATGACTCATTCTTGGCCATGATGAGGGCGTGGTTACCTGCCAGGCAGAGCGGCGAGGCGGGTAGTCGTTGGCCCCTGAAGCAAAGGTCGACGAGGACAGTCAATCAGAACAGAGGACACGAGAGGCATGAGACCGCGACCCTTGTCTTTCGAACCTCATCTTGAGACCGGGGAAGAAACAAGCTCGCGACGTGGTCGAGGAGTATTAGCGGCGGACAGCCCGGGAACAGGTTCCGGAGAGTCACCAGCGACGAATGGTCGCGGTTTAGGTCAGTTCCACCCGCAAATAACCGTCAACTAACTGTGGGTTGGCAGAAGAGGTTGGATATGAATCATCTTCGAAATACTGGGCCTCTTGCCCAACTCTCCTTCATCCCGTCTGGTTCATCTCTTCCTACTGGCTCTACCGACTCGATGGGACGGAGGAGTCACAGAGCGGGCCGCTCAACATTTCCTCCCAACTGCGGGGGCTTGGAGTACAGTCCAGTGTCACGAATCAAGGTCTGACGAAGCACTGCCTGATCCTGTGACTCCCTGCATCCCTGCTTGCCAATTGACTTTTCGCGGCACCCGGCTTGCGATCGGTTGTCTATGAAAATTTCTCAATTCGGTTCAACTATTGGACAATTCGATGGAAACTCGGGGATTATGTTGTTTTGTTGTCGCTTTGTTTTTGTGTAGTGGCCCGTTGTTTGAGAGACGCCGTTCAAAACCGTTGGCTGTACGGATACTATGGGGTGYATTCAGACTTTTGGCACCGCTCCCTAGCAGTGGTGGCCACTAGGTACTCATAGGGCGGTGCCAAAAGTCTGAATRCACCCCGCCTCACCCCTTCGCTCTATACCTCCATGACCGCGAGAGAGTGAGACACTTTCCAAGCATCAATAACGAAATAGTATTCTCGGATTCAGAAGAAACTCAGATATGCGTGTATGTTGTCAGATATTACGGGAGACACAGGCAGTGTTTCGGCCTGACAACATCACAACAGGCACTACAGACAGCCGCGGTGACGTGACATTTATTGACCTGAGCACCAACTACTTGGTGTTAATACCCCCACCTACCCAGACCTCACCACTAGCAAACTTACCATGGAGTCAATCGTCGTGGTTGCCGCCGAAAATATCGCCAAGAAGATCGTCGCCTTCAAGGTGACATTCGAGGGCCTTCGGCCGGTCCACCAAGCGCGCCACCCGTCAGGCTATGCGCTTCCTTCGCAATTCCTACTCAACATCACCCCCCTAGCGACCGGGTGATGAACCCTCGAATGTTGAGCGAGCATCCGCAGCTCGAGGCTGATATCATGAGTCCCGAGTCTTTCCAAATGGTTCTTTCTTGCACAGATATCAGGCTCTTTCTTCCAGATAGCTGATCGCTCAGGGCTATATCTGCTCTCCAGCGTTGATGCGAAAGCAGCGAGTGTTCTAATGCAACCCCCTCTCCATGCGGGACTTGTGCATATTCGCGCTGCACGTGGGAGGCCATGCAGACGGTCTGAAAGATCACGTCCAGATATGGATTACCTGCGCGCTCAGCGGTATTGGTAGCGTAGGATGCGGTCGCACAAATCCGAGGCTCGTCGTATCAGGTAGCGATGCATCCAGCATGTCTTGCAGAGTTAGGTTCCCATGCGTGCTGAGTCGAACAGTTGGACACGTTCATTAACCGAACTCCATGCCCCCTCCCCTGAGGGACGTTGATCGCTTCTTCATTCCATATCTCCATCGTTCTGCTATTCACATTATCACCTCTCAACAGACCAGACTTCGTTCCCGATGGAGACCGACGGCTCCGACTGCGCCGAGGGCGGAAACTCGACCGACTGCCTCCTGCGAACTCTACTCCATCTCCTTCGCGAGCAACGCCAGGCCGACGATGCCGAGACGAACTGGGACCCCATAACGTTCTGGGTAACGCTGGTGATTGGCGCGGGAGCTGCCCTTATCGCCGTGGTCACTGTTCTCCAAGCCGTACTTGCAGCTGCAAGAGGGCGTCGAAAGACAAACAAACGTGCTATAGGGGGGTGGTCTTCTCATACTGAAACACGCGCCAGCGTCTGGGACATGTCTGTTCAGTCGACAACGTGGACGCCTGTTCTGCGAGCTGATACGCTGGTCAAGTGGCATAAGGACTCCAGGAAGACGTCTGGAAACCAGAACACAACTCACCCGGGAGATACAGGGCAAGAAGGACCCGACGAGCACAATCATACGCAGAGCCCCGAGCATCACGCACCAGAGAGACCTGCGACAGAAAGCAACCCAGCTGGAGAAGATGGAAAGCTGTTTTGGCTTTTTAAAAAGCTGACCGGGCTTCTCAAAAAGCTCAGTAGGCAAGTAAGGAAGATTGAGCTGGTTTGGCTTCTTGAAAAGCTGGCTGGGCTTCTCGAAAAGTACAGTAGACACGTAACGAAGCTTGGCGAACGACTTGGAAAGCTCGGTGGACCTCTGAGAAGTTATGCTAGACTTCTGAGAAGATTTGCTGGAGGTCTGAGAAGGTCCGCCAGACGTTTTACAATGCTCGCCGAGCTTCTGGGAAGGCGAGAACAGCCATCGGCAGCCACCTGGCTTGGTTTTTTCGACCTGCTTGGCGTCACAGAAGTGAACGAAAGAAAAGACAAAAGCGGCGTGAGGGAGACTGTCGCCGACTGCCTTCCGGATGATCTCATCGCCGCCCCTGCATACGCCCAGCTCGGCGTCATTATTGCAGCCACAGCCGTTGCGGGGGCTCACTTTCAGTTTGTCGAGGGAAAGAAGCGATACCCCGTCATTTTAGGCCGCAATTTTCAGTTCGAATTCCGGCATCCCATTCTCGGGACATTTGGAGCCTATTCTCGTTACAGCGCTATTGATTCAAAGATTAGGACACCTAGCCCCGAAGAGCTGAGCGTGGCTATGAAGCATGCTAAGGGGGACTTTGAGTACAATGCGTTCTCCGACACAGAGTCCATCCTCCTTACATCTGACGATCGACGCAAGAGGGCGTTGTTACTGCAGAAAATGATCCCTTTCTCGTTGTACTCGGGTGTGCTTTTCATGCATATGGATGAGCCTGCAAATTACATCCCTATGCTAGCACTTGTGTCCATGGGAACCCCAAAGTTCACTCCCGCCATATTCCTAACTCAGGCTCGAAAACTTCAATTCGGCAAGGATCTCGTTGTGGTCGGACAAAATGGACGCTCCTCCGAAATGGCCCCGTCGGGTCTGGTATATTCGCCACGCTGTCGACATCGGAGATGACGACCACATTTTCGAAGGACATGATGACCAGTTCAACATGGAGATTAAATACTCTAAGGGTTATCATGTCTCGAGAATGGAACTTGTTACAGAGCGGGTGTCAGCAGCCAGGGATGCCGTACGGCAGAAACAAGCAAAAGCCGATGCCGCTAAGCTAGCGGTCTCAGAAACAGCAGACATTGACAAGGAAGAAGTCGAATTTCAACAAGCAAATGCAGATAGAGAAGCGACCCAGGCAGAAGAAGCTCTTGCCCGGGAGGAAGCTAGGCTTAAAGAGGCTGAGACTACGTTATGCAATGTCGCCGAGGCCAACAGTGGTCATTGCGTGGTGCTCCACGCGTGTATCAAGTTCCTGGTCGATCCAGACAAGTTCTTGGACTGGTTTTTTGACGCTCCCTACGAGGTTCGAAAATACCTTCGATGGATTGTTCACAGGCAGATGGAAGAAGCGGATACTTGGCTGAGGCTTCGCTCGGAGACAGCAGAATATGTTGAAGCCCGTGCTGATCTTGTCCGAAACATGACAGTTGTGCTCCTTAATGCTGGGTGTGCGGGAGAGACCCCTCTCAAAGGTCAGCATTTCTTTCCATGGTATCCGACAGTCTATTGATCTCCTCCATACACAGGCCAAGAGACAAGGAAACGACCGCGGCCCAGCGAGGACGCTACACGCCGACAGAATATGGGAAGCCCAGATCAGGCCAAAACGGACTCCCCCTATGGGCGACATGCAACAACACTGGAAATGCTTCGGCAACTCGTTGGGGACTTTGTGCTCGACATGAGTCCCGAGGAAAAGTCTCGGATGGTTCTGGGTAGGCTACAAGGACCCGACGATGAATCCGACAGTGATTCCGACGATGGGTTAACGGAAGGAAAACTGGAAAAATGCGGTGATCGATTGAAACTTCTACTAGGTGACATCGATCTCCGGGGAATACCTTTCATTGAGCTTTACGAGCTTATGGAAACCCTACATGAAATTGTAGTTGACAATTCCCAAAGGGATGGGCCCAATACGGGAACGAATGACGCGAATGTCGACCAAAACGGATCGGGCGAGAGCAGCAAAAAACGGTCGTCCACGACTGGTGAGCAGACTAAAGAAGACAAGAGTGGGGGAAAATTGAAAAGAGCAGGGTATGAGAAAGACGTTGACAAGGAGGAGCATACAGAGGATCTAAACGTCGCCACAGATGAGGTGATCATCTATCGTTGCCTCATGGCAGCTGTGTTGTTTCGGACAGCGCCCGACAGCACCGATGTACTGAAATCGGGCCTGTGGGATCAGATAATTCCCATCATTTAGATATGGGACAGAGTCTTCAAGGGCTAAGCTTTCGACCACTCAGTGTTGCAAGACCTCGGAGTGAAACCCTCATTTTAGCTTGGATGCCTCAAATCAAAATTTAAGTAGGACTTAAAAGTAAGCGTGAGAGCTCGATATGTAACACAACCAGCAATCGTAACAGAAGATATTACTGTTTAGCATCAGAAATGATATGCTCAAAAGTAGTCTTGATAATAGCGCTCACTGGGTGAACCTCGGTTAATTTTACGCGTGCGGAAAATGTTAGAACACTTGTATTGAAAGTCATGTCAAGGTATCAAAAATAAATATTCATGAGGTATCCAAACAACCCATCCTTTAACTCCGTAGCCATAAGGATTTCCAAACCCAGTTGGTCTCATCTAGCACCCACTACCACCCCCGCCGCCGCCATCTCCCCCTCCGCACCCTCCGCCGCCCCAGCCTCCACCGCCATCACCGCCGCCGCTGCCGAAGAACCCGCCGCCGCTGCCGAAGAACCCGCCGGTGAAGCCTGATCCACCGCCGTAGTGGTGGGAATAGCCGCTCCTGTGGCCTCGGGACGTTCGGGTGTGGCCCCAGTAGTTGCCGCCCGAGGTGCCGTAGGTCTTCTGAAGGTTGTAGAGGCGGGCGTTGCCCATGACTGGTCGGGGCTTGTAGTCCGACTCGTAGGTGTGCTTCTTTGAGGAAAATGGCAAGCACATGTTGGAGGCTTTGTTTGTGTATGACTGCCTTCTGCAACAATGGTCGGGTTTTTGTTGATTTTATGTTGGTAGAGGAGCTTTTTTTAGAGATTTAAGTAAGGTTTTGATGTTCTTGGATGTTGTGATATGGAGTGGGTGTAGAGGAGGAAACAAACTCATTAAATACCAGGAAGCCAGACCACATGTAGGTGCCCGTTAGTCTGACGTGCCTCCACAAGACGAGGCAGTGAAACACTCAAAAGCACCCGCGATCGTCGGACAGCAATGTGTTCTGCCTTCCAGAGCGCTTCTAGCGGCTGAAGGATCACCGAGGACGCCCAGAAGGACATGGGAGAAGCCCACAGTAGTCCAATCGACGTGCTGCAAATGCTTCAACCTAATTCCGCCTCGCTACACCGCCTTGGCGTCCTGTGCCATAATGACTCGAAATACAAGGTATTAAATAGGGTATGATCGAGGGAGGCTCTACCTGGTATGCCTAGGGTGGGAACTGCTGACCCGGTCCCGTGGGTGGGTCCCGCCCGGCGGCAGCTCCGCATTGTGGACTAAGGCCCACCCCGCGAATGACAGGGCGGGCCAGCCGGCGCCAGGCACCGATCGACCACCCCGGATCGGCCAATGACGTAGCCCCGCCTGGCCCCGCCCGTACGAAGAGGGCGCAGCACACACAGCCGTCGTTGGTGATCCTGCGCGCCCGGGAACTGCGTCATCCAGGGTCCTCGCAGGGGTCCTGAATCCCTAGCAATCTTGGCCCCTGCAACGCGCCGAATGGAGGGAGAAGTGCCCAAGTTGTCTAGCCGAGTTGGGCAATTCCAGGTAACCTTAGGTTTCTAATGGCGAGAGGGCTGACTGATCAGCAAGCGGCGCGGTTCGAGCTGGCCAGCTGGCTTTACATAGTATGCCTCAAGGCTTCAGGAGGATTCTGACTTGCACAGTTTGGCGGCGTTTCTGCTTACACTGCATTTGTTCCTCAGGAGACAAAGACAGCGTGCGAAGGAGGTGACACGCATGAACTGTCTACTGTGACGTGTTGTCGAGACAGCGGCCAAGCAGTTTCTCATGTCATGAGTAGCGAACGTTGTTGAAGTGGTGAAGACCATCGATCGTATTGTTCCATTCTATGTCCAGCATCTTGCCTGGTCCGAACTACCACGAAGCCCAGGTCCTAGAACGCCTGTACCATAAACCCATGCAATGCGAGCCACTTATCATCCCTGAGAAATCCTCCCTTCGCTAATCCCACGTTCCTGGGCCTTCTAGCCTTAGTTTATCGGAATGCCGTCCCTGTTCCGCTCGATGCGTTGCTTCTTCGGCTTCTCTGGGTCCGAAGCAAACATCCTCCCGATGAAGCTTGACCTTAGCGACCTGGAGAGTGTGGTTGTGAACGAGGGGCCCTCAATCTCCTCGCGGCGTTCCTTCTCCGCGCGCATCTCGGCCTTCCTTGCGGCCTTGAAGTCTGCCGGCCCGGGCTCGAACTCGGGGAATGGGCCGCGGTGTTTCGGCCAGCCGCCTGATGCTTCCAAACCGGCGGTGAAAGGAATTCCCGACATGGTGACGTCTGGTGACTCTAGTCGCTGGTCTTTCAAGGTGGCAGCAGTATTGATATGACTGCAGCAAATATGATGTGTGGTCGTGAATAGAATAATGTGCTTTTTTTCTTGTTTGTAGTTGAGGTTGGTTTGATATGGTCCGGCCGTTGGGTTGTCCCGCAAGAGGAAGTTCAAGGTCTTTGAATATATAACCTCGCGATAACTCAAGGGAGATTCTTCAGGTGACCCTCGACAGCGTGGCTCGGCTCGAGGTTGTATTTGGAGGGAAGATCTGCTGCCACGACCGCACCGCGCCTTGCTCCCGCCAAGGCTCTTCAGGAACGCGGGGTTCTGGTTGGCCACCCCCACGTCATAGTGTGAGACCGAACTTGATCATTCAGCTGTCCGGCGCGTTCTGCGGCACCCGGTGCCCAATCGTTCGTTTCCTTGCGACATCTTTGGTGGCTGGGACTTCTCCCTTGTAACAGTAGAATCACTGCGGTCTGCGGTCGGTCCAATAATAATACTGAGCTTGATTATAATCGCCAGCTGGGCATTGGGCCTCGGAGTGAGACACATTCGCGTCCAGACCTCTAGCAAAACGCACATCATGGTTTATTTAGTTGAGCTTAGCGGAAGGCAATGACTTGCCAGACTTATGACCCAAGATAATGGGGGGCCTCTGCGTTCTGCATGCAGATGCAAGGCGCAACGTCTTTGCAACGTCTAATTTTTGGGATCGCCATGGAACTGGGAACTCGGGGGGCCTTTGGGTCTACTTAATGATTGCATAAAGTTCTGCGAGCCTAACTCAGTTTACATGCAACTACAAGACTTGATTTGACTTCGAGCATTGATATCCCGTCGCTTTGATACCCGGTGGTCCTCAGCACACCCGATTTCACGTTGCGAAGAGAACATATGTGGCTTGCTGAAATCTATTTCGCTGTAGCAATGCGCGAAGCGTGAACTTCATGGACTCAAAAAGAACAAACTCACAAGAAGAGGCCAATCAATTATTGGTGTGCTCGAAATTAAAACCCGCGCCATACGTGCGCTCATTCTCAACCCATCCGATGCCGAAACAAGCCAATGCCAATAATGCCTCGAAGTAGAGCTCGCGATATTGCCTCACTCCGTCTTCCGTGGCGTGAGATAAACGTTCAAGGGGCCCTTCTTCCACAGCCCAAACAGCTTTTGGTCCGTCCAGCCGGTGCTGTCATCCGCCACCTTCATCTCGAAGTTCCAGATGACCCTGGCGAGAATCACGCGCATCTCGGAGTAAGCCAGGCTACGAGGAAGGTTAGCATTATGCAACTATCACGGAAGCTCTTTGGGTATATCTCACTTGCGACCGATGCAATTCCTCGGTCCGAACGAGAAGGGCTGCAACGCGCTCCTGTCATCGTCCTCGAAGCGTGGGTCGCCCAGCCAGCGCTCGGGGATGAATTCCTCAGGCTGGGCGAAGTACTTTTCGTTGTGGTAGATCGACCACTGGGAGACCAAGACCCTCGTCTGAAGTTTTCATTAGCCGCGATGCTTTTCATTCGATGGCTCAATACTTACGCCTCCTGGCACGTATCTCTCGCATATGTAGTCCCCGCCGGGCTTGACGACTCTTGTCAGGCCGAACGGGACGACGGGGTACACGCGCATGCTCTCATCGAGAACGGCAAGCATGTACTTCAGCCTTTGCACACTGAGAACATCAATCTCCTGCTCCGAGCTAAATGACGTCCGCACTTCCTCGGCAAGCTTCGCCATGACCTCGGGGTGCATTGTGAGAAAGTAGGTGACACCCGATAACACCGATGCCGTCGTCTCGGACCCGGCGATGATGAGCGTGTCTGCTGTCTGCTCGATTTCGATTTTAGACATTGCCTGGTCCAACGTTAGCTCTCGTCCGTCCGAAATAGCCGTCGCCATGACGCTTCGACCACGTACTAGAGGCCCCTCCTTCATCATCATAGACTGCACAAAATCAGGCCTTGACTCGCCGAGCGCCATCCGTCGCTGAACCTTCTCCCTGCTCAGCCTGTTATGGAACGCCTGCTTCTCCTTCAGGCCCTTGGGCATGAGCCACTTCGCGAACGGGCGGGTTATGGCATATCGCTGGAACTGGTTCCGGTATACGCTGGCGTGGATGCTATCGAAGATGACGGATACCCAGGGGTGATACTCGGCGCTCTCGAGACACCCAAACGGCTCGCCAAACGCCAAGTCGCCGATGATGTCGAAAGTTGTCCAGTTGTACCACGACACCATATTCAGAGCCTTGTCCCCGCCCTCACAATTCTCACGCAGCCGCTGGATCAGAAGATCAACCTGCGTCTGGATGAGCGGCTGCTGGGCCACCATGCTCTGCGCCGAGAAGCCGTGAGCCAGGACTCGGCGGATGCGGGCGTGATCCTCGCGGTTGGCGTTGATGATGCTGTGCGGCTTGTACCGCGCGTTTACCGGGTCCTTGTAGTTCTCCCCGTTCCCATTGCCGCCACCCTTGCTGTGGCCCATGAGGTCCTTGAAGGCGCGCGGGTCGGCAAAGTCGACGGTGTCAGGGCCTAAGCGGACGACGGGGCCATACTTTTCATGCAGCTGCTTCAATTTCTTGTGGGCGTGCCCGCTGGTGATCATCCGCGTCAGCGGGAGGCGGGTCACGGCGTTCAGCTTTGGCCCTGGAAAGCGGCTCAGGGGGTGGAAGTAGATGTTGTAGACTGCCTTGTAGATGAGGCGGAAGACTCCCTGTCGAGCCGTGTCAGCATCTAGTCCGGAAAGATCGCATGGGATTAGAAGATACTTACCAGGGCAACGAAGAGGAGTGGCAGGGCCACCGCCAGCCGCACATTGCTAAGGCTTGAGATGTCGCTTGGAATAATCATATTGACTGTATTTGCTTCGATGGTGTCAAAGAACCTAACAAATAACAAACGATGCCGTGTAGAGGATTCAACATTGGCATTGCTTTCAGTTCACGTCGACTTGGCAGGGCATCTGTCCTCTCATATACGTGCAAGTTATGCAGAAGCACAACTTGTTTCCGGGAGCGTGCTGACCGAGGCATCAGACGTCACCCCATCTATCGGAGCCGACATCGCGCCGGGATCATTGCGGGAGGTTGAGCCAATCGAAGAGGCGGCTGCTCCCGTCCGATCTCGCGTACTGACGTCGCATCTGATGAAAGGAGGGGCGGCAGGGACGGGTTTGGCGGCACTTGTGCTCGCTTTGCGGGAATAGTCGTTTGGGCAAAAGGGGCTTGAGCGTTGCGGCAACGTGGGGATGGGGGGGGACGGGTTTGTTTCACGGGCTCCCGAGACGGGACGCAGCAGACGCTGAGAGGCCAAGGAGTGGCCGGCTCGCGGATTTCGGGGTCAGGACGGTCTCCGGTGACATCGGCCTCAGTGGCCTCCTCTGAAGAGTTCATGCGAGGGAGCGAATGCGAGAGTCGCTAGCGAAATGCGATGACTGAGGCCGCTGAGTTCAGGTTCGCATTGACGATGCCGACTCGATTAGATGACAGCTCCCTGTGCCGCTCTGCAACCCTTAGAGTGAAAGAGGACAAAACGCATGTGGATCGCTTCCGCATGGGACTTCCAAAGCAGATGGCAAATGCGGGGGAGGAAGCTTGTCAAGTTCGGCGCGGAGTTGAGATAGCTGATCCCGGCCGGACCGGAGTTGGAGACCCTTTTCGGCACCGATAGTTCCGAGGCATGACAACAACACCTCCTTCAATCGGTGGACCGGTCGTTACAGCTGTCGGAGAGCCAGCCTGCTGTGTTAACTTGGCAAACGGTCATCATCAAGGCTTGGACACGAAGCACAGCCTCTCAGAAGTACGAGTCAACGAAGGTTGAACCGAAGGTAGACACACGGTGGCGACAGTCGCTCAACATCGAACGCTCAGCGTAAAGCTTTGTGGCGATCCTACTGAAAAGAACGAAGGGGAAAATACAATTCGGCTTTCTCCCCCAAGCTCTCTTTACCACATCAGCATTTTTACCACTGTCACGGGGTTTGCTGTTATGCAGAATTAGTACATTCGCCTTAATAAGGACTTCAAGCGCCGTTCTTTTACAAAAGAGGAATTGATGGTGTAGAACTGATAAGAAATAAAACCGGTATAACCTCGCTAGCCTTGAAACGCCAATCGGATTGGCGAACAGCCAACCACCGTGATGGCTCGATATGCTTAAGTTGAAGTACCTAGTTTTTAGGTTTAACTAGGTAACTCGGGTGAACATCTATCTGATAAACCTGCATCGAAAGGGAAGGAAAATATCGAAAAACAAGCTCGACTTGTAGACAATCCCTTATGCCTCGCGCCCGACGCCGGTGGCTTCGTTTCTTCTGCGATATCGGGTGGCGCAGCACGAAACAGACAGCCTTAAAACCTTCAGCACAATGACATACAAGCTGTACTGAATGTCACTCATGTTCATCTATTGGCCGAGTGGAGGTGTTGGCACTTGTGGGCACGACATAATGGTGCGCCCCAGTCACTAGTCAATACTGTGACTCTACGCCAACGAGCCACTGCACCACATTCATTCCGAGCGTGAAGGCGAATGGTAAATAAATAGTCTTTTCCAAAGTTCTTCTTTGTTAATAGAAACGCTCTGTCTAAAAGCATTCACTCTTCACGTGGACACATTAGGGCTCTGACCACGTGCGCGGACAAGAGATTTTCTTCGACTTAGGCCGGCGGTATAATCTCTGCCGCATGTCCTTTCCAGAAACGAAGCTATAGTGCACTGGAATATATCGAGACTACCTATCGATCAGTAAACGCCAACCGGCGACAAAAGCATGCCGTCAGTCTAGGCTAGCAGCTTTATAGACGAGACGCAAACTTCCACTGGGACCTATCGTCAAGAGACCCTCAAGGTCTACAGCTTTGATTTCCACCAGTATGTCGCGATCTCGAAGAACGACCCGAAAGGTCCACGATAACCCTGCGCGTAGGAAGAAAGACGTTTCCTTTTGACGCAGCCGTGATTCCTCTTTATATAAATTCTCAGAGGATTACATCAGGTTTCGTGCGCCCATCACCTAAGTACAGTACACGCGAACTTATGAGAAACCGCAAGCCTGATTTCCCGTTTGATTTCAGAAGATTGCGACATATCCCGTCAACCCGCTCCGCCCGCCATCCCCGCCGCCCTCGTCGTCTGGTACCCTCGTCGATGGGCACGAGCACCGCCGTCATCGATAACCCTCCCCGTCGAGCACGCGATCCGTTACGCAGCCTCGCCGTATACCACTGCGAAGTGGTACCGATCCGTTACGCGATTCGAGGACCTTGATGTCAGGTCGCCCACATCTGCCTTGACAGTTATAACTTGGCAACAGCTCCACTTCACAGCAGCCATCAAAACCAATGGAACGAGGTCTTATCAAGCTCCCGCCTGAACTTATACTTCAGATCATCAAGCGCTTGGACTGTGAGCCGCAATTATACGGCGACTTCAGACTCACAGATGACGGCTTAAAGGCCCTCGCAAAATGGGCACGCACCTGCCGATACTTTAACGGCATGGTCGAGCCCATTTTATACGAGAAGGGTCTCATCCGGCATCCCTACCTGCTCTGCTGGGCCACCGACGTCGGCGACCTGGGCCTCATGCGCAAGATCCTCGCGGCCAAGAACACGACCGGTGTGCCCCTCCCGCAGACCGGGATGCTCCGGTTCTCCCCCGCCCACGAGTATAAGGACTTGGACCCCAATTTGACCCGTGTGGAACAGTTCTATGTCTACTACCGCACTAACGGGGCATATTTGCAGTACGGCCTGGATTGGCGTAACTACTTTACGAGCTGGGCTGGGCACCGAAACCCCGTGATTACTGGCCCGCGGAAAACGGACAACGACGGCGAGGACGACGACGACGGCGATGGCCGCGAGCATGCCATTGACGAAGCGGCAAACCGCGACCACGGGATCTCCGTGAACCTCCACCGCCACAACGAAGGAATTTACCCAGAGCCCGCGTGGGACCTGAAAGTCGTGTACGATAGGAACGTGTTCGGCGTCGTTCACTGGGATCGTGCAGACAACAACCAGAAATATGACCTCCTTCAGAGAGTGGCAGCCATGTACTGGTTTCCGGTTCACATTGCCGCGAAAAATGGCGATATAAAAGTACTCGATGTTCTTCTTGAGCACGGCGCTGTGCTGAACATGCCATCGAAGGGGTTCTGCATCGATCACCACCGCCCACGGCGGAAGAGGTCTCCTCTCAAGGCGGAATGGTACTTGCCCGACAGGCCCTCCAGGAAATACCCTTCGTGGACGCCGTACCACGTCGCTCTGTCTCGTGGACACGAGGAAATGGCAATCAAAATCCTCACCGCGTGTCCAAACATATCAGACCGCCTTCTCGCCGAGGGTGAAGACGAAAATGCCGGCATACCGAGGTTCATGTCGGCCTTCCGCCACGGCCGCTTCTTGGCCGCCGAGCACTGCTTGTGGTACGGCCTCGATTCTGCGCAAATGGGCCACCTCTACCCCCAGCTGGAATCCGGCCCCCTCCTTCGGGCGGTGCTGAAAGAGAGGGGGAGTTTTGAAAAAGCGCTGAAGCTCCTGGTCCACTGGGGAGCCGATGTCAACGCTCCCGTCTTCGGCGAGACCTTGCTCGTCTGGGCCTGCCTCAACGGGCAGTTCAAGAGGGCGCTCATGCTCGTGGAAGAAGGGGCGCGGACGGACTCAGAGGTCGTGCTGCGCAGCCGGCTCGCGGGTATCAGCTCGCTTCGCGGTTCCGGGATCGTGGAACTATGCTGCGAGGAGCGCCGCCTGGCAGGCTTTCGCCGGAGGCCCACCAAAAAGAATTTCAGACCCTGTTTCGAGACGAGAAATGCGGCGGCGGCCCTCGTCGAGGCCGTTATCATCAGGAGCGCGCCTCGGCCGCACATCAAGGACCGTTGGCTGATCCACGCGGCCACGAACAACCAGACCGAAATCATGGCGGTGTTGCTCCAGTACGGGGCGGACCCGAACGCTACCAATTGCAACCTGGGGCAGACCCCGTTGGGACAGCTGATATGCAGCATCAGGGGCTCCGATAGCGATGACCACGAGCACGTCGAGAAAGCTGTCAAGCTGCTCGTTGAGCACGCAAAGACATCCAGAAGGCCGCTCTTGGGCCTAGATGCTGCCGGTGCAAAGGGTGTCTTTTCCGTCCTTTATACGGCACTCGACAGCAGCTTTTGGAACTTCCCTGAGCCAATTATGCGCCTCTTGTTGCTTCTCATGGAGGAGGGCGTGGTCGACGTCGACGAACGCAACGCGAGGGGCAGGACTTTTCTGACGACAAATGTCTTTGCCTTGATGACGAGCGACCTCTTGAATGAACCCGCAGAACACTTTGGGTACAGAGCAGCCCTGAAACTCGTCGATATAGGCGCAAAAGTTCAGCCATGTGAGCTGCTTGACATGTGGAAGTGCCTCGTCGCCGTGATAGGCCCCAACGCCACCACGACGTTCATACGTGGCGCATGCCAGCTGCTGTGCAAGATCGATAGGGAAGGTCTAATCTTCAAAGCGGCAGAGTTCCTGGCATGGGCCATGTACGAGTCACGAGACATAATCGTCGACAACATGGTGCGCTCCACGGCGCCGAAGCTCCAATTGGACGTGTTCTGGCGGAACAAACCGAATCCGAGAGACGGACTGGGAACCGTCGGCCACGGCAACAGCTACCACGGCTGGTCGCTGCTCCACTTTGCGTGTTTCTCCAACTATCACGACGTTATCAAGGGGCTCCTCCAATGCGAGGCGGACGTGGACGCGGTCGCCGATGACGGGTCAACCCCGCTGATCGTCACATTTAATCCTGCACATGGACGATCGTTCTCCGGCCAGACATTTCGGCTGCTCCTCGAGGCCGGCGCCGACCCGCACGCCGGCAGCGGCGTCCGTGGATCGGCCATCGATGCGGCCAGGAGGACTCGCAAAAAGGAGTTCATGGAGACCATGCTTGTGAAGCACCCCATTCGAGACAGCCCGGCTGCGCTGCGCAGACCATACCTTCACAGCGCAATCCGCAATTGGATTGTCGACGCCAGCGCAAATGTAATTTACAAGCATTTTGCTGAAACCTTACTTCGACATGGCGCTGACCCAAACCTCCTCGACGATAACGGAAATAGCCCGCTGGCTTTGGCAGTTGTGGAGACGATGAGATTCAGGGGACAACCTGTGTTCTCCAAACACATAAGGGCTTTGTCGTCCATCGTTTCTCTTCTGCTTCAGGCTCGTCTGAAGTTGCACACTAATAACGATGGCAAATCTGAGTTGGACCTGATAAGCGACCTCGAGCTCAGCGTCAATGAGCAGGACAGAACCATCGTAAGGTACACTCGACGCAGGCTACGCCATACACTCGGTAGTAAGTGTCACCACAAAATAATACGTCGAAGAAGTGCTAATAACAAGAAGATAAGAGATGATAGACAGACTTTAGAGACGAAGGCGAGATTACAAATCTTACTTCTGTACGAAGGCTATATATCCAGCATCAATTGACTTCCGCATTATAATCTCCTCTCCTTTCCTGGCTTAGATCTAGGGGCTTCTTTGAGACTGCCTCTGTGTACCTTTGTCATTACTATTGCTTCTATTGACCCTGTCTGTCCCTCTCTATCCCTGTCGCTTCTGTTGTTTTTCTTTGTACCTGCCTGGCTCTATCATTTCTTTTGTCTCTCTTCATTTCTTGAACACCGTAAAATGGTTTACCAACTAGAGACCCTACGGCGAGCAGGTATGACACTAGACTGTTCCCGTACTCTGTGCTGCGGCATCTCTAGCGCTGTTCCGCATATAGTATTCTGGGACTCTAAGTATCTATCTCCTCTTTTCGACACTGTTCCAATGGACCGGACTATATCTAGAACTGACGCTGGACCCAGCGACTCCACGCAATCTGCCTCCTCCTGTTGTTCTAAGTTGCTAGCCTCCTGCCAGAAGTACCGGTCACTAATGAACCTCCGGTGATCAGCCATTCAATCCAATCCACGACATCGTATCGCTCTGCTCTGTTGGCCGCGTCCCAGAAGTACCGGTCGCGAGTCAGCCGGTTTTTGTTCGAATCAGCGTCGCTGAGGAATAGGAAGCTTTGGATATCATGGTATGGCTGACCGTTCCGTTCCCTTCTCCACAGAAGCTGGGACCAGAGAAACTCCAAATCATCGTCAGGAAGCCCTCCGCCCCGGCGTGTCGTGGACTGGCCCAGGTCCGCTCCGAGTGTCAGGAGTTTTTGGCCTGCAATGATACTGCGTTGCTCAAATGCCAACATGAGGGGCGTTTGATTCTTCTCGTTGCGAACGTTGATGCTTACCCCGTGATCCATCAACGCCGCAACAACGGGCAAAACTTCAGTGTTTTTCAGGAAGAGTTGGGATGCCCTGAGCATGGCTTTCTTGCTGTGGCGTAGCAAGACACCCTTAGCTTGAGCGTGATCAATGATGGCTTTGACGGTCTGTTGAAACATGATTGCGCAGAAAGATTCGCAGGCGTTCAGAATTGTCTGCATCAGAGGCGTCTGTCCTGAAGAATCTGTAGCGTTGACATCCAGTCCATGATCGAGGAGGAGCTTCACAATTTCCCAATCATGATATCGAGCTGCGATGCAGATTGGATTGCTGCTTGGTTGCCTGTGTGGACTGGCATGTAGTAATGTCTCGATGATAGAATCCGGATCCGTTGGATCTTGGACGTCTTCAAGTATGTACGAGGGGCCGTTCTTATAGTAGTAGGGCTGGCAGCAAATCTCAATAGGCTGGAGGCCAAGAAATAGGCATGGGCCTTCACTTGCCAAGTCGGGCTCGTTGGCGTATTTATACTTCCTCCAGTCGGAGTAGTGTTCGTTACTCACGTAGAATTTTCTATCTCTCTGTGAGACCGAAAACTTGTTAGTTCTGTTCATGACGCTTTCTCTAGCGGGCCGTTTCAAGACAACGCTGATATCCGCCCCAGCCTTGATGAGAGGGATGGCTTCATCGTAGTAGCCTTTGCAGCACATTTCAATGAGCAAAGTGTGCCCGTCTCCAGAGTCGGCGTCAATGTCTGCTCCATGGAAAAGCAAGATGGGTAGGGCAGGTTTGAGAACGTCCTCCCAATATGCCCACCACAGGAGAGTCCCAAATCGGGTGCCTGTATACTCGAGATGTACGTCGTTGATACCCTCGCTTAGAATGAAGTCGGCGAGTTCTAGACGATTGTGTCTCAGAGCGGAAATGAAAGCTGGCATTGGAGGTTCGCCGTCGTCGCCTGGGTCTTGAAATCGTTCATGAGCTGTCGGATCAATGTCGAGAATGTGCTTGGCAAGCTCATCGTGGCCCATGCACAGTGAAAAGTGAAAGGGGGTCCAGGCAGGATAATCCTGGTTTCGAGGAGTCCACGGTGAATCCATGTCGCTATTGAAGTATTGTTCCCTCATCGATTCGTCGCAGCGTGGGCAACTGGCGCCGCTAGGAACGTCGATCAGAGCACCGTGAGCTAATAATAGATCGAACGCCTGAATATCTCGGTGGATGGCAGCCAGATGAAGCGGGTAAAGAAACGAGTTTTCCAAGGGGTTGAATTCGCACTCTTGCATGAAGTCCCAAAGATTGTAGTCATCCTCCCCACGAGGATTCCAAGCCAATCCGGCCGACGGACCAGAAAGCAAGCGGTAGATATTCCAGCGGCTCCTGGAGCTGGAGCTGCCTCTTTTCCATTTTGCCGGGTGGTTGGGCCATTTGAAAATTTCGTCCCTAAAGGAAAAAGCCAGGTTTGGGTCCGCATTCGCAATAACAAGAAGCTTCTCCATGGCACCAATGTTGCCCACTTCCGTGGCCCAATACAGCAGGCCTGGATATCTCTCGTGACCCTCCTTGTTCAGAATTGGGCTGACCAGATCGTAGAAGAACCTGCAGGTCCTGGAAAGGCAGGAAAGAGCAGACAGGTCGGCACCAGAATCGCTGTTGTAGAGATTGCCGACAATGGCCACGTGAAGCTCGTTCGGGATCTTGTTGAGACTCGGCATGCTGTTGGTCTCTCGTCTCTGTCGTCTCTCACTTCTCGTCTCTGTAGTCGTCTATATATTGTGTTGTGATTGGACGGATGATAATTGGTGGCGGTGGCTTCGAATTTTGCGTCAGATGTCGGTTGCAGAGTTGTTTTGTTCGACGATGGTTGAGGGAAGTTGAGAAACTTGGGTAGACACCTTTCGCAAGGAAAGAGGGGGGTTACATACCGAGTAATTCAGGTACGTAACTATGCTAGGCTCAAGGCATATGCGCTCTTTTCGCTCCTTCCTTTGCTCGGCTTCATGCCGCTCCTTCCCTCCTTGAACACCACTGACCGTTCTCAAATCAAAGGATTGTTTGTCTCCGGACTACTTCCTCTTAGTCCAAATGTCTTGAAAGAAACTAAAGTGAAATTACGACAAATTCTCTATATCCTACTCTAGTATTTCCCTAGTTTAAGTCTGTATGTCAAATGTTGTTATTCGCGACGAATCTGCTCTTCTTCCGCAGCACACTTCCGTATTTGAACAGCAGCCACGGGATGGGAAGGAGCGGCAGAGATAGAAACGCAAACACACTGCCCGCCCAATGCACGCCGAGCTTCTCGTACATCTGGATGGTGAACAAAGGGAAGACCGCGCCGAGGATGTATCTCAGGAAGCCATTTGCCGCAAGCGCTATATGGACGCGTTAGAGCACTGGACAGAGATGGTTGGCGGTGATGGAAGTTACCTGAAGCGGCGGCCTTGGCGCCGTAAAAGTCCACCATGTACGTGATGACGGATAACTTGAAGACGTCAGCACTTTGGGTCAATATCGACTGGGGATGTGTGTACTTACGAATAGGGAGAAGGCACCGAATCCAAAAGGGATGCCTGCTGCGACCAAGGCCGCCCAGTTGCCACCCTCGTGGGCTTCCCACGCATACCTGAACGAAACGATGAGCTCTTGCATGCAACAACGGCTAAAAATGGGTAGCCTACCAAAACAACCCAACAGGTAGAGCGATGCTGCCGACCAAAGCGGCATGCAGTCTCAACTCCGGCGTCGCCGTACCAGCCTTCAGCGCAGGAACGCGGAACTTGGTGTCCAAGAATCCAAACATGACGACCGCCAGAAGGTATCCGATGATGATGCTGATAAAGCTCAAGCCCACCTGCTGTAGATTAAAGCCGTAGTACAGCTGGAGGACGTACGAGCAGCTGGCGAAGTAGCTAAAGATCATGGCGTACGCGAAGGCCGAGTATATAGCCAGCGAGGAGACGATGACTTCCGTCAGAAGCATCTTCGCCGGCCGCTTCACCGCCCCCATCGCCAGCGTACCGATCCGGGACAGCGTGATCTCCTGCTGATCACCCAGCTCCTTCCGCAGGATCCACGTCCTGGACGTCTCCCTCATCAACACCGTCCCAATCCACACCGGTGCCCCGACCATGAGCAGGACGTACTGCGTCCACCGCCAGTCCCCGCCTCGATTCTCCAGCACGTACGCACCCGCAACAGGTCCCAGCGTAGGCCCCAGGAAGGGGCCCAGTATGAACAGCAGCGAGGCGCCCGCGCCGCCGCCGAGGCCCCAGATGTCCGCGATCGATCCCGCGCCGACGGCGATGCCGGCGGACCCCAGCGTGCCCGCGAGGAATCGGCACGCCAGCAGCCCCGCGAAGGAGGTCGCGGCCGCGGAGCCGCCGAGGAAGGCGAGGAGGAGGGTGCTGGTGCTCACGTAGACGTACTTGCGGCCGAAGACCTCGGAGAAGGGGGCGACGAAGACGGGGCCGACGGCGATGCCGAGGGTGTAGAGCGTCAGGGGGAGGATGGACTGGGTGCGGGAGATGGAGAACTCGGACATGATCTGGGCCGTGGCCGGGACGGTTATCGAGGTCGAGAAGGTGCTGTTCTCGTACACTAAGGGTCAGCCTTTGTGCCTAGGTGTTGCTAGAAAGTGGCGGAGTTTGGAAGATGGCTGGACTTACATCACGAAGGACAGGAAGCATGGAATCGCCGTGTGGATGGTCCTGACTAGGGTGCTCCAGTTGTGAGGGTTTCTCTGTTCGCGGGGGTCGTCCCATGCCAGGACCTGCTGGCCGCCGTCTTCGATGGAGGTGTTGTCCGTTCCGTCTTGCTTCTCGGCATCTTGGATCGGGGGATCTGTCGCTGGTGGTGGGGCTTTCGATAAATGGCTGGAGACGGTCATGATGGGCTTCTGTGTTATGGCCAGACGAGATGATGCTATATTAGAAGAGACAAATCTGGAATATCTGTCTGTTTTCTGTTTTCGATCCGAGGAACAAGGATCTAATGTACCATGGTGCAGGGTCGGTAATCGGGAGACGCGATCTCGAAGTCCTTTTTAGGGATTACACTTCCGGGATTCGGTTTACGTGGGAGTAGAGTTGTGTCAGTTTAGACGGGATGTCAACATGTCATCCCACCTAAAGAAAAGCTTCCGTCCTTCTGGCACGAACCCCTCGAATCCTATGTCGTTTGTAAGCTCGTTGGGGATTTTCCAATCCAAAGCCACCTTCGGCCTATCAACGCATTCGCTGCGTTGGTGATTATAATACCGGTGATTACTGATCCTTGTCGGTGAAAATGAATAGTGATCCATGGCCGACGGCTAGGGCGCTCTTCTCGGGCGCTCTTCAAGTGCTGAGATGCGAATGTCGTCTGCGAAGAAACGCGCTTTATATGAACATCATGATTTACAACTACTCGCAACTCATTGCGCTGTTAACTTTTGCCTTCCATAAGGTTGCACGAAGTTAGGATGAACCGTTATACTTCATCCCTTCTTGCGGCTGTTTGTCGTTGAAAATGGCATCAACTCCGTGATTACTGATCGGCCAACCTGACCCTCGGCAAAGGATCCTTGGCTAGTTGACGCCTCATCACGGGACGGGGGCTCGGATCCGGCTAACGATTCCCTCGCGCAGTTACAAGCGCAGGCGTGCCTGAATGCACTGTCGCGTGGCTTCGACGTGGTTATTCTCAACCGAGTTCGGTTTCAAGTTGAGGGGTGTCTTCGGCTCCGGCTCGACGGAAAACGTGGGCAAGCAGCGGGCTTGCCGTGTTCTCCAATCAGATCCAAGCAACTACAGATACTTATTTTTGTCCCAATTAAGCTCAATCTTGTAGTCGACTCCGATGCCGATGGCATTGGTGGCGCTTGCTCCAGAGGCAGAGCGGCTTTCACAGTCATACATCTACTTTTCAAGGTAATACTACCGAGTCGATCGACGATTGTCATTATTAACCATTACTACATCCCATACAACTACGTCAACGACGTCAACACGCCATCCAACTCCCAATTCCAACGCTCGCTACACACAAAACATGTCTCTCCAACCAAAGCCCCATCGAGTCTCTAACCAGTGGTGCAGCCACCAAGACGGACGCTCTCGGCATACATCTCGTACGTATCAGCGTTGGCAGCAGCCTTGGTAGCAGACAAGGCCTGCGCGGCCGTCGGCCCGTAGGCCCAGTCCGTCGTGCCGTACAGGTGCGTCATCTCGTGCAGCATCGCGCCCGCGCGGTCGTAGTCGTCGCCCGCGCACTGCGGCGCCAGCTCGGGGAACCCCCAGAAGCCGTTGTTCGCGCAGGGGACAATCACGTTGTCCGAGGGGACGGTGTACAGCAGCGCGGAGCCGTCGACGCAGTCGCTGTACGTGTCGGCGCACGAGATCTTGGGCGACGTCGTCTGCACGCCCGCGACGGAGTTGTAGATGCCCTGCACCTTGGCCTTCACGGAGGTCGACTTGAACCACGTCGTGAAGAAGAAGGTGCCGGCGCCGGCGGCCGTGGAGGCGGCCTTGGCCATGGAGATGGCGTTGTTGACGCTCGTCTTGAGGGCCGTCGTCTGCGAGGCCGTGCAGGAGGAGTAGGTGATGGCGCGCTTCTGGATGCGGGAGGACGTGGGGAGGTCGCGCTTGCGGGAGATGTGTTGCCTTTGGGACATCGTCAGTATCTAACGTGAGAGTTGAGTAACGAACGGGAGAACATACTCAGCGGCGGCAGCTTGGTCAGGAACGACGTCGACCTCGCCCGAGGACACGTCGGCGCAGGACTGCAGCTCCGCGAAGGAAGACGGCACCGCGTCGCCCGCGGCGTAGCGGAAGCCCTGGATGGCGATGACCTTGGCCTGGGCGACGCTGTCGAGCTTGTAGCTCTTGGCGGCGTTGACCGAGACGGTCACGGTCTGGCCGGCCTCGATCTTCTGGAAGGCGTCGGCCGAGAGGCCGGTGCGCTTGTAGTTAACGAAGACGCCCTCGAAGGGGAGCGCGTTGCCCTCTGCTTGCATGTCAGCTGGTGTTCGGGGGGAACAGGAGGAGAATGTCAGTGTGAACGCACCCGCATCGGTCACCAGCAGGTCCTTGGTGGCGTGGTCGCTGAAGACGGTGTTGCCCTTGAAGACGGAGAGGGTCTCGCTGCCCGTGTTGGTGACGGCCACGTCGACGACATGGGTGTTGGAGCTGGTGATCTCGACCGAGAGGGGGCACGCGGCCGAGGCGGCACCGGCCAGGAGGGCGACGGGGAGGGCTCTGGCGACCATGGTGATTGATGGACTTGGGAGGATGAGGCTTGGTGAAGAGGAGGAGGAGAATATCGAGAGTTGAACAAGATGCTTGGCTGTTTATATACTCCATCCGTCACGTCCGCTCCATGCTATCCGCCCCAATGCGTTTGGCGGGTAGCAAGGGCCGAGATAAGCTTGATCGGAGCAACTCCCGTGCCAAGAAGGTAAAAGCCACAGCATCCAATGCCAGACGAGGTGATTGTCGCCTACGACGGAGGTTCGAGTGCAGTCCCCGGACCATCGGCCCTCATTCGGAAGGTGGATTCACCCTGCCAGGCCAATACTACATCCAGGAGAATCCGAGCCCATCGTGAAAAAGCCTCGGAATACGCTTATGTGTAAACGAGATTCTGAGTTAGTGTGGGTGGTATGTTACCACCGAGATAGAATACCGGTCCATCGCAGTGGCCGAATGATCCCGGCAAGTGGGCGCGGGGAGCTGATGGGGAGAGCGGGACCGCCCGGCAATTAGGCGTTGAGTCGTAGCTGTAGCTCGACCCCATCCCGCTAAGCAAGTTAGGAAGGCCCTTGGCGGCTTCTTTCGAAAGAGGTAGGTGTCAGAGGGATCAACCGGGGGCCCCTCGCGGTTTTGTATATCTCAGTGTCACATTGTCTTCAAGCTTACCGAGGGAACAGCGACGGCATGGCGGTCACGTCCGCAATAGTTGCCTATGATAGAACTCCAGGAGTCAGATATCCCCCGATTGACCCTCTCAATATCATTTTAGTCATTTGCGGGCACCTCCGACTTCGCAGCGCGAGATACGGAGGCGGGGACAAAGCGTTCAGCTTCGAGGCATCGTGATTTCGCGAGCATGACCAAGGTTTTGGCTGTGATTGGATCGGGCGGTGATTGTGCTTCCCGAGTTCGCGAACATTGAATCAGCACAGTCGGGCGCCGGCTCAATCTCATGCCGCTGCTGGCCTTGGAGGTCATCGATCACGGGGCAGCAAAGCCAGCCCAGTTGACAACCTAACCCTTTCAACCCTCTTCCTGTCTAGGTAGACAGAGGCCAGCCCCTCTCCAACGCGGAAACACATGGTTCAGTGCTTTAGTCGGCGTCAAGAATACCCGGCGACACTTCTGAGCCACCGATTGATCAATACACGCAACATCAGATCTTCAATCGTCGTTGAAAGGAATCAAATGATGTTCAATCTAGGTTCAAGTCCTTGATGGTGGATCGGGGGATGCATACGGCCAAGAGATGCCAAGCGATGCCAAGTGGCTTGGCCGCCAATACTCCCCAGATCTCCGATGCAAAACGCTGCGGTTTCTGGGGGATGAGAGGATTCAAGAGAGTTGCATCATCCAGCAGTTTGCGGTGCCGAAGCAACTTGCTCGCTGAGCAGAGGTCGAGACCTCTTCTCGACTTCTCACAGCTCCTGGCCAGGCGTTCGGGTGGTGCACAACAGAGCAACACCCACCCCTAAAAGGATCGTACCTATAAAAGTCGGAGGGCACCCGCCCCTTGACGGTTGTACTGCGCGCAAGCACGTTGGACGAGAGTGTTACGGGGCGGAAGTGGGAGCTTTATCCCAAGGTTTCTTCCCTCCGACGAAGAGAGAATGCATCAAAACGACCTCTTTTTTTTTCCCAACCTGATACACCAGGGACGATGTCCCCGGATGATGGACAACAGTCTCGGATGACGGACGAGGGTCGTCACATCGGAGAACCAAGGAATAGCAAGAAGGCTCGGAGGTCATGTCGCGGATGTGCCACTCAACAGCCTACCTAGCTGCGGCTGCGGTCACCTTTTATGGGCACCCGAGACGGAAGAAGCTTTCACAGTGGTGCGGTTTGGACAGGCAAGATCAGCGACATATCGACTCTTTTATAGCCCCCGTACGCCCTGCGTCGATAGAAAGATGGCCAACAGCTACGACTCTCAAGGCAAACGTCCTGTGCCGAAGAACTTTCTTTCTCTTGACAGCGACTCCTACCCAGCGTCCCCAAGAACCTCATTCCCACACAATCCACAAGGCGCAGTAACCCGTCCTCCCCCGAAACCCCCGGCCCCACCGACGGCGCGACCGGACCCGATCCACCTCCCCTCCCGAAACTCGTCGCCAACCCGACTCCCATAGTTCCTCTTCAACATCCCATCCCAGCAAAGTTCCACCATTTCAATGGAGTCGTAAAAAAATCTGCAAAAAACCTATCCACCCTCCCCCATCATATCGCCTATTTCCGACTCCCCTGTCACATCAAGCAGCAGCTCCAACGAGCTCATCTGGCCGGTTGGCCCAATGGCAAGGCGTCTGACTACGATTCCTCCTTCACTCTACACTGAGTAAGAGATATTCGTGTAATCAGGAGATTCTGGGTTCGACCCCCAGGCTGGTCAATATCTTTTGCTTCCCGTCCCTATTCCTTTCCGGGCATGACTGCGCCAGCCCTCCTTGACCGCCTTGTTGATCGTTGGGAATCAACAACCTGTCTCTGTGGCTCAGTTGGAAGAGCGTTGGTCTCATAGTTCACAAATGATTATGACTTCATCGTCAGATGGAGACATCCAAAGGTCGCAAGTTCGAGCCTTGCCAGGGACAAGTTCCCTTTTTGCTGTTCTGCCCAACACCTCTCTTGCCCACGTAGGTGGCGGGAGTCGAGCGATTTGAGTTTGGACCGAGGTGGGCGGGCCGACCCGTAACGTAATTCACCACACTGATGTGCACTGCCTCAACCGGCGCCCGGATGGATCTCTTTTAAGCTTCGGCGTAGGTGCTTTCCATTTTGTGGCAGAAGTATCTTCGACACTCGCACCATGGGCAGTGATGGGGCTCGGCACCCTCATCTTCGTGAATTCAATTCATCTGATGGTTGTCAAATCCCGGTCGCGGTGCTTAGCGGCAACAGTGGAGCGCAAAGCCCTGTACAATTGCTCGATGGGGCTAATCACGGCCAGCAATGCGGAGAGAAATCGTTCGAATAAACATTCAATTAAACCTATTCAATGACAAAAAGCAAGCAATCGCCCGGGTATCGGTTCTCTGTACGCCAGCCGTCTGCTCGCAGACATTCGTAACCTGCATCAAAATCCTAAAACGGTCTCTAGGCATGGATGTGCTGCTGGACCTCGGGGTAGACCCGGACCATCTCGTCGTACAGCTGCTGGTGGTCCCTCATCAAGACCTGGGGGTCCCAAGCGGCAGCAACGAAAATGGTGTCGATACCGCTGGAGATGGGAGTCGTGAAGATGTTGGCGATCTGAAGGCCAATGAGGAAGGCAAAAGCGACGACGACAGGGGTGTAAGCGCCGTTCTGGTTGTAGGCGGGGTTCGTGAAGACCATGTACAAGTACGCGAGGAGGGCGCAGGCGTAGCCGACGAACGTGGCACCAAAAGAGAGGACGGGGCCGATGAGGCAGTCCTGAGAGATTGTTAGCTGGCTCAATGTCACGGCGGAACAAAGAAACGTACGTTGATGAGGGCGTCAAAGCCGCGGTCCTTGATCATCTTCCAGGTGTCCTTCGCGGCGGGGATGTAGGCCTTGCCGTAGAGCGCAATGTGAGAGAAGGCGAATCGGTTGAAGAAGCTGACGGCCCAGTCGAGGAGCGAGATCAAGCACCCGAGGATGCAGAAGAGGACGTATCCGACAATGTTGCCGTCTGCCGCCGCCTGCGACTTGGCAACCGAGCAAAGGTGGCGCAGGAAGTTGATGATGGCAACGATCAAACTGCCAAAGCTGATGGAGCCAAAGCTGTACGTGAGGGCGCGCTTGAGCGCACCGCGAGTCGCGCCCTTGGGGAAGTTGTTGACGCAGAAGTACCACGACCCGTACACGCCCGAGATGGTGACGTGGATGATGTTCTTGAGTACCTCGGAGATCCAGTACATCGCAAAGGTGATGAACACGATGATTCCAATCACCTTGCCTTGACCGCAGCCGCCGTTGTTGCACTGCGGATTGTTCGGCGAGGGCTGGTACTTGGAGTAGGTCGCGACAAGTGTCACCGAGTACCAGGCGGCGAAAGCGGCACCGACCATGCCACCGAGGAAAGACACCAGGTAGACGTGGCCATAGTTCTTGGATACCTTGATCGAGGTCTTGAGCATCAGCGCCGAGAAGGGGATACGCGGGATCCAGCTGATGAAGGCGATGACGAGGAAAATGCCGAAGATGAGGAAGACGATGCCGCCCGAGTAGTACTTTCGCGAGAGCATGTAGATGGCCGTGACCAATGCGAAGACGATGTTGAGGATGCCCGTGACCCAGATGAAGGCCTTCGGAAACAGGCGCGCCATCCATACGTAGGCATAGCTCAGCACGACGGCCACGCCCACGCAGAAGCCGAAGAGGACGATCGTATGGGTGCTCAGACCGAAAGTGTTTCCGCCGTCGTAGATGCCCCCGCCATTGAGACTCTTGGAGGACGAGTATCCAGAAATGGTCAGACCGGAGACGGCAGCGAAACCGAGGAAGCAGGCGAGGAACTACAGAGGTTAGCAATCGAACAGTCACGCCAATGCCGACGAGGAGGGGGAGTCTCGTACCAGCACGGCAGCCCAGAGATCATTCCACTTGGGCTGTTCGATCTTGAAGGCCTCCTCGAACGTGTACTTCTCGGGATCGTGGCCTTGCGGCGGCGCGTTGTAGCCGTAACCATTGCTGCCGTCGAACTGTTGGGGTGGTGGGGGAGCGTAGCCCTGGTTGTAGCCAGGCTGGTAGCCGTTGTTGTATTGCTGATGCTGTTGAGCATACTTTGGATCGTAGGGCTGCTGTTGTTGCTGGCCACCATAGTAGCCAGCGGCCTGACCGTACGGTTGCGACATTTGCGATGTGTTTTCGGTTCCCAGTAGATGATGGTCGACGGAGCGTGAAGATGGGAAATGTTTACCGGGGGGAAGAGATGGGAATTCAATGGCCTTTGCCGAGCTGCTAAAAAGCCAAAAAAGCAAGAAATGCGGTTGCGGAGGATAAGAAGAATGTCTCGGCGTCGGATGGTTCGATGACGAGGATTTAGCAGGGCCGAGTACTTTTTTGTTTGGCAGGCGCTACTCTCTCTCTTCCCCTTGATTTTAGCTCCCCCTCCCTCCTGCTTAAAGTATCAGGTCAGTGTGTAACACCACCCCGACAGCTCCAGCTTCTCTCGCGGCTGCCATTTGAGTAAGGTTGGGTTTCGACCGTGCTCAGCAAACGATAACGTCATTGGGCGACCCTGATTCGGCATCGCCGCAGGGGGAAAGCGGGGCGCCGCTGCGCAGAACACACTGAAGTCCAGCCCTTTCAGCGTTCAAGGTTGCTCAGCGCTACAGGGAGTTACGCGTCACCCAATTGCCGAGAGTCACGTGCCAAGCCTCTGCTGTCGCCTTTTCCACCCTTGGCGCGCGCCTGCTGGTAATTATGGGCTTACATAAGTCGTCTACTTGCATGCGCCTGTCGCTGTTTGCAGCACAATTTCTGCCGTCAAGGTTCCCACTATCCGGGGGAAATGACGATCGATCGCGATGAGATGAACGGCCGCTGCGTCCTCCGGCCCAAAGCGCGATGGTAATCGCTTCGGTGCAATCGCTTCGGTGAAACGTGCGACCACGGCAACCAAAGCACAATGTGTCGACCGACGACGACAGGATCGTGAACCGAGACACTCTCTCGGATATCGGCATCTCGCCCCCTGTCACCACTCCAACCAGCCAAGCACAGGATTTCGGCGAATCGGCCCACCTGACTCCTAGCCCTCCTGGGCAACCGGCGGGCCTCATCGTCGGCGGGGCCACCTAGATGCGACGCCCCAGTAGTGTAATTAAAGCCACAGCCCAAGCTTAAAAAAAATCTGTTCTCGCACATTCGACTCTTTCTGGCCTGGCTGTGCTGGCTGCGCCAGGTTCTTCGAGCTGATGGCGCCCGTGCGGCAGCTGTCATCTACTTGGAGGCGTGAATTCTATCAGTGAAGCCGTAGAAAGGTGCAGGTCCACGACGCGTGTGGGCCTCAAATATCCCCCAACTGCTTGATGAAAGCGTTGTTGACGACGATTTCTCTGGTTTGAAAATGAGCGAGACGCTCGTACAGACCGGCCGAGTGGAGCACGGGAGCCGGCGGGGTGTTCATCACGACCGCAGCGGCGCAGACACCGACATAATCCACACCAGACGGACCGCAAGCAGGGTCAAAGTCAACGATCGTGATGGTATAAGCCCCCAAAGTCACGAGCTCAAATGACGTGGGTGTGCAAGCGCGCAGCGGTGGCTGCATGAGAATCAAACCAACAGACAATCCATTCAATCTGGTATCCCAAAACTATCTCAAGAATATTGCAAAAATCATCACGAACGATGAAGAGAGTTGCGTTATGCTAGGAATGTGAAATATGTTCGCGACTTCGTACAGGGGAGAAGGAGATATTGCCAGCCAGATGAAAAAACCCCGGGGAAAAACAAGAGAGACCCCATTGTCGCCGTTCATACCGTTCCCGTCCGATCCGTCCCGCGCCTAGCTGGAGGCCATACCTTTCTTTACCAAACGCCGATACCAGAACCCAAAAGCATCCAGAGACAAACCGTCAAGAAAGGGGAGAAAAAAAAAAGAAGAGAAGAGAAAAGGACGCACTACCGTTGCTGGCTCCGCGTGTGCCTGTCCCTCGCCGCGTCGACGGCGCTCCTGTCCAGCGCCGGCGTGCTCCTCTGCCCGCCGCCCGCGTCCTCCTCGGCCCCGCCGTCGTCGGCCACCGCCACGAGCTCCCACCGCTTCATCCCGGCGTCCATGCCGGGCCACAGATCCGTGGGTATGAACTCGCCAATCTCCTGCCGGAAGCCGTCCCGCTCGCGCCGGTCCGCCTCGACGAGCCGGTCGACCCCTTCCTTGGCCTTGCGCCAGATGCCCCGGATCTTGTCCTCCACCATGCGGCGCCGCTCGACCTCGAGCACGAGGTTGTCGTACGCGCCGGCGTACTTCTCGTAAAAGTCCCTCAGGTCGTCCATCTCGCCCAGCTTCTGGAAGATGACGTACCGCTCGTCGTCCCAGCGCTGCAGGAACTCGGCCTCGGCGGCGACGTAGCCGGCCACCCGCGCCCCGGCCTCCTCGAGCGCGGCGAAGGCGTCCAGCGACCCGAGGAACGACGCCCGCGCCCGGTCCGCCTGCCTCGTGAGCGCCGCGTAGTCGTCCTCCATGGCGTGCAGCCGGTCGTTGATCTCGCGGACGACGCCCTCGACCTCGGCCGCGTCGCTGACGACGATCTCGAGCATGTCGGCGCGCTCCTGCGTCGTGGCGGGCTCGAGGTCCGGCACGTGCGACTCCTGGTCGGCGATGACGCCGGATATCGAGACGCCGTCGCCGCCCTGGGACTGCGTTACCTCCGCCGCCCTAAGGCGGGCGAGCGCCGCCCCGCCCTCCGTCGTCCGCACCGCCGTGACGCAGAGGTCGAAGTGCTTGGTGAGGGATGTCAAGAGCTGCGCCATGCAGTGAGAGTGGTCGACGAGCGAGGCGAGGAGATCGGGCATCGGTTCGTGGGAGGACGAGTCGGAGGACGTTCGGGGCAGGGGTTTCGTCGTCATCGTCTTCTTCAGAGAGCGGAGGTCGTCATCGAATCGGAGGAGATCGCCATCGAAGGAGGTCTGGATAGACTGCACAGGGAAGATGTTAGCGACGCATCCGCGGGTTGCTGCCAAAGAACAAACAGGACGACCACGCACCTGTAGCTCGCCGAGGCTCTTCTTCAAGGCCTCGACCATGACGTGCACGCTCCTCTCATCGACGAAATCCATGAGATTCCGGCGCCCCTCGCCAGGAGGCCTGAAACCAGGCTCGACTGTGGTGTTCCTGAGCATGGCCATGGTATCCTGGAGCGTCTCGTTTGTAGCGTCCATGGTCTTGACGAGGTTCTTGAAGTCGCGCTTGCCGGCGTCGTAGGTCCGCTTTAGTCCGCGGCGGACCTTGGCCAGCACAAGCAGCTGGTCGGCGGCGGCGCGGCGCAGGAAGCGGCCCTCGGCATGCAGAACGACGGCCTCCTCGTGGGCGAGGCGGGCCTCGGTCGCGATGTCGTTGGCGCGCAGGACGGCAGTGATGGACGACAGCGATCGCTTGGCGGCTAGCAGGTGCTCCACCAGTGTCTCAACCGGCACGGTGTCGGGCGCGGAGGCGGCGGAGGCGGAATGTGCGGCATCGCGGCGGTCTCTGGAATGCGTGAGGGAGTCTCGGCCGGCGGAGGTGGACGAGGCTGCGCTACGGCTGGACCTGTGCGACGGGGAATTCGCCATGTTTTGGAGGTGTTATCCGTGTAGGGGAGGTGTGCAAGATGTGCTTCACAGGACGCGGTCAAGAGTTGAATCGATGCATATTTGGAAGAGGAAAATGAAGGGGATGATAGTGATGGGCGGAGGCAGTGCGGGCGTGGGGTGGAAGGTAAAAGGGTGATGGAAAAGCTTAAGAGGATGGGACGGGGCGGGCAGACGGGATGGTGTAGGCGACGAGGATGATGTCGCGATAAGGTTGGGGGGAGCTCGGTCAGGTGTGTTATCGCTATCGTTATCGCGGAGCACCCTCCAGGGTAGCGCTGGAGCAGCAGCAGCAGCAGCTACAGCGACCGTTCGCAGCGCACCTTTATGTCACTCAGACCAAAGGTGGAGAAGTTCCCCTGAGGATGTCATCTCAGCAGCGTCTTGATTGGACACAGGCCTCGCGAGTGGATATGGCTACCTGGAAGCTCCCCTTAGCTGCACCTGGGCATGTTTCTCCAGCAGTCTACAGCGCTGGCCAGATGATATCACAGCGTCAAGCTATCGCTGCGTGCGGAAATGATTGACTGCTTGGTCGCCTGGAAGCTCAGCTGGCCACGATGACCTAAGCTCCTGTCCGAACTGACGTCGCAGTCTCAGTGGTTCATCATTTGTTCTAGAACAGCCACCAGAGCGGCTGGACCCTCGGCTCAGCGTTCGACTGAAACAACCCTTTTCCTGCTCAAGATCCGATGAAACCAGGCACCATCTGACACATGTATCAATCAACCAAGCCCTATTCACCGATGGCGTCGCGGTCGTCGGCTGTGCTGAATCCTGGGTGCCTGGATACCCAAGGTATTATGCAATGCTCGCTGAGTTTGAAGCTCCCGTCTTCCCGAGCAGGAACTTTAGCCTAGAAGTCCGACAAGGTCTGCTTCTATTTCCGGCCAGGATGCCATCTCTCTCTAGCTACGCCTTTACCTACCTATCTCTAAGCCCAAATCCTCAGTAATGGCATGGCAACTTACTAATCGGATGTCTTCAGCCACGAACGAGATGTGGCGCGCCCACGGCGGTTTAACAAGACGCCTATTGGACAGTTCGATGGGTGAATTGTAACTTTGGTCATTCCCTGTATTCTCAAGATACCATCACCGTCAAATCCACTCACAAGGGCTGGTTTGCAGTAGTAAACCTTTTTCGATGGATCTTTTGCTCTTTTACTCAAAAACCGACAGCAGCCCACGCCACCAGACCGAGGAAAGTGGCTGGCCGAGAGAACCATGAGGGCTCAAAAAGACTCGGTGGGGAGATTTCTCTTCCGAACAGATTTACAGATTTTGAGGCATCTCTACAGCAGAGCTTTTGGGCCGATTTTCTTTCCTATATGCAGAATTTGAATAGACAAACCTTTCAGCAATTGTCTACCCCCGCCAACCCCTGACATACCTCACTAGGTCACTTTCGTTCGAGCCGCACTTTGAGCATCATACGGACCCTCGCCGTTTATGATGGCGCCCGCTCTCCCAGACCTCATCGCAGTCTACCCGATCCTCTCCACGCTTGCCGAGTACGTCTCGGCCTACGACCTCTTCCACCTCGGCATCGCCAACCACTCCAACCACGCAAACATCATCGCCTCGCGCCCGCTGTTCGAGAGGCTCCGCAGGTCATGCATCTGCGACGGGCGCGGCCTGGCCATGCGCCAGAACTTCAGCGGCCCCTATCGCGTTGACCGCCGTTGGCACAGCTACCATGCGGACGAGCCCATCGAAGTCCGCCTCTACAACCTCAAGTGCGACGTGGCCGACACGTTCCCGTGCGTGCGGTGCGGCGTCAACGTCTGCGAGGAGTGCAGGGACTACCAGCGCTGGCCCCACGAGGCCGGGTTCTTCGGCGGCCGACCGCATCTCTCAACGGTCGCGACGACGGAGCACATGGTGTGCCTGTGTCCGCTGTGCGAGGCCAGGACCGACGCGGAGCTCGAGGGGAAGCACCTCAGCGAGCTCTGCGACTGCAACGTGTACACGCGCTGGGTCTGTCAGAAGTGCGCGAGAATCGAGGGGGGAGAGGACTGGCGGTATCGTCGCCATCGAACCAAGCTGGTTGTCGAAGAGTGGAACGAGGATGACGGCCTTTGGGAGACGGTGGAGCGCTCAACCAAAGAGATCGCGGAAGACGGAGAGCGCAAATGGGTACGGTTTCTCTTCTTTGACGTCTCGTTCGCGGGAACTTGCTGACCAGCCTATCCCCTCGTCAAGATTTGGTGCCCGTGTGGTGGCAACGTTGCCAAGGACGCAGCCATCCGGTGCATGTTATGCAAGCGCCGCCATCGCTCGCGGTGGGACTGGTACGAAGAGCAGCATGAGCTCGAGATACGCGGGTTGAGTGGCAACCCTTTCTATGTGAGTATATCTGCGGCCGGCCTTTCCGAGGCAGCTTGCTAAACAGTTGGGACAGGACCCATCCTACCCCACCTGGGTTCGAGACAATGAAGGCAAGTATCCGACGCCGTACCCGAGGCTAGGATATCTTCGCCCTGGCGAGGAAGAGCCCCAAAAGCCACCGGTGAAGGCAACGCCAAGGGGCTCAACATGGTAATAAGGCCCCGATGTTCTGTCAAGGAGATGTACATGTACAGGCCTTCCCTCGATTCTTCGGGTAGGATAGGCATCTTCGACGTCGTATCAACATAGCCCCGTCGCCATTCCCGATTCCCAATGGGCAGCGAAGATGTTCGACAGAAACTGAGATCCTACTGCCGGTCCTTTTGTCATGACCAGTCAACAATCATACTGGCGAGTTCGTGCCAAAGCTCCAAAGATGACATGGACCTGAGTTCAGCTTTGCAACGGCCCCGGGGCCCAGGGTTACCCAAGGGGTGTGGCGGGAAAGGCTCTGAAGAAGACATGTCATCTCTAGACTGCTGTAGTGTTTAAGCAAGAAAACGCTTTACATTTCCCACTCCCTCCCCCGAGCAAATCAGTGAATGCTGTGGCTCCAACCCCGTGACACTTCCCGCCCATGTCGCCCAGTAGAAAGAGACCGGTCTCTACCATGCTGACAGTCCTTCAGTCTACCAAACTCATCAGAGACGCTTTCTCCACTCTCAACCTCTGACCAAGACGACGCGGTCAATGACCCACGGCCTTGGGCCACAGCACCACCGAACAGACCTGACTGGTCTTCACAAGAACCCAAATCGTACGGCGCCCTACCTACTTCCATTTCAGCGGGCTGCGCTACACCGCGGGCGTGCGAAATCCGGTCCGAACTACTGCTCTCCGATGGAGTATTTGGTTGTCCCCCACTCTTGCATTTTTGATATCGGCGACAGCGGCCGCTGTAGATTTGTGATGGAGTGCGTCGCAAGACAAATGTGAGCGCGGGGGTGGGATGTCGTTGCAGTGCTAGGTAGTACCTAGTTCACAGTGAGCAGGCATAACCTGGGTGCCGCTTAACGTTCACCAGTAGTACAATTAGTGCAGAGACAGCAAAAGTTAGGACCTATAGAAGCTTAGTAGCCACCAAATTTATAAGCGCAGGACGAATATAAGCAAAACACGACCAGAGATCGCCAAAAATAAATGTACATGGGAAAAAACAATGAACATGTGACGAACGACAAAAGAACTGCATCCGCCGGGACTCGAACCCGGGTCCCCAGCTATTTCATTTAATGGAAGGCTGGGATGATGACCCCTACACTACAGATGCTGGATGCTATTTGTTGAAGATTACTGCCAAAGTGTCGAATATGTAGGTTTTCGCGAGGCCCATTGTGCGAAGTGGAGTCTACGGTTGGTGCCGCGTGGCCAGTGCTTCCGGCGGGCTGCACCCGACTTTGTAAAAGAACAAGAGAAAAACTCTACTTCATATAACCCCTTGCACCCGACACACGGTCGACAAGACGGCGGGGGCCTAGCTGAGAGGTCTGATTTGAGGTGACCTGGAAAGAATTGTCGCGTCCAGTGTCAGGAGGGCTCTACCGCTGCTCACCAGCGCTGGGAAATGCAGGGGTTGACCGCATCGACTCGGTTCCTGGTTAAGTGATTCGGTTCAGGACTACTGGGTGAGTTTAGGTGATAAATGGTTTAGATGACTTTGCTGCAGTAGGCTTTTACCACAATTATCTGGCACCCAAACTACCCATTTTCCATGCCCATGAGTAATTCTTCCCATCGTGACACCATCACCACCTCAATCACTCCCATCAACATCCCCCAACATCCTCACAACACCATCCCTCCCCCTCCTCGCGAACCCCTCCAAATCATCCCCGTACTTCTCCCCAAACCTCCCATCAAAAACCTCCACGCTCAACCACCCCCGGAACCCAGTCCTCATCACCGCACCCAACACCTTCCCAATCGGCAGGTACCCGCCATCAAACGGCAGCGGCCGGTAGTCGTGGCTCCACCTTCCCCTTGCCCTTAACCCCGTCTCCGCATCCGGCTCGGCGTCCAACGGCGGGGACATCCGGTACGCGTCGGAGATTTGCAGGAAGAAAATCTTCTCTGCCGGCACCGTTGATGCAAGCTCCTCGAGGCTTTTGTCGAACTTGCGCTCCAGGTCTTCCGTCTCGATCAGCCCCGACTCGGTCGTGGGATCCCCCCACTCCCCGCCGGCGGTCTGGAACGTATCCAGACACAGACCGAAATTCTCCCTCCCGACGAGCTGCACCACCTCCCACACGTCCTTCCACCCGGGCGCCCGCGTCGCCCAGCACCAGTTCTCATACGCAATCCTAAATCCCTTCTCCTTTAGCATATCCGCCAGCTCCCTCAGGTCCTCCACCACATCCCCAACGCTCGCGGCCTCGATCCCGGGGGAGTCGGAAGACCCAACCTGCAACATCTCCACCCCGGCAGCGGCCATGATCTCGACCCACCCCCTCGCCCGCGCGAACGCATCTTCCCGCTCCTTGCTCCCCCGGGCCCAGCCCTCGAAGTTGGAAAACGGCTGCAGGACCATGATCTCCAGGCCCAGCTGCGCGCAGCGCGCGCGGACGAGCGCGGCGGCCTCGCAGAGGGTCTCGTAGTCGTCCTCCGCGACGTCCTTTCCGAGGCGCCCCGAGACGAAGGACTGCAGGTCCGGCAGGGAGAGCTCGATCCCATCATAGCCCGCCGACGCGATGGCGTCGAGTTTGTGCTCGAGGGTGTGCCGGGGGAGGCCGAGCGAGCAGGTGGCGATGGAGATGGGGTTGCCGAAGGGGGCTGTGAATGGGTTGGACATGGTTGATGACTTTGTTTATTTCTCAACGGGTTTGTTTGGTGGAGATGGAATGGTTGAGCGGGCGTGGTGGTCGAATGTGCGGTGACATGTCGATATATGTGTCACAAGGCACTCTAGGGTATATAGGCGTAATTGCCAGAGTAGCAATTACGGGTCCCATTCTTGTACGTGACAATGTGCCAGTCACTCGATGATGTCAGCGCGGTGATGTCAAGCGCGTGTCACACCAGGTCGTCACCCCACATTGTATCGAGAACCGTCTTGATGAATAATGATACAGATATTCTACAGTCTACTATTTTTCTTGTCACATATGAAAATAACTCGCTTGCTCCCGACAATCTGGCCCAACATTACTTGCAACTAAACACACCAGACAGACCTCAATCGATCTTGGGCTGGTTCTTGGTGACCTCGGCCCTCTTGACCGACTGAATCAGCCCAATCCCCGCCGCCGCGCTCGCCCCGTCCTCGATCTGCGTCGTCCAGAACGAGTCGTGCCCCATGGCGCGGATCGACTTGCGCCGCTCCCGCTCGGCGACGCTCAGCATCAGGCCCGCCTGCTTGTCGGCCTCGAGCTCCTCGAGGCGCTTCACGCGCGTGGCGTAGCGGTCCTGGCGCTGCTTGCGGATCTGCTCGGACCCGACGCGCTGCAGCGCGAAGCGCACGACGGCCCGCAGACACAAGAACACGTGCTCGCTGACGAAGATGGTGATGGGCAGCGCCCACCACGCGCCGCCGCCGATGCTGTTGCTGCCGAAGAGGTGCACGATGGCGCCCGTCGAGATGCTGCCCGCCCAGGTGAGGACATCCAGGGAATTGATCCACGGGCCGATGCCGTCGGTGCGCACGGGCGCAGGCCGCTGGTGCTCGTGGCAGATCTTGAGGAAGTCGGTGCGCAGCTCGACGATGTTGTTGACGAGGAAGCCGATGGGGATCAGGGGCCAGACGGGGGAGAAGAGGGAGAGGTAGCCGAACTGCAGGACGATCTCGGCGATGTCGTCCTGGACGTTGTACTTGTCGAGGGTGGCCTGGTTGCGGGCGCTGCGGAGGAGCCGGGCCTCCGAGGGGTCGTCCTGGACGATGGACATGAGCATCGCGTCCTTGGAGTGCGACCGCTTGTACTCGCGGTAGATGCCCTGGGCCTTGTGCTTCAGCACGGGCATGATGTTCTCGTCGAAGAAGCCCGAGATCTGTCCCGTGACCACCAGCGCGATGACCTCGTCGCGGAGCCTGTCGGCGTCGACGTGGAAGGACTGGTCGTCGTCCATGTACTTCTGCCCGATGGCGCCGAGGAAGGACTTGGTCATGCCCTCCAGCCAGGGAACGACGTCGTCGCCGAAGGGGACGTAGATGAAGGCGGTGATGAGGATGGGGAGGTAGTTCGTGATGATGTTGAGGACGAAGATCTTTTGCGTGAGGGACATCTCGTGGTAGTCGGCGGTCCGGTGGTTCTCGTACTTGGTGAGGGCGGTGGCGACATCTTCGAGGGCGCTGCTGATGTACGGGAGGGCGACGGCGAGGAGGCAAGTCGGGACGTATTCCTGCAAGAGTTAGCTGAGTGCATTCGCGAGATGGCGTGGGGCATTGCTTACCATCAAGTTCTTGTACGGCCCATCGTAACCTTCCGAGATGAGCACCTCAATGGCAAAGACGAGGATGATGATGGCACCGAGGGCGACGGCAGAGATGAGAACAAAGGGAATCTGCAGGAGCTGGCGGGACACCTGCTTCCACTTGGGGAAGTGGTGCTTGACGCGGCCGGCCTCGTCGGTGATGATCCTGTCCCACTTGAACTGGGGCCGGTTGACCTTGACCTTGCCGATGCCCTGGACGTTCCACCGGATGCTGAGGTCGACCTCCTGGATCTTCCAGTACTCGAGGAAGACGGTGCACCAGACGCAGGTGGCGATGGCGTAGGACAGGGAGTACTTGGAGAGGTACATCCAGGCGATGACGCCGGTGATGGCGGGGAAGGAGAGGAAGAGCAGGTAGGTCTGCAGGAAGGCAAAGTAGAATGCGACCTGTCGAGGTGTCAGACACAGGGCAGCAAGAGTGGAAAACGGAGACGACTCACCTTGGTTCCCCAGAGGTCGCGAATAGAATCAAGGTCATCAGAGGTAAGGAAAAGACGCCTGCTGAGATGCTTCAACAAAGACTGGTTGGTCTCCTCGTTGTGGAGAGGGAAGATGGACTTGACGTTCTTCCACTGTCCCGTCTCGGGGGTGATTCCAGCACCACCCAGGTTTTTGGGCCAGTTGACGAGGTGATAGACGGAAAGGATGTCCTCGGCTTCAAAGGCGCCGTCGACGATGGTGGTCTTGGTACCGCCGGGGTGGTTAGGGACGATGCCGTAGAGCCAGTCCTTGACTCTGGAGGGGAGTCAGTTCAGGTGAAGGGGATACGATGGTATGAGGTGGACCGTAGACGTACCTCGACTTGTAGACGGTGTTTCCGAGAAGCTCTCTGGGAGCTTTGACGAAGATGAGGAGCGTCTGCTCGTAGCCGGCGCGCACCTCGGTCTGTAGTCCAGCTGACTCGAGGTCGTTCAGCAGGGCGGTGAGCTCATTGACGGCAGTTTCGGAGTCTGGGTGTCTTAGTTAGCACAGCACGTGTATTCGGTGGGGGCTGTGAGGGTGAAGGTGAGGTTCGGTGGTGAGAAACGGCGGGCGGTGAGAGACGGCGAGTCAGCCGCGAACGGAAAACATACCGATCTCGCTGAAATCGTAGGCGACGACGTACTTGTCGTTGTACGTCTGCGGCGTGCGGGGAAGGTGGCCCAAGGGGTCGGTCACCCCCAGCTTCTCCATGATGCCCATTCCTTCCCTTCCACGCGAGTCGCGACCACGAAGGGGGAGAAGGCGTGATTATGTAGTACCGCAGGTAACGGTACCTCTTTGCTTGGTCTGGGGGGCGGCAAGGAAATGGAAAGTCGGCACGGCCGATATGATGTGCGCGAGTCGAAGGGACCCACGCGGGTGTTGGGGCAGACCGGAAAGTGACAATTAAAAAAAAAGGGACTTGGACGTCAGTGTACGGAGTAAAAAGGTTGGATCGATGAACCAGAGGGGTGCGACACAGGAAACGAAGAGGGGCTCCAGTCCAGGTGTGACCCAGGTCGAACGGCAAAACCGTCCGAAGAGGGTTGGAATCAACTTTTGATACCTGTTTACACACGTCTTGGAGGGTGACGTGACAAGAGGTAACCAGGCCAGCCCGAGGTTTTTTGGTGTGTCGTTGGGTAGAATGGGGGAACGGGAGTTTGGAAAGAAAGAACAGATTTTCGGGACTGAAACACAAAGCAGCGCAGTGCAGCAAACGCCGCAACACAGTCAGCCCGGAATAATTGTGGTCCTGGCCGCCTCTTTTTACGCTCCTGGAACATGGGCGTTCCCGTCCTAGCCCATGCCCGCGCACCGCGATAATCTGTTAGGTGAATGTCTCTCTCTCTCTCTCTCTGTTATCCCTTGAACACCTACCGAACCCCCAAAATCTCAACTGTCAGCCCTGAAAATGCGGCCTGCCAGCAGCTGTCAGCTGAACGCGTCAGCAGCTCCACACGCCCAGAGTTTCCGCTGCCGCAGAGCCGCGCACAAGGCTTAGCGCTTTTAGTGTACGGTTTACCACACCAAGCCGTCCTTGGCGCGATGCCGTCACCACGCAGATTCCACTCGCGATTCTGCAGCTCTCGATAGAAATACTGGTTCTGTTGGACGTCATGAAAGAAATGCCCAGGGCTAGGCAGAGAGAAATCGCGAGAAGTTGTCGGTTCAAGTGGACAAAAAGCGCGAGAGGCCGTTGCAAGCCGCCGCGAAGAGGTGCGGTATCTCGGCATCCGCGTAGCCGTAGCTTAGACGCTACCTGCGGCTGACTGATGGGACGGCCAACGAAATCCGGGACTGGTGCCGTCCTGAAAATGATGGGACGATTTGATGGGATGACCGGAGCCCGAATGCACCGGGGAAAACTCAGCGGGCCCTCGGCTACTATTTTTAGTCCGCCAGGTGCTGACATAAGATGGATCCCACCGAAGTACACCGAAATGGTCACCGAATCGGTAAGTATCAAGTACTAATAAAGAGAGGCCTTGAATTATCGCAACCACTGATTGCTACTAGAATCAAGGCACTGCAATAGTATCAAGATCTCATACGAAAAGAACAGAAAAATATCATGATCGATGGAACCAAGGGTAGAAATCGAAACCAATCTCCGGTGTACCAGAACGCTAGCTGTAGATTGTCGTGGCTGATGATTGAGCATCGGGTAGAGGGTCGCATTTCTCGTGATCTGATAGAGCTTCGGACTCTTTCCAGCACGTCAGTTGAGGTCCCAAAAGATGGTCTTGCGCTTATGTGAACTTACAGAGCTCGAACACGCCAGAGTAATCTTTTTGCGCCGCGATGTGCAGCGCTTGCATGCGCGCAGCGTTCGACGTCTCCTAGATGTCGGCGCACAGCCTGATATATCTCAGTTTTCCAAGGTCCACCTGGATGTCGTCCAGATTCCGGGATGGCTGCTCAGGTGGCACGTTGTTTTCGCCTTGGTCGTTGCCCCCCCTATTGTTCTGGTTGTCTTTTGGCACCGCCCGCGCCCGGGCTCGATTGCTCCTGTGGAGGTTGTGATACTTGCCGTCACCATCTTCTTCGTAGATATCGCGGTCGTCGTTGTGGTTGTCATCGTGGCCATCCTGATCGCCAACATCCCGGCCTCTGAGCCCGTGGGCGAGACCGAATAAAAGTCTCTGGCGCGTCCAGTACACGAGCCAGCCGGTATTGTAGCGGCCCAGGCGGCGCAACTCGGCCCGGTCCCAGTTGCTTGTGCAGTCGCCCTTTGCCCGGCCCCATGTAAGGCCGGGAGACTTCGTGAACGCGACGTCGGCGGCGAAGTTGCGGCCCCGCGCGTCGCACAGCGGGAATGTCAAGTCTTCCACCGCCCAGTTGACGTTCACCTTGATAAACACTTCGGCGCCGCGGCAGCGATGTGGGGGAGGCGGCGACATCTCCCCGCTGGCCTTTCGCTTGTTCGATGTCTCGGCGTCTTGGTCGAGGGTGCCGACCATGATGGTGCTGTCGACTGCGGCGCGTTCACCGAGGACGCTAGGCGTGGGTATCGGGCAGTTCGTATCCCAGTTGTTCGCGAAGACAAGATCCCAGAGTATGTCCCGGGCTTCTTCCTTTTCTTCCGGTGTGTTCAGAGACCCAAGGCGGTTCTTTTCGTAGAAGACAATGAGAAGATCATCCGCCAGGTACGTCTCAGCATCGTTCAAGTCCTCAGAAGATTTGAGGGCCTGGGAAGCCTCATTCTGGCGGGCTTGAGTCGCAAATTCGGTATCGAGGCGGCGAGTGAGATCACGAGCGGCGTCCCGGCTGATCTTGGCCATCGCGAAGTTGGCTAGGAGATCGGGAAAGGGCGGAGAGTTGGTGTGTTGACAGACGATTCAGATCCATACCACGAGAATTGTCCAGAATCGCCAGCGGTCAGTATGGAAATGTCAAGCGACGAAAAAACAGCCGGCGACACTAGTGACGTGGCGACAGTGAGTACAGAGAGGAGTACAAGAAGAATGAAGAAAAATGAGAGAATGTAATGCAAGATGGTGAAAGTGATCGAACAGAAGACGATGAAGATTCCGGAGTACAGCTTTCCAAAGCCCCAGATCCCGAAGGAGTCTGTATCGACTTGGTTGACTCGATGGGTCGTCCTCACGCACACAGTCACCTGAATGGATAGGAGAAAAGGGAAGAGCAAGAGGATAAGATAGGAAGAGGAGGATGTTGAGGAGAAGTAGATTGAGGAAAAGGAGGATGCTAGGGAGGGAAAAGGTCGATGGTAAGAAGGAGCATTACCTTTTGTGTTTTCCTACTCAAGTAGGTGCCTATTTTTGTTCCATACTAGGCAACAGCAGGTATCAGAAAAGGTGTTCTTTCCAATGGGTTCATTGCGATACGACCACCTAAAGTGATACGTATTTATAAGGAGCCCGACAACAAAGATCGACACAATCCTTGAACTGGCACGCCAAAATACCTCCTAATAATTCCAAAAGTCATGCCACTCCTTGTTGGGTAAACTACCAGACTTCCCAGCCTCAGATGCAGTCGACATCGAGCAGAGAGTTGTCCATGTAAGTCCTGGTCCACTTCGGGACCTTTCCGCTCGACAACGAGATGTTGATGTCAATTGTGGGCTTGGCCGTTCATGCAGAGCTGCGCCGTGCATGAGTTGAGTCAGACGTTGCGCCCTTTATCAAAGTCAAACAACATCCAGGGAAGGGGGGACCTTAGGGGTTGCTGCAGGTGAGCGAGCTGACGCTGGGGGCATTCTCCTTAGACGTCGTGCCCGTGAAATCCTTGGCGAGAATGTCCTCGATGATGATGAGCGTGGTCTAGCAGGGGCATTCACATGCTTACTACCAATAGACCAACTCCTGCGGTGTGGAAGCTGTCGTAGGCGACGCCCTTCGCGTAGTCAAGGTCACCACCGACCTCGGAGCCGATAGTGCCACGCTGGACGCCCAGCCAGATCTTGATGCGGGCGCCGTCGAGGCGTTGGACATCCTGATGGTGTAGATGTACAGGTCCTGCAAGATGTCGACCTGACCCTGGTACTGGCCCAGACTGCCGGTCGAGATGCCGTGCGAGCCGTTGCAGACCAGGCCCTGCACCAGGACGTTGGGCGATTTGGGTTTCAAGGATACGCAGTCGGGGGGGTGTTAGCACGGCGTCACGTATTCGCTGGTGGATTGAGTGTTCATGATAGCGTATCATTGGTGTTTCATTGGCAAAATTATGAATGACAACCCCGTCGCTGCGGTATATACCCACCCGTCCATGTTCTCGAGGCGATTGGATCAGCACTTGGGTCATTTCAGTCAGCAAGGCTGGACCTACTACAGTCGGAGATGTTTTGTGCGTCCTCTTGGTGCCCAGGTTCATGTGGGAGATCGGATATCGCACAAGTTGGCGGTGATGTTGCACCAGTCCGGGGAGTCGCGCATGCTGAGGGCCGTGATGGACTCGCCCTTGAGCCTCGGTGCCGAGCAGCAACGGCCGAGCGACCGTCGAGGTGCTCTTCAGCGCGTTCCATCAGGGCTGGTTGCATCCAGTATTTACCATTCGTTACTCTTATTCAACCTCCCGGCACTGGAGGTGATCATGTATTCGATGGTGCCCTCCCCGAGCCTGTAGATGTCGACTTCCTCTGTCCGCCGCGAGGACCAGGAGAGCGGGTACGAGATGGCTGAATAGGTGCATGGTCACTTGAGGGAAGGGAGCCGACCGACGATTATTTCCGGACACCTGAGCTTCAGTCCCAGCCCCTGGGGACCGAGTCTTTGGCAATCCATCGAGTACTGGTAAGGTTAAGCTACAAACCTGTAAGCCCAAGTCTAGCACTCGTCTAGCACCCGCGGGGAGTCCACTTTGGATATCACCATATCCATATGGATCCCTTCACATTTTGTTCCAAACACTCGGGTAGGAGAGTCCCTCAATCCTTCTCACAGCAGGTGTCAATGGTTCGTCCGCAGTGCACCACATAAAGGGGGGTGCGAGGTCGAGTGTAACCACACTTCCCCGCAACATGCAGGCCAGCCACGTTGGATTTAGCCGGACGATCGAGACTAGCAGTCCCATGGACTGATCCTTCTCAATAGTAGTCGGGCATATCTTCGCGTTGGAGGGGGGGAGGGATGCATGCGGGGGAACGCGGGGTCGCATACGGGCGGCTTTCCGAACACCGCGAACCCCTGGACCGGAGCTGTCCGTGATGCAGGCGGCGCGCTGTTGCATTGGCGGAAATGCTGGTGTGCCTCCTTCGCGATGAGATAACGCGAGCTGCCTGGCGCAGATTACGGTCAGGCGACAAGGAGTGTGGCAGACCTTGCCTTATAAGAGTAAACAGCTCGCTCGGCCTCATTTGAGATGCCGACGGGATGCTCCCTTCTGGAACATTTCCATGATCGGCGTACTTGCTGAGGTAAGAGAGAACGGGAAAACTCTCTTTCTTTGCTTAACCTTGTCTTTATTCTTCAGCGAGATGGCTCTTCATGTTGACGCCGGCTTCTTTGCGATTGACGATAAGGTGTCCGTATTGAGACTTGCCAAAGACAATTCTCACAGATGGAGTCTGCAAAGGAGATCCAAAAAGCAACAATTATGACGTGACGAGGATGAAAAAGGTGTCGTCTCTGCTCGCACGGTGATCTTATGTAAGCCCGTGCTACGACTGATTGACTCAGTTTCCATGGAGGGGGTAAACGCGGTTGGTCTGACCTTCTAGGGACCGCTCAACTCTATCGCGACCTCACCTCCAACTGAACAGCATCAATCACATGACAGACCCATCACAATGAGACCCGAAAACCTCCCCCTCGACGAGCAACTAGCCCACCTCCGCACAGTCCTCTCCACCAACAAGACCCTCGTCGAGGTCCTCGAGCGAGCCGCGACCCTCGGCCTGCCGAACTGGTACCTCGCCGGCGGCGCGCCCTCCCAGACGATCTGGAACTTCGTCAGCGGCAAGCTGCCCGAGACGGGCATCCACGACTACGACCTCGTCTACTTTGACGCCGCGGACCTCTCCTACGAGGCCGAGGACGCCGCCATCCGCGCCGGGGAGCGCGTCTTCGCGGGCCTCGACGCCGAGATCGAGATCCGCAACCAGGCCCGCGTGCACCTGTGGTACGAGCGCCGCTTCGGCGGGCGGTGCCCCGCGCACGCCTCCGTCGAGGCCGGCATCGACTCGTGGATCTCCACGTCCGCCATGATCGGCGTGCGTCTCGAGGAGCCCGGCAACGGCGGCGGCGGGGGCGCGTGGAAGGTGTACGCCCCGCGCGGGCTGTCCGAGTTCTTCAGGATGGTCGTGCGGCCGAACCCGCTGGTCGGGCGGAGGGAGGCGTACGAGGAGAAGGCGAGGCGGTGGATGGGCATCTGGGAGGGTCTCACGGTGATGCCGTGGCCGAGCGAGGCGGACGAGACGCCGCTGAGGCTTCCGGACTCGGATGCCGTCCAGGCAAGTTAGACGTCTATTTCCTGTGATCAAAGTAGGAGTTCAGTTGCCATGCTTGCCAGCTCTCTGGGCTTCACTGTGCTATCCGGCCATGTGATCTTTTGTTCATTCTCATTCTGTAATTATATTATCAAGCCTATGAAAACTTCAGTCTGGGTAGGTAGGTTCTCGTTGTCACGCATACATACTATCTGGTATCTAGGTTGATGGTCTTAGAGCTCCCGCCTATGATGCTGAGTGTAACCTCGTGATGACTCTTTTCGCTCCTACGAATTAAAATACCAGCTAGTCTCTTCCTCTCTTTGCATCTGCCATAGAGACCTCGGATGGACCACCTCTGGGGGCAGATCTAGTAGCTCGATGGCATGTGAGAGACATCTGACGGGTGCCGTAATGACAGGTTCTGGGCGGACGCGGAGGTAAGTCCTGGAACGTTCGTTAGCAACCACCAACCAAAGTTCTGCAGAAACGTGCGGGTTCGCCTTACCCAGTGTACTTCTCGGCAACAATCTGCCAATCTTCTATCACGCTAGGAGCCGGTGCGAACTGCCATGTTCCGCGCCACCCGATGGAGGGGTCGGCGCCTTTCGTGCTGTAGTAAAACTTGAACGCCTCGCCCTTGTCGCCATTCCACAGCACCATTGTCTGCAAGTGAGGCATCGAGAGCGCGGCCCTGGCAGCGGAGCTCAGGAGCTGGAGCGTTGTTTCGGCACTCCCTGCTTCGGTGAGGTTTCTTGAGGTGAGAGCCAGGGATTTCATGTTGTGCCAAACCCAGTGTGGCTTGCATGCCCCGAAAAAGTCCAGACCTTCGACCATGAACGTGACGGAGAGCTGTTCGAGATCGCGGCTTCTTTCTGCAAAAGCAGAGTTGACAATTGCCGGCACTTCTCGGACCCAATCACTGGCAGAATCTCCGTTGTCTGCTGCGACCAGGGCCAGGTAGTTGTTGTTAGTCTCCTCGAAAACCGAGATATGCTTGACTGTCCTCGGCAAATACAATGCTATAGCACTGGCATTACCTGAAGAGTATGTTAGTGGCTGGCAAGTAGAAAAAAGATATAGTTGGGTTTCAGGTGTTACCGATGTCCACAGACTCTTCATCACCTACGAACCAAGTCTGCCATGGCTCAAAGATGAATGACTGCAATCGAGGGAGTGCCTCCAACAGAGGTTCCAAGACACGACAATCAAACCTTCTGCGACACTGCCGACGAACTAAGAATCCTGTTACCGCATTAACCGTATCGACAGAGAGCCTGGAACGGTTCGTGCGGCACGGAGTGTACTCCCCAAAGATTCGGTACAGCGCACCTACTTGAGGGGCTTCGGACGGATGACCTTGTTTCCAGCCATGCCGTTCGTCGCGATATGTTTGAGTTCGCTTGCAGACACTCGAGTCCGCAGGCGGACGAGAATCCGGGTCGAAGGTCCAATCATCATCCTCACCGCCGAAATAGAGGTTTTTGAACGAATGCTCCTTATCACTAGGAGACTGCATGCTGAGCTCCAGTGTCAGACCGGCCCCTTCTACCACTGGCCAGCGAGACAGAATAAAGCAGAGACTCCTGATCGCGTTGCGAATCACAGCTTGGTTGTGGTAAGAAGGGCCTCGACCCTCCAGTTTCTGACAATATCCAAATGAACATGAATATGGCGCCAGTTCGATATTCAGCCATACGTGTCGGACAAGCTGTGCTTGCCTCGCGCCAACCATGGCTCTCATGTCTCCCAGGTCTTTCACTCCCACCTTCAGCCGGCGGAAGCTTTCTTTCTCCAGTATGGCCTGCCACTCCTTGCAAACGGAAGCGCAGGCGCCCCAGCCGGTGCTTTCTCGCGCGAGGATTTCGAGGGTCCTGAGTCGCAGCTCTGCTGGAAGAGTATGCCAGCCTCGCACATGTGTCTCCGTGGCGCCCTGGGGATCGGAGCCCGGCGGCATGGGAGCCTGATCCGACATGGTGGTGAGGGATGTGCCGATACCCAAGGCCGAGTGGTGAGACGACCAGGCAGCTGGCCAAGCGAGGTACAATAAGGGAAAGCGCCTTGGAAATCAGACCTATCGTAATTACCAAACCGAAATCTGGTCGAGTGCGACTTTCTCACTTGTCTGATGCGGTTGACGTGTGATGTTGCGTGCGATGTTGCGGTACCAGGTAGGATTCGGAATGGCGATTGAAGTAGCCGGAGTTATGGACGCAGAGCAAAGGTATTATCCCAGCGATATGGAAAATATTGAATATGGGTTGCTTTTATGGAAAACGACAAGATTGAAAAGTCCTAAAAATACATAACCACATTATACTTTAGCCACTTTTCCTCAATTTGAAAAATAAAACTCTTCCGAACAGAGTTCAGCCTCTTGAGTCACCAAGCACAGCCTTTAATGGGTTGGCAACCTTGAGAGAGGCTAACGCCATAGATGGTTGTGTGGAATTTGCTATCAACCTAATCAGTATCAACATTAGACATTTCTCAGTCTCGTACAAGGGAACAAGTCGCTCTTAGTCCCTCCATATGGTTGCCTCTGGGCTACATGGACACACCGATATTGAAGGGTAAAAGCGAAACGTAGGTAGCAGATCAAGATATCGCAATGGGAGAGCTATCGTGCCCATTTGGTTGGGCTCTTTCATTCCCGCCGCAGAGATAAACTGCGGAATGACAACAGGGTCGGGTGGCTATCGGATATTCCAACAACCTTGGTGAACACGAACAGGCAGGCAGATACATCAAGGCGCTTGATAGAAGCCCCTGGTGACCACACCATATCATATTGGCGCACCTTACTAGCTTGCCACAAAGTTTCTTGTTAAGCTCAAGGTAACATAAATCAGTATAAAAGTCTTTCCTCTGTTCCCAAAAACTATTCAAGTTGTATGGACTCTCTTCCGTTTCTGAATCTAATCAATAGTCAACGCTTTGACCGACCTCCCACCCAAAACAACCACAGAGATTGAGACCAAAGCAGCCGAAATTTTCAAAATGCCTCACAAAAGTCAAGACCCCACTGGAAAGTTGTTTTGGCCGTCCCAATCCAACATGAAAACCCTGAGGGAGACAGGTCCACTCGCGTACGAAACCCGGGCTATTCTCCCGTGCCAGTACGCCTGCCGTAAGACGCAGGTTTTGCTTGTTCAGGTCCAGAACAAATACGACGAGATCAAGCAATGTCTCGAAGGGAAGGATCCCCGTGCGATGAATCTCTTCCATGGGCTCAAGCAGACTCACGAGGACGCCCGGCAGTGCATGGCCTTCGAGGCCAAGTACCGCCGGCTGAACGACAGCCTCCAGCAGCTGTTTAGAAGTTATTATGCGTCAATGTACCTCGACCGCCGCGCGAGAGACTTCGAAGGCGGAGCCTGGAGGGCTGGCCCTATCAACGGCCACTGGGACACAGTCTACGCCCTGGACCTCAGCACGGGGCCGGCCAGGCTCGCCCACGACGACTACGCGACCGTGGGCGAGCTGGTGCGGGCCTTTGACGAGGAACTAGCGAAGAGGGGCCTCTCGAGAGACGACTGCAGCCCGGAAACCCGAAATCCGACCGGATTGTTCGACACACCAGCTGGGCGAACCATCGAATGGCTCGCGATGCTGTGGTGCGAAACTCCGGATGGCCTGCTGAAATTCATGCAAGAGGGGACGAAGAGCACCGAATCCGACGGCTACGTATATATGGACGTGGCATCGCGGGGCAACTGGACCTTCCGGCTGGCCGATGACTTCTATCTATTCGCAAACCGGCTGCACAAGCCGGAGGACGCGGTGCTGAGGTCGGAGGTCAGTAGACGCATTTTAGAGAGCGTCATAAGACAGATCAGAGTGTAGAGAGTGGGAGAGCGATATTGAAGGGAACAGCTAATTATTCCGCTCGCTCGCTGTCAGTTGTTGAGGCAGCGTTATCATCTCGAGGTTGGATGGACCCCTTTGCTTTCGGTCCTAGGAGCTTCATTCGTCCGAGTCCATCTCATCAATCTCAATCAGTCACCTGGTTAGGTGTTGGCACATGTAGAAAGTACTTCCCCAATTCAATCACTTTTAACAAACCACCAACCACACTTGCTTGCACACTGTCTCTCGGCCTTTCGGTGTTTTTTCTCTCTTGGTGGCTTGAGACCAAGCCGGCTCAGCATGTACGCCAAGACTAGAGAAGAGTGCTGAGCCGGAACGACATGGACGCCAAGCACCTTGGCCATCTCGGTGAAGCTTATTCAAGCGCAACAGCTTTTTCCTCTCAAGACTCGGGGCATCCCATCTGTATTGTCCGTATCTTGTGTGATCTTTTGAGTAGAGCAGTTTTGGCCTAGACCCCACGAGCAGATTCGTCCGCCCTACGCGTGGTCAATGGCCCAGCGCGTCGTGTCTGGGTGGCGCCCTCGCGGTCGCGCCTCGACTCTGCCAGCTGGGTAGCAGAAACCCATGTGACAGGTTCGCCGATCCTTCGAGATCGGAAGTGGCCTAACGGCCGGTGGGATGGGATGTCGTCGACGTCGAGGAGATCAGAAGAGTCCCCCCGTGCCGCTTGACAGAACGCCGCCAAGCCGGTTAAATTGTCGTCGGGCAGAGAGGCTCTGTCCGTCCACACCACGTTTGCTCAAGGACATCGTTATTTTGGGGAGAAAAGAGCGAATCTGGGGGCAATAGACGATATCTATCTTGGCGTGATTTGCGATTCCTGCTCGCGGGGGTCTTTGGAGTCGGTCGTTGGTGCGGCGGTCTTGGTATCTGGCGTTTTTCTGATAGGAGGATTTTCTTCCTCCCGGAGCTCGGGGCCAAAAAACCGCGTCTGCACCATCGCTGTCACTTTTGTCGTGCGATGGAATCAACCACCAAAAGTGCCATTGGACCGCCAACGAGGAGACGGGCCAACCACCAACCCTTGAGCGCTGCCCGCACCCGCCCAAATGCGGCGACGAACCCTTGCGCCCGCAGATGTGAACCGTGTGATTCATCGACTGAGGTGCCTGTTTGTGCGCGCTTGCTTGCCTTTCCCCAGGTTACGCGTCCGCTCCTCCATGGGGGAGGAGTGGGATGTAGGAAGTCCTCCACGGGGTAATTCCTGGGGTAACCGAATTTTGGTATAATATTCCCGGCCGTCTCCCCGACACCTTCTGGTTACACCCCTTTTACTTCTCCGTTGTTGAACATACCCAAACTCAATTCACCACAGTTGAAGTCGCTTAGCCAAGTTGCAAAACGACAGCAGACAAGATGGTGTCTGGAAAAGTTCACGCGTGGTGAGTATTCTGGTCTGAAATGTTTCATCCTCGGGGGGCCAATCTAACTGAGACGACAAAGGTACTCCGCCCTTTTGGCGGCAATGTGCATGGTCCTCTATGGATTCGATGCCTCCGTCTTCAACTCGGTCCAGGCCTCCGACAACTGGATGAACTATTTCGATCTCGACGCGGTACGCTCCCGACTTTATCCGGCTGTCTCCGGCGGTCCCCCACCGGCCGACGTCGAAACGCCCGCTCGCTAACACGGCGCTGTAGGATCGAGACACCCAGCTGATTGGCCTGATCAACACGGCATACACCATCGGTGCCATCGTCGCAGGCTTTTTCCTGGGAGGACCCTTGGTGAGGACCGGCCCTTCGCTTCGGTGGGCGGCCAGCTCGCCGTCGGGAACCGGGTTGCTGACGGGAGAGGAAACTCTAGGCGGACTACGCAGGACGTCGCATCGGCATGGGCACCGGCTGCTTCGTGACCATCATCGCGGCCTTCATGCAAGCTTTCGCGCCTCGCCACAACCTTGGCGTCTTCATCGCCGGTCGAGTCATCAWCGGAATCGGACAGGGTCTTGCTTTGAGTAGGTTTCCGTTGATGAGGTCGTTTGCGTGTACGCAGATCTCTGACCTTCTGTAGCTGCCGGTCCGGTGTACATTAACGAAATCACACCTGCCGATATCCGAGGTGTCGTCATGACGTTCTGGCAGCTCAACTTCAGCGTCGGATCCTTCTTGGGTGAGCTTTCCTCGCGCAACATCCTCTCTGAAGCCGGACCCTTGCTAATGAACATTTTACAGCATACTGGATTAACTGTAAGGCTGGATCGAAACCAGACGTCTCGCGTTCGAGCTCGCTAACACCGTGCCCCACCAGATGCCTGCAGCCTCAACCGTGAGAAGCTGGGCGAGTGGGACTGGAGGATGGTCGTAGTCTTCCAGGTCCTGGTCCCGACCATCGTCTGCGCCCTGCTGTGGACCATCCCCGAGTCTCCCCGTTGGTACATCCAGAAGAACAAGCCCGAGCAGGCCCGCAAGGCCATGATCGCCCTGCGAAACAGCGTGGAGGAGGCCGAGCAGGAGCTCCTGACCATCACGGAGGCTATCGAATACGAGAAGGAGGCTATTAGCACCAACTACAGCGCACTGTTCAAGGACCCGTCCGTCCGCAAGCGTCTCTTCCTCACCATGCTGCTCAACATCGGACAGCAGCTTACCGGGCAAGGCACCCTTAACAACTACTCCACCCAGATCTACAAGAAGGTGTGGCCCGACACCAGGACAATTAACCTCATCAACGCGCTTAACGGTACCTTTGGTATTCTGTTCACCCTGAACGCCATGTGGACGGCCGACCGTTTCGGCCGAAGGTGGCTGTTCATCGTTGGTGCCGCCGGTATGGGTCTCGCCATGATGTTGGTGCCCGTCGTCAGCCTGGCCACGCCGGACCTCGAGGGAGGTGTGAAGACCGAGTCGGTTGGCATTGCGATCGTGTTCCTGCTCTTCTTGTTTGCCTTCTTCTACAAGCCCAGGTAAGACGACCCTCTCACTGCCGTGATTCAATGCCGGGGACGCGTGTGCTGACGTCTCGGTAGCTGGGGAGCCACCGTCTGGATTTACACGGCCGAAGTCTTTTCGATGAACATTAGAGCTCAAGCAGTCGGTGAGTGCGACCCCCTTTGGACGATCCTGCGTCATGGCGAGTCGCGTGTAGTCGCGCACAGACCGTCGCTCGCATCGTATTTCGCACCATTGACCCTCTCTCTACGACCTGCGGCTATTCTCTACCCGCCTTTATCCGCGTCGGGTATGTTTGCTAACTCAGCACAGGCATCTGCAGTCAGTCGCAGAACGTCGCCAACACGATCTTCCAGCAGTTCTTCCCGACGTTCCTCAAGAAGACGGGTCTCAAGTGCCTGTTCTTCTTTATGGCGGTCAACTTCCTCCTGATCGCGTACGTCTGGTTCTTCATCCCCGAGACCAAGAAGGTGCCCCTGGAGGAGATGGACGTCCTGTTCGGCGGTGTCAACCACGTCGAAAAGGGCAGCCAGCTCGTCGGGCTTGGCCCCGACAACGAGGTCAAGGACGTCGAGGCTGCTGAGCGGAAGAAGAAGGAGGACGAGGCCAGGGAGGTCTAGGGTGCCTCGCATGAAGTATCCTAAGGCTATCTTCCTGCGAGGATAAGAGCGAGGAGCCGGGACGAACCTTAGAGTCCCAAGTCTAGAGCTCTTTCAAACTTGGGTCTCATTTAAACTCGGGTCTCACAACTCGGTCACGTCCGCGATCACGTCTACTTGACACCGCCCAGATAAACTCTTGCGGGGACTTTAGAACATCCCGCGGGACTGAGATAGTGTAGAGAGATCAGACGCATTTTTTCTCGAAGAGCCGAGAACCCTAATTCTAATCTTAAGTCACATTGAGACAACGAGTTCGGGCTATGATCAAAACCTTATTCGTATCCGGATCCCGGAACCGACATTACATCTTCCTCTCTCTTACCATCACCATCACCATCACCATCACATGGTACGTACTGAGCCTCCGGGCTACTCCGTGACGGCGCTGGACGCGCTCTGTGTCCCGTGCGGGGTAATTGTGGACCCGGCCGGTCTCAAGGTGGGGCGTACCTAGAGACGTGGTGGAGTAGTCCACGTAGTGTCTCCTGCGCCCTTTACAGTAGCGTAGCGAGTAATCGCGGCGCCCTTTACAGTAACGGCCGGAAAAGGTAATGAAACCCGCAAACTTCTTCCGCAACTACCACGGTCCCCTATCCGCGAGACCCTATCCGCAAGAGACCTGTGCGCTCTGTCAGCCCTTTTCCCGCATCTTCATGTCTGTGATACGACGAAAATTCCCAAAGAAAGTCGACTTTGCGTCGTCGGCCAGCCCAATCGCGGCCCATGGTGATGTCTGAGGAGAACCCGGAAAGCCACAAATGGATCAACAGACTCAAATCTCCCCTCGACCCCCGCGAGCCTGACGATGGCAAGCGACCAGGCTCTGAAGACGATGATGGAAGGTCAGCTTTATCAATGAGAAGTTCTCACCAGGCTGACTTTCAGCTGACATGGCTAGATACTAGCTGCCCTTGCGATCTGTCCCGATCCGCCTCTATCCCTCTGTCTCTCAGCCAACACGGTGTCGGCCGGCCGTTCCAAGACCGAGAGAAGGCGAGGCTGTTCATGCACTACGTCCAGGATCTCTCTTTGTGGGCGAGTTTAACTTCTATTTGCTCATTGCTGATTGATTCAACTTGGAATGGTTCTAACGGCGATTCGTGGTTGCAGGTGGACATTTGCGACACAAAACGACACTTCGGAATCGAGGTGCCCAAGAGAGCGTGCCATTCGCCGCTACTGGCATACTCGATAATCGCCCTAGCATCAAGGAGCCTTTGTGCAATCTCGGGAACTGACGACTCCAAGCCATCGACTTACTACAGCCATGCACTGCAGATTTTGATTCCCATCCTGGGCGGCCCAATTGAGGTGTTGAACGAGGAGGTCCTCGCTGCAATCGTAATCCTGCGGCAGTACGAAGAGATGACAGGCAAGCACAAGCAACATAACAAAGACACAAAAAAAGAAAACCATGCGTGGCTAACTCTTCTTCTCGGAAACTCGCAGACTCCGACTTTGGCGTCCACCTCTCCGGCAGCTCCAAGCTGCTCAACTCCATGTTCAGCCTCGCCAGCAAGGGAGGCCTGGGCGAGGCGGCTAGCTGGGTCGTCCTCCGGCAGGACTACTGGGTCGCGCTCGTCCGCTCGCAGCCGATGAGCATCAACCTCGACACCTACCGGGGCTCGAGCTCCTTCACCCGCCCCGAGCCCGAGTGCCTCGCCAACAGGGCCGTCTTCCTCTGCGCCCAGGCCATCACCTACGCGTTCCAGCCCGCCGCCGTCCGCGACACCGAGAGATACGACAGGCTCAACCGGGAGCTCGGCAGCTGGCTGACGTCGAACCCGTGGCACGCCGATCCGCTCTGGGTCGAGCGGCCGCACGACAACAGCGCGAACGGGTCTGCCTTCCCCACGGTCTGGATGACGCATCCAGCGCATGGTTAGTCTTTTCGGTTGACGTATCGCAGCCTTGCGGATGGTTGCTAACTTCCATTGTAGTTGTAGGTTACCAGCACTACAGTCTCGCCCGGATGGTCCTCCAAATATTCAACCCCTACCTAAACAAGCCGAGTCTCGAGACTTTTAAACGAAGAACAGAGTCAGAGGTAAGCTTGCTTGTGTACCAGTGGTCTGGAAAGAACAACAGGCGTTGCTAACGCAAAACAGAAAGCAGTCCTGGACAACTTCCGGGTCCTTCTTGGTCTGGCAATTAGTAATCCATCGGTCGTCAACGCCGGCTTTACGGCTGCACATGCCCTCAAAGCTTGTAAGTTTCTGCGGCTCTTCCATACTCCAAAGTCTCGTCCCATCATGCTAATGGCAATTTGAAACAGGCGGCGTGTATTTAACCGACCCGAAAGAACAAGCCGAGAGCCTGGAGTTTCTACGAAGAATCCACGAGAGGACAGGGTGGCAGACGGGAGAGTTGATCGAACATCTGACCATCCTATGGTCGCAAAATACGCGGAGCAGCGCTTTCGGGCAGTTGTTCGAAGAGAAGAGAAGTTGACGGCTATACAAGAATTGGGGCTCTTCCTTATTGGCCGAAGAGCCGGAAACGAACGCAGGAACCCTCTCGGATGCGTCCCGTCTGTACCGAGACGACGTCAAGGGTCCGGTGTCAACTCTACTGGGTATGCAAGGATCAGCCTACCGCCAATCGAATGCGGTAACGATGCAACGCGAAACGTTAAAGAAAGAATGCGCAAGCTTGTTTCATGTCTCTACCCGTCTGGTTATTCTACACTTCTCTATTCTAGTGCCGGCCTTTTATAACCCCTACAACTTTGTCTGCTCGATGCGGCGCCCGCTCTCGTCAAAGTAAAGCTTCTTCCCCGTCAACAGGGCCTCCTGCAGGTAAGAACCGATCTTGACAGCCGTGACGGCGCCGGTCAGCTTCAGCGGGAGCTTCGTGTCGTCGAGCGCGGCGGCCGTGAACTCGTTCGCTTCCTATTCGGCGGGTCAGTCAAGGTCCGTGCTTCTTCAATCTCTCTATGACACCATCCTTAGGCGGCAACTTACAGCAACGAAAGCCTGCTCGAAGCGGCCGTAGTAGTGCGCGGGCACCTCGCGCGTGATGCCCTGGGGACCGTAATAGTTCACGAAGTTGTTCTGCGGGTTGCCGTTGACGGTGAGCTTGCCGCCGGTGCCGATGATCTCGGTGGTGTCCTCCTGGCCGTGGGCCATCATGCGGGAGTTGTAGAAGTAGGCGATCCGGCCGCCCCAGAACTCGACGATGCCGACGGCGTTGTCGCAGTCGCCGTGCTCCTGCAGCTCGGACGACACAGCGGTGATGCCGGAGGCCGAGACGGACTTGACGACCGAGTCGTCGCCGAAGAACCACATCGCCAGGTCGATGTCGTGGACTGTGGGAGTTAGTCATGACTACACATACTTCCGCATGAACAAGGCATGGAGGAAGCTACGTACCACTCATGTCGACGAAGCAACCACCGTTGAGGGCGGCGTACTTGACGAAGAAACCACTCGGGTCATGCTTGTCGCACGTCTGGGAGCGGATGATGGATGGCCGCCCGATCAGACCGGCCTCGGTCTTCTCGAAGGCATCCCTGTAAGAGCTGTCGAAGCGCCTTGAGAAACCGCACATGACCTTGAGGTGAGGCTTCCTCTCTGCAGCGGCTACGACTTCCGAAGACTAGGAAGAGATGTTAGTATCCATGCTTCCAATGCATTGAAGGTAAGTGACGCCTGTCTCACCTTCTCGAGACTGAGGGAGATGGGCTTCTCGCAAAGCACGTGGAGGTTCTTGTTGATGGCCTTGATGGCCTCGTCGGCGTGGACCTTGGTGACGGTGGCAATCACGACGGCCTGGAGGCCCTGGTGGTTGATCATCTCATCGTAGTCGGTGTAGAGGGTGACGCCATAGGGCTCAAGGTTCTCCCTGGCCCAGGCGAGCTCGGTCTCATCCGGGGTGAAGGCCGCGACGAGCTCAGCGCGCGGTGTGCGGTGAAGGAAGTTAACGGCGTGGCGCTTGCCCATGCGGCCGAGGCCAGCGGCACCGATCCTGAGCTTCTGGACCTGGACCATGTTGCTTGTTGTGACAGGGATTTTGTTGGTTGCTGGTATGCTATTCGTGATTCAGGGCGTCTTCTTCTTCTTTGGGGTATCAAACAGGCGGAGCGAGGAAGGCGAGAATGGATGAGAGCTTGGTATCTGCTATGAAAACGTCTTCCTGAGGAGCTTGAGAGCTCTTCTTATATACGCGATGACCGGACAGTTCCTGCACGCAAATGGAGCTGAGTTTCTCCTCTTCGGGAATTTTGACCACATCGTGAACATCCAAAAGCACTGAGTATCTATCCGTAGAGGTCACTTTGGCCGTGAAGCGCGGGGTTCGGGATCTTGCAGTTCGGATTGCCATGGCTAGAGGCTGTAGATGTTGCAGGTGTCAGCGACCAACCCTCCAGCAACAGCCAATCAGCGGCGAGGACTGTATCCACGAAGTTGAGCCGGCGACGGAATGACTTGCCTCATATTCTCAAGAGGGTTAAAATCGCGCGACGTCCGTGACGATCCCGAACGCGGGGAAGTGGGGCCGGAGGGGGAAGCCGAGTCATGTGGAGCGCGGTTTCTGATGGCGTCGCGCAAGTTTAACCTCTTTCAACCATTCGGGCAGTAGAAACGCGAGACAGTCTGCCAAGTCTGCCCTTCCAGACAGCCCCCTTCCTTCGCTCTGCGACGAAAACTCGGAAACCGGGTTGAGGCTCAAACCTGAGCGCGTTCTCACCTATCGCGGTAGATGCCCCCTCCAGGTCGACGAAGCAGCAAGGTTTCCCGAGTTTGTCCGCGAGACACCTTCTGCCAAGGCAACTATAGTCTTTAGAGGTAAGCGAGGCCTTCGTCTTATGGTTCAAACTCTGTGGTCAGACGCCGGTAGGGTGCCGTGCCGCGCATTTCGAGCTTGTGCTTTGTGCTGGACGTGACTGGCCACTACGGCTTTAGAGTTCCTTCACGTCTGGAACCCGGCAAGCTTCGGTCTGGACTCCGGGTTAACAACATGGGACCGAATCTCTACCGTCGACTACGCAACGAAGAACCTGCTAACCCGTAACGAACGCCAGGGACCATCCCATCGCCCCCCCCCCTTTCGTCTCCAGGCTCCGCCGTGCGCCATCTGCATCCCGTCCTCCTCCGGGTTTTCGGCGCTGGCCCCGCGACCCTCTCCCCCAAGTTTGCCTGTTCCCGCCCTCTCCGCTCTCTCATAGAGTTTCCGACCCGGACGAGAACGGATAAAACGACGCGAGCCGCCCACCGACCAACGAAGCGGACGACTACTGCTCGTCGCCGCTYCGGGAGCCATCTGTCGATATCACTCAATCACATCGCCTCCCGTCTCACGTTCCCCCACACCACACCATCGGGGGCGCCATCTAGTACGGATTGTTTCGATCCTATCGAATAATACTCCGCAGAACTGCGGGGGGTCTTTCTTATTCTCGATGCCCACTGCCGCGTCGGGGGCTGTGAGGAGGCCGGGCTGCGAGAGCTGCCGCTCCAGGTAAGTCTCTCCGATCTACGCCCCCCGGGACCCCGCGAAAGAGATCGCTTGGCTTTGGTGATGTGGCTGTCGCTAATCTAGATCTGGTGGCCTTTCCCCAGACATATCAAATGTGAGTTGTGGGGGTTCCCGTCTGCCGTGATTACCGACTGGACGGTTCGTTGTTAACCGCGCGTGATTGCCACTTGACGTAGGCGACAAAGGAGACCCGTGTGGGCAGTGCGTCAGGAAAGGCAGACCATGCCTACGCGTCACCAAGCTCAAGTTCCGGCACATTACTGCCCCTATGTATGTCCATCTTCTCCTGAAATTACAAACCGCTCGTGAGACATTCACACGCCTGACTGATGGGGGATCAGTGACGCGGATGGGAACCGCGGGGAGCCCCAATACGAGTTCTCGAAGACCCAGAAGTGGTGTCGGGTATCTGGGAAGAGGCTGCGGTTCATCGACGAGACATCGGACGTCACTAGCATTCATAACGACGACCTCGACTCTGACGACGAGTTAATATCCGACGACGAATTAGTCCCAAGCCCCCCGAGACCGATACGGTACGCCCAAAAGGAAAAAGAAAGCAGCAGGCCTGCGCCGACACCCCAGTTTGAAGGCTGGGCCCCGAGCCCGGTTACACACGCCATCGAGACCCCAAGTCAACAAACACCAATCGATCGAACACACACACATCCAATAACAAAGCTTCCGGCTCTTCACCCCTACCAAAGCCCAGGATGCGCGAGCCACCTGTCGGTAGACGACATTCCACGGGCGTTCTCGCCCGTCCCGCGGAGCCAGATATCCGGTCCGATAGGGTCCATCAGCTCCTTCGGCAGCGCCGGTCCGTCCGACGACCCCAGCCTCCCGGAGCCCCAGCGGCCTTTTGGAACGTCGAGCTTCCCGCTCAGGGACCACCGCGAGGCGAGCCTGGTGCGCTACTTCACCGAGTTCATCGTGCCGGCGTTCGACTTCGGGGACTCCCGGAAGCGCTTCACGATGCTGATCCCGAGCCGGGCGGCGCTGAGCCCGGTGTTGCTCAACGCCGTCCTGGCGGTCTCGGCCAAGTCCAGAAACGCGGATGAAGACCTCGCCTTCTTTGACAAGACGGCCGAGCATTATTACCGCGCGGCTTTCGAGCTTCTGAAACCTGCCCTCGTGGCGTCCGCCTCGGAGGTTGGCGAAACGCACGTAGCCGCCGCCGTTCTGTTGCGTCTGTACCACAAGATCGACAGTAGGTTGAGTTCTAGTCCATCATTAATTTTCAAGAGTGTATAACAATCTCAGGTCAAGACTTGTAACTTACGTTCTGTGCTAGTATCTGAAGTCATCTCTCCCAGCGACGAAGCCCCCATGAGCATCTACGACTTCCTCATCTCTCAGACCGCGCGCCACCCAGCAGCCGGGGGCCTCTCCGAGGCGGCACTCCGGGGCTGGATCCGGCTCGAGATATTCTGCGCCGTCATGCGGCAGGAGACGCTCGATGTGCGGCTGGATGACCTTGGTTTCGACCGCGCCCTCTCGCCCACCGACGACGACACCTGGGCCTGGCGGATGGTACTGCACTCGATGGACGTTGTGAGATACTGCTTCGGGACTGGCGGGAGGAGCGTCGCCGCCTACGACAAGCTGGCGGCGTACGCGACGCGGTGGATGGGCGCGGTGCCCGAGTCCTTCCAGCCCGTGTTCGTGCGGAACCCGCTCGCGGGCGAGGACGAGGTCTTCCCCGAGATCCTGCTCCTTAGCGACGCCGTCGTCGTCGGGATGCAGCACTTCCACCTCAACCGGCTGCTGCTCACGGCGCACAACCCGAACATACCTCGGCTAGGCAAGAACCAGAAGTTGGCTGCGCTGGCGATGGATGTGAGTTACTACCCCTTGCCTACCTTGATGCGGTCCAACCCTCCTGTTTGTGCTGAGAGAACGTGCCATCGGTTGACAGAAGGAGATCGCAAACGACATCAAGATACTGTGCGGAATAGCCGAATCGAGAGGTCGAAGCAACCCGGCACACATGTGAGTGCTCTTGAGCCTTGTCCTTGTCTTTCCATTCTTCTTCGCGTCGTCTGCTGACGAACAACTTGCTCGGCAACACAGAATAGCGTGCATGGGAATCACATTGGCCGGCGACCGGTTGAAGTCGCACCCAGAGCAGGAGGCGGTCTGCAACATGTTCTCGGCCACGGCAGATGCCTTTTGCTGGGACACAGCCCCCATGTGAGTCCATATATCCCCCTCTCACTTCTTCCCTTCATCCCTCTTCATCCCCTCCCCTTGCTTTCTCTCCGGTGGTACTGTGATCTGCTCTGCATCATGCATCACACAGGAAACCGGGCATGAGACATGCACACCGCTAACGCCTGCCGTTTTGTTTCTTGCTTCCTAACAGTTTGCAACACCTCAAAGATTCTTGGGGTTGGCCAGAAAATATGGCATGCGGGCCCGACTAGACTCCTGCTGCTCTCGTCGGTTTTAACGCGAGAGGCTCGCGAACGAACCCTGCGTCGGATCCGGACCTCGTTGCATTGGGGGCGCAAGCGATGCGTTTCCCTTCGATCCCACGTGATCCCCGACTACAACCCCACGAGGCGACCTCACGTGCGGCTTTCCGGCGTTATCTCTTGCCAAGCGACGTCAATGCCTATCACACTTTCACCGCCCTCGAAGGTCTGGTTCCAGACGGCGCTGATCGACTTTAGGCACGCTGAGACAACCTAACCAACTCTTGGGCCTTCGTTGCGAGGCAAAGACGAGCCTGGACTCTTGGGAAATGGAGGCTCGAGTGCTGATCGCTTCCAGCGTTCGGCCTCCCCTCGGTGATGAGAGTGCTCAGCAGGTTTGATTGCTCCCATCGAGGGCCTCCCACAGCCAGCAGCAAGGGTTGGTGGTGGAAGCACTCCACAACTTTTGCCCTATCCCCATCCGCGTGGACTCCTCTCCACCGTGCCGAGGCAGAACCAGACGACACACAGAGGCGCTCTAAACGGCATGCCCCGGTCTTTTATACGGTATACTCCTAAACCTCTTCCGGAAGATTATAGGGACCACTAACCCCTATCCTTATCTCAGCTAAAATTAGGGTAAAATTAGGATTATATAATATAGTAATATAAATAAATAAAATTTTTTCTATATTAATGTGTCCCAATACGTCTTTTATAGTATATTATTAATTTAACTATAAAATTAGTTCTTTTTATATTATAGTTATACTTTTATTATAAACTTATAAAACCCTACCCTTAAGGGCTTTATTATAAAAGTTTATTAATACTAAAAGGCCCTTAAGTATTATTATAGCCAGCCTTTTAATAGTAAGGTTTATATTAATAAAAGCTAAGGTTTAATACTAGAAGTAGTACTATAGTTACTAAAGGGATTTTAGGTTTAAAGTACTTAAGTAATTAGTTTAAATATTTAATAAAAGAGTTATAGTAGTTATTACTAAAGGACTAAAAGTATTTAAAAATTAATATAAAGTTAATAGTTAAAAAACTATAAAAAAAAGAACTTAAGAGTACTTAAGTCCTATTTATATATAAGTCCTATCTTTTTATTTATACTATAGTAGTAAGTACGATACTAGTTAGGTAAGTATTTAGTAATTACTAGTAAGTACTTAGTAATTACTACTAAGTACTTAGTTTTAGCTATAACTACTTAGTACTTTATTTTATTTATATATAACCTATATTATAGTTTTTTTTTTTTAAAAAAGTTATTCTATATTTTATATTAGTTACGTTTTTTATTATCTTTTTAACTACTAATCCCCTATAAATAGAGTTTACTACTATTTATAACTAATAAGTTATAATATTAAGTTTTTCTTTAAAGGTTTTATCTTTAAAACTTAATATAAGTAGGTTGCAGTCCCTAAGTTAAAGAACCTATAAACTTATATTTTAATTATTTTAATATTAATATTATATTAAGTTATGTATAAAAGTAAAAAGTATTTTCTTTTTTACACTATTATCGTTGTTTTTTAAAGATTATTAAAAAAAGTTTTAAAGTTATACCTTATTCCTATTATTATACTAAGGAGTTCTGTTATAAAATATTACTAAGTTCCTTAATTTATAATAAGTACATTACTATTAGTAGTATATAAAAGTTTTATAATACATTTAAGGATATAATCTATACTTATAAGTCTAGTATTCCTTTTTCCTATTATTTAGGTTTTAATAGTTTTTAGTTAAGTGTTTTATAATAGAGTTATATTATCTTAATAATAAAGAGAAAGAATCTAAAGAGTTATTTAAAAAGTAAATAAAGGCTTTAAAAAAAGCTTAAGATAATATAAATAAAGTTTTAGCTTACTTAGATTACGTATAGTAGTAGAAACAAATAGTATTCTAAAAGGGTTAGAATTTAATAAATATAGTAGCTAAAGAGCCTATAAGTTCTTCTAAAGCTACCCAAAAGGCCTAATTAATTAGTACTTTTAGTATAGTAGATTTTAATATAATTTTAATAAACTAAAATCTAAGTACTCCTAGTTTCTTATTAAAAAAAAGTACTATTAAAGCTATAGGGGGTTTTAAATTTATTCTAAACTAAGTATACTTAGGTATAGGAATATTTTATTAGTTTTAAGTCTTTTATTTAGCTTAAGTTTAAGTTATAGTTGTATTATACGTAATTTATTTACTAGTATCTTTATAATTTAAGTATATTATTATTTTTACTACTAAGTTTAGTATTCCTATAGTTTATTTTATATATTAGTAAAATTTAATATAGGTTCCTATATATTATCTTTATATCTATAGTCTTTTTATTTAACTAAGTACTTAATCTCAGTATTATCCTACTAATTAATATAGTTAATAATCCTTTTAACTTTATAATTTTATTCTAAATTAACTTTAATATAATCTATAGTATATAATCCTTTTAGTACTAGTTTAAAAAGTAAAATATAAAAAACTAAATAATACCTTATAGTATTTAGTAGTATAAGTTTAAAGTTAATTTCTAAAATTTTCTTAATAATCTTAAAGAGTCTAAGTTTTTTAAAGTTTAACTTATTACTTAGTTGTTTTATTTTAACGTTATATTAAATAAAGTATATACTATTTCCCTTTTTAAAAAATAGTCCCTTTATCTTTAAAGTATTAGTATATTTATATATACATTATTTAATAAACTTAAAGTTAAGTTAGAGTTATTTATAGATTTCTTTAATTTTATTAATATAAGCTTTAACTTTAATAATTAAAAGTTTAGTTTTTAATTTTCTATAAGTAATAAGTATAAATTTATAGTTAAAGTAAAAAAGTAAGTTCTACGTACTTTTTTCTACTATACTATTATATATAAATTAAATAATTAGTAATAGTAATACTTAATTATTTTATTAATAGTTAATATAGCTTTTTAAGTATATTTTAAAAATTTAATTAATATATTTTATTTATTTATTAGTTTAAGGGTAGAATATAGTAAATAGTTATAGTTCGAATCTAAGCTATAAAATTAAAGATTTTTAAAACTTTAAAGTAAACTATATTCCTCTATTTAATACTATTTTTAATAGTAAACTGTATTAATTAAAAATATACTTATTAAAAACATAAATAAACTTTTTAGCTATACTAACTTTAATTTATAGAATAAAGTAAGTATACTTAATAAGTCTATTTATAATTACTAAAATACTATTAAACTATTTTTTAATAAATAGTTTCTTTAATTATAGTAGTTTAATAATAAAATTAAAAAAGATTAATTACTATACTTTTTTAAGTATAAAGAGTAGTTATAGTTCTTTATATAGTTTATAATATACTAACTTACTTTTATTATAAATATTATAGTACTTAATAACTTTTATAATTTATTCTTTAGTAACTTTATTACTATAATATTATTTAATTCTTTTTTAAGTTTTAGTAACTCCTTAGTATCTATATACTTTTATACTATAAATTATTTTAATTATTTTATTAATTATTTATTTAAGTATACTAGTATTAATTTATTTAGTAATTATAAAAAAGTAAATAGTTAGTATAAAGTTACTATTTAAATCCTTTTTAAGAATTACTTAAGTCTTATTTAGAACTATTACTTCTAAGTCTAATTATTTACTAAAAGCATTTACTCTTCTATTTTTTAATTCTTTTTTATATATAATATAAAAGTTAAATTCTAAAAGGAATTCTAACTACTTAATTTATTATTTATTAAAGTCTTTAAATATAGTAAAGTATATAAGGTTCTTATAATTTATATATACTATAACTTTATAGTTAGTTCTTAAAAAGTATAGTTTCTATTCCTTAAATACTTTAATAATTACTATAAGTTCTTTATTATAAATTTAATAATTAAGTTTTAATTTACTAAGTTTCTTTAAGTAAAAAGTATATAGATATAGTTATTCTTTTTTATCGCATTAACTAAGTTATTTATTAATAGTATAGTCTAAAGCGTCGGTTTTTACTTTAAATAGTAGATTAGAGTTAGGTATTATAAGTACGGGTTTACTAAGGACTTAGTTTTTAATTTTTTAGAATACGTTTTTTTATTTATTTATTTAAATCTATTTAGTATCTTTCTTAATAAAGTTAATTAAAGCTCTAATATTTTCTAAATATTTTTTAAAAAATTATTAATAAAAGTTAATAAATTTAAAAAAAAACTAAATATCCTTAATATTCTAAAGTATTAACTAGTTTTTAACTATAGTAATTTTTTTATTTAATATTTTAATAATTCTAAGTATAATAGTAAATCTAAAGTAGTTTACTTTCTATATATAGAATTTACTTTTTTCTAGTTTAATAAGGAGTTTAGCTTTTTAAAGCTTTTATAGTACTTAATATATATATTACTTATATTCTTTAAAACTCTTTAAAAAAATAAAGATATTATTAAAGTATATAATTATAAAAATATTAAGTTCTTTTTATAGAATATAGTTAATTATATTTTAAAATATTATAGAAGTATTAATAAATCTAAAGAGTATTATAAAATACTTAAAATATCCTTTATAAAAGTAAAATATAGTTTTCTACTCCTCTCCTTTTTTAATTTTAATTAAGTTATAGGCTCCTTTAAAGTCTAAAACTATAAACTAATTAACTCTATAAAGTAAGTTTTATAGTTTTAAAATAAGTAGTAGTAAGTATTAGTTCTTAATAGTAATATTATTAAATTATTAATAATTAATATAGAGTTATAGTTTATTATTCTTCTTTAGTATAAATAGAATTAAGTATCCTATTAGTAATATTAATTCTTTAGTATAGCCCTTAGTTAAATATTTATTAATATATTTATTAAGTACTTTTATTTTTTATTAGTTTAACTAGTAAACTCTATTAAATACTAGTATTTATTCCTTTTTAATAGGGATTTTATAGTTAAAAGTACTATACTTTAATAAGCTTATTTTTAATATTAAAGTAAATAGCTTTTTATATACTTTATATTCTTTTAAAATAAACAAAAGTTAATCTTTATTTATAATTAGTTCTTTTTATATTATAGTAAGGTCCTTTATATATAACAACTAAGCAACTACTTCCTTAACTTTTAAGTAAATAATATATTATAATATATATATTATTAGTATTTTATAGTAAAGTTTATTTAAAACTAGTAGTTAACTATATCCTTTAGTAACTAAACTCTTTTTATAGTCCTAATAAAAGTAGTAATCCTTTTATTTTATCTATAGGTTTTTATTATATAACTATAGTAGTTTTAGAATAACGTTTTAGTATTCTATATCTATAATATTAAAGTAATAGTATATCTTCTAGTTATAGTAGCTTAAAGTAAGGAGCATAGTCTTTTTATTAATAATACCTCTACTATACTATACTCTTTTTTCTTTTACATTATAAAGTATATAAGGGTTCTTTTTTTTATTCTATAGTAGTTATAAGTTATTTATAACTTATAGTAATATAAAGTTACTTTAAGCACCACTATTAATTAAAGCTTAAACCTATATTTTATTTACTATTAAGTTAAAGTAAAAGTATTTATCGTTCTTACTTACCTTTATAACTAAACTAATAAATCTTATTATAATTACTTATTATAATTCTACTATAGTAAGTAAATTTAGTTTTTTAACTACTTAAGCCTCTATTTTATATATATCCTATTATTATTAAAGTACTTAACTACTCCTCCTTTTTTAAAAGTATCCTTAATATTAAAAACTAGTAGTACAAAGTTAGTTCCCTTTTTTTTTTAAAATTACTTYTTTTTAAGRGTTYTTACTTTTATAATATAGTAAACCTAGTACTAGTTAATATAGTAGTTTTACTAATCTATATTATTATTATATAAGTATTTTATTAAAAAATTAAAATTAAGTTTAAAAACTACCTTTTTAGTTCCCTTAAACTCTTAAATAATCTATATATAAAGTTCTTTTATAAAGTAAATATTTTTATATAATACTTCCTTCTTTTAATAAAAAAAGAATTATAAGTTAAGTTTTTTTATAAAGTATATTTAATATTTATCCTTAAGGTATTATAACTAAAAAACTTTATAGTATTCTTTATATAGTATATTTAACTATTTATAGTCTCTTAGTATATACTTAAATAGCTATTTTTTTATCTTTTTAATAGAGTTAGTTCTATAAAAAATAATATATTATTAATTATTATTTAGGGGAATATATAGTAAGTATTTTTATACTTTTTTTTATATTAAAAGTTTTTTTTTAGAATTTAAGTTCTAAGTATTAAGTTAGGCCCCCTAAGTAATCTCGTTTTAAGTATATTATTAAGTAACGTTATAAGGTTTGTTTAAATTATAGAGTATATTAAACTTTTATTTAATTTCCTAGGCCCTAGAATAAACTATAATCCTTTTTACTCTTTTAGTATTTTTTATATTTAGTTATCTAAGTTTAGGTAGGTTAGTATAGACTAATATTCTTTTATTCTATTAAGTAAGTAATATTTAAATATATTCTATATAATCCTCTTTAAGTTCTATATTAATAGTATATTATAGTTCTTTAATTAACTTATTAAGCTTTTAAATAATTTACTTATTTTTATACTTAACTTCCTTATTACTAAGTATTATTAAGTTATAGTATACTTATTATAAGCTTATACTATTAAGCTATTCTTAAGCCTTTTATTTTAGTTTTTAATAAAGTACTTTATAAATAACTATAAGTATTTTTTTAAAGAAGTTAGTAATATTATAACTAAAGTAGCTAATATCCTTAGAGTACTATTTAGCATTCTCTTTACTACTTTTATAAATAGTATATTTATTATTATAATATACTATTTATAAGAGTTTAGTATAGTTTTTTTTAAAAATAGTATTAAGTTATTTACTTCTTAATACTAGTTACTATTACTACTTCTTAAGTTAGTAATAATTTTTAGTTATATATCTTAGTTTATTATAATTATAGTACTTAAAAGTACACTCCTTATTAGTTTTTTATTATTTAGTAGTACTAAAATTTATAGAGCCTATATAGTATCTATAAGTAGTACTCTATTAATTATTATTTTATCTTTACTAGTTATTTTACTAGAGCTACTATCCTTAGTTATAATACTAGAATTATTAAAGTTACTATTAGTACTTTTTATTAGAATTAGTATTAAGTTATTATTTTCCTTTTTTATAGTATTTTTTCTAAAAATAGTTATTAATCTTAATTATAAATTTAGTATACTAAAAAAAGTCTTTAAAGTAGTTAATTTTAATAAATTCATCCTTAACTTTATCCTTTAAACTTTAGTAGAATATAAAAATTCTAGATTCTTTAATAAGGTTTAGTTACGTACTAATACGTTAGAATTTAGTAGTATAGTAGGTTATAGACTTAGTTTATTAAAGTATAGTAAAATTATACTTAGTTTATTTTTTTTAATTAAGGTCTTAGAATAGAGTTTAAAGGGTATATTTAAATCCTTTAAAAGTTAAAAAGATATTCTTAACTTTAAAAGTATAGTTATTTAAAGTTTTAGTTTTAAAGAACTATTCTTAAAAAGGTTTAATTTATTAAAGGGCGTATTTATAAAAGAATATAGTAGTATAAATAACTCGTTTAGTATTATTTTTAAAACTATTATAGTAAAAGCTTTAATAGTTCTTAACTTAAATTAAGAATCGTTTAAGTTATTTAAAAGTTTTATTATAAATAATAAGTAAGTTTAGTTTAAGTTTTTTATAACTATTATAAATAAGTATTTTAATAATATTAGTAGTAGTATAAAGGGTTTTGTTCTAATTTTTAACTTCTTAAGTATATTTATTAGTTTATTAAACGGCTTACTAAAGTTCTTTTATAATACTAGAATTTTTATTAAATAGTTTTTAAAGCTACTTAATATTATAGTAAGCCCATTTAAGTTATTTATTAGTATTATTATTACTAAATTTATCTTTATTATTTTTTATACGTTATTTTTCTAGCTTCTAAGTAAGGTTATAGACTTACTTATTAAAGGACTTAAATAAAGTAAGAGTTACTTTAGGTGTTTTAACTAAAGATATTATAGGATACTATTTAGTTAGTGTTAAAAGTTAACTTACTAAATAAAAGCTATTAAAATATTATAGCTAGTTTTTTAATAGTAAAGTTTGTATTAATAAAAGTTAAGGTTTAATACTAAGAGTAGTACTATAGTTACTAAAGGGATCCTAAGTTTAAAGTACTTAAGTAATTAGTTTAGGTATTTAATAAAAGGGTTATAGTAGTTACTACTAAAGGGCTAAAAGTATTTAAAAATTAATATAAAGTTAATAACTAAAGAACTATAAAAGGAAGGATTTAAAGGTACTTAAGTCCTATTTATATATAAGTCCTATTTTTTTATTTATACTATAGTAATAAATATAATATTAGTTAAGTAAGTACTTAGTAATTACTAATAAGTACTTAGTAATTACTACTAAGTACTTAGTTTTAGTTATAGCTACTTAGTACCTTATCTTATCTATATATAACTTATATTATAGTTCTTTTTTTTCTAAAAAATTATTTTATATTCTGTATTAATTACGTTTTTTATTATCCTTTTAACTACTAATTCCCTATAGGCGGGGTTTACTACTATTTATAACTAATGAGTTGTAATAGGTATAGTATAATTAAAGAGTTATTAAAAAAAACTATTTATAAAATAGTAATTACCCTAAACTTCTTTTATAACTATAGAGGCTAAATAAAACTACTTATAGGAACTTAATAATTAATAAAAATAGTAAAAACTAGTTATAAATAGTTAGTATAGTTTTAAAAGTTTAAAAATAGTTAAATTAGTACTATAATTATAAATTAATATAACTACCCTCTTTTTAAAGTAGTATTATACGTAATAAACTAAGCTATTTACTATTTAAACTAAAAAGAAATTAGGGGTAAAAGAGTTATTTATAAAAAGGTTAAAGAGTTCTTTAAATCGAGTAAGTTAATAGCTTATAATATTACTACGCGTATCTAAGGGGATACTAGCGCGTATATACACACTATAGATATATATAATTAATAATACTAACTATAGTAAAAGAAGTACGGGTCCCTTAGTAGTACCTAAATATTTATTTAAGAACTTAAAGTAAGCTTTAATATTAAGTATTTATAAATATACTAAAATCTAGTAATATAGAGAATTAAAGTAGTATTTTAAACGTTTAAAGTATACCTTAAGTAGCTATAGCGTAACTTAAAGCTTTTATCCCTAGATATAATATATAAAGTTAGTATAAGGGATTAAAATATAGGAAAAATACACTTATATAGTAATTAATAAGTAAACCGGTTTAATATACTACTAATTAAAATAAATAGCGTTGTATTTATTTATACTACTTTTAATACTACTTTTTACTTTATTTTTAATAAAAGTATAGTTACGTATAAATAGGTACTTAAGTAGCTACGCGATATGCTTTTTATAAAGGGAATCCCTTTTTTTAAAGTAATATTAATAGATTTTAATAAAGCACTTAAAAAGGTAGTAAGAGTAGTACTCTCTAGGACGTAGTAGTAGCTTTATTATTAGTATATACTAAAAAACGTAGTATTAAATATTAAAAATAAATAGAATAGACTAGTTAAGGGGGACAAAGAAACTAATAAAGAGACTAAAGTTAAAAATTAGCCTTTTAATTAGAATAGGGGATCTATTTTTTTAGTTATAATCGGCGGCTTTAATTTACTTAATTTTATAATAAGTAGGATAAATTAGGAAAATTTTTCTAGGATATAAGGTATTAATTTAACTACTAATATTGTAGAAGATTGCAAAGACTACTTAGTTAGCTACTAAGTAGTTACTTTTATACTTATAACTAAATTTTTTTTTAATTTACCCCTAACTACTAACTTATTATTAACTATACTAAATTTATATATTTTAATAACTTTAAGTACTAATAATAATAAAATTAATTAATTCCCTAATAGTATTTTTTAAATTTAGAAAAACTGTATTTATATAGTAACTATAGAACTTTTTTAGAAGTAATAGTACGCTTTTTTTAGGGCCTTTTAAGTTACGTAGCTACGTATTATTATTTATTTAAAGTAGATATATATACCTTTTTACTTTTAATTTACTAAATTTATTATATAAACTAAGTATAATTATAGTATTTAAGTAATATTGCGTTTAAAGTCCTTTTATATAGAACTAAAGACTTATTTATATAACTATTTTTTTAATTTTTATAGCTTTTTTAACATAATTACTAAAATAGTAACTAATAAAAAGGTACAGTTTACTACTTAAGTTAGTAGTAAAAAATACTAGTTTAAAAAGTAGTAGTATAAGACCCCTATAACTACTTTGCTCGTTTAGAAGGTCTTTTTAAAGGCCCTTAATTTTATTTATAACTAATATAAGGCTATAAAGAGGGTTATTAATAACTCTATTAAGTATTTTTTATAATATAACGGTTTTTTATTAAGTAGTAGGGTCTTTTTTACTATTATAATATTTTTAATTAACTATAGTTAAGTTATAAAGACTAGTTTTAAAAAAAATAATATTAACTCTTACTAGTAGCTTAATTAAACTTTAGTAAGTTCTTTACTTTATTAGTTTATAAATATAGAATTTAATATATTTTTTAGTCTATAATTATATAGCTTTAATGCAATACTTAGGAGCTTAATTCTACTATTATTATTTAGTATTATAATTACTAATAACCCCTTTTTAAGTTTAATAATAACAATACCCTTACTTTTAACTAGCTACAACTTTAATTTATAGTACTATTACTCTTTTTTAACTCTAACCTATATAATATATTAATAAAGTAGTTGTATTCTACTTTTAAGATTATAGGTACTAAAGTATTTATTAATCCTTCTACTACTTTATAGCTTCCTGCTGCCTCGTAGCCTCTTACTGCCTTATAGCCTTCTACTACTTTATAGTTAAAAAAAAAGAAACAAAAAACACTTATAGAAGAGCTTAAAAAAAGGATTACTATAATACTTATAATAGTCTTAACTTTATAAATAATATAGTAGTAGTAAAGTATAGCTTAAGAAGTATTTAGAACAGTAGTAAACTTTAGTTTTACTTAAATACTACTTTTAGTAGTTTTAAATTATTTTACTTTTACTTAGTTTTATTATAGCTAGCCTTTTAATAGTAAGGTTTGTATTAATAGAAGTTAAGGTTTGACGCTAGTAATAGTACTGTGGTTACTAAAGGGATCCTAAGGGTTAAGGTACTTAAGTAATTAGTCTAAGTATTTAATAAGAGGGTTGTAGTAGTTACTACTAAAGGGCTAAAAGTATTTAAAAATTAATATAAAGTTAATAGCTAAAGAACTATAGAAAGTAGGACTTAAGGGTGCTTGAGTCCCTTTTATATATAAGTGCTTTTTCTTAAATTATTCCCTTTATTATTTAATCCCCTATAGTAGATTAGAATAGTGTTTTTGTGATTCTAAGTATTAGATTAGTTTGGATTACTTGTGATTTTAATTAATCCCTTTAGTATATAGTTTTTTTATTCTAAGTTGGGTTTTGTGCTAATATAGACTAATATACTTATTTAACTACTAAGTCCCTTGTGGGGTTGCTACTAGAGGTTTAGTAACTAATGGGTTGTAATATTAGCTCTCTTTTTAAAAGGTCTTGTCCCTAAGGCCTAGTTATAAGTAAGCTGCGCCCTTTTGTCCTGGGTCGCGCTTTTTATTATTCTTATAATATTAATACTAATACTATATTAAGATATATTTTAAAATAAAAACTTAATTCTAAAAATCGCAAAACTTATAAGTACTACACCCTTACTTTAGTAATTAAGTTTAAGAGTATTAATATTATACTTTATTTTCTTTACTTTAAACTAAATAAAGTTTATAAGATAAGTAAAAATTTAAATTACTATAGTAAGTACGTATATACTAGTTTAGTACACTATAATAGAAATAACGTAGTGAATGCTTATATGTTTTCTTTAGTTAGTCCGTTTTTAGTTTTTAATAGTTGACTCTATAGTATCTTGTTGTATGTTAGAGTAGTAAAAGATTAAGTAGGCTAAATAGGAGGTGGAGGAGGCTTTAAAGGTATTATAGATATAGCTAGTAACGGCCCTAGGTCGCCTTTTCTGTCTTTAGTATTAAAAGTGGTTTTTAAAAGATTATAGTTTAGAGTTAATTTATTAGGGAATATAATTTTTTAATAAATTAAAGATAGAAAATTATTATTTTATAAAGTTAGAGTCCCGGGTACTATTAGATTTAGCTAACTAAGGTACTAGTGAGTTTTTTTAAAATAACCTAGGTATAGGTAATTTTTTAGAGTTACTTAGTATCTTAAGTATACTTTTTAAAGCCCCTTAGCTTTTTTTTAGTACCGGTATTCCTAGGTAAAGAAATGTTTTATTTATTCTAGGTTTTTTAATTGGTTTAAGTTTAGGCTAAGGTTGTATAATGCGTAATAGTTTTACTAAAGCTTTTATAATTAGTGTATGTTATCTTTTTTACTATTAAGTTTAGTATTTTTTTAATTTATTTAGTGCGTTTATAAGGCTTAATACGGGTTTCTATGTGTTATTTTTGTAACTATAGTTTTTCTATTTAATTAAGTACTTAATTTTAATATTATTTTATTAGTTAATATAATTAATAATCCTTTTAACTTTGTAGTTTTATTTTAAGTTAACTTTAATATAATTTATAGTATATAATCCTTTTAGTACTAGTTTAAAAAGTAAAATGTGAAAAGTTAAATAATACTTTATAGTATTTAGTAGTGCAAGTTTAAAGTTAACTTTTAAGATTTTTTTAATAATTTTAAAGGGTTTAAGTTTTTTAAAGTCTAATTTATTACTTAGTTATTTTATTTTAATATTACGTTAGATAAAGTATATACTATCTTTTTTTTTAAAGAATAGTCCTTTTATTCTTAAGGTATTAGTGTATTTATATATACGTTATTTAATAAACTTGAAGTTAAGTTAGAGTTATTTGTAAATTTCTTTAATTTTATTAATGTGAGCTTTAGCTTTAATAGTTAAAAGTTTAGTTTTTAGTTTTCTATAGGTGGTAAATATAAATCTATAGTTAAAATAAAAAGGTAAGTTTTATATACTTTTTTTTATTGTACTATTGTATATAAATTAAGTAGTTAGTAATAGTAATACTTAATTGTTTTATTAGTAGTTAATATAGCTTTTTAAGTATATTTTAAGGATTTAGTTAATATATTTTATTTATTTATTAGTTTAAGGGTAGAATATAGTAAATAGTTGTAGTTTAGATTTAAATTGCGAAATTAGGGATTTTTAAAACTTTAAAGTAAACTATGTTTTTTTGTTTAATACTATTTTTAATAGTAAATTGTGTTAGTTAAAAATATACTTATTAAAGATATAGGTAAGTTTTTTAGTTATACTAGCTTTAATTTATAGAATAAAGTAAGTATATTTAGTAAGTTTATTTATAATTACTAAAATACTATTAAACTATTTTTTAGTAAGTAGTTCTTTTAATTATAGTAGTTTAATAATAAAATTAAAGAAAATTAATTACTATACTTTATTAAGTATAGAGAATAGTTATAGTTTTTTATATAGTTTATAATATACTAGTTTATTTTTATTATAAATATTATAGTATTTAATAGCTTTTATAATTTATTCTTTAGTAACTTTATTACTATAATATTACTTAATCCTTTTTTAAGTTTTAGTAACTCTTTAGTATTTATATGCTTTTGCACTGTGAATTGTTTTAATTTTTTTGTTAGTTATTTATCCGGGTATATTAGTACTAATCTGTTTAGTAATTATTAAAAAGTAAATAGCTAGTATAAGGTTTTTATTTAAATCCTTTTTAAGGATTACTTAAGTTTTATCTAGAACTATTACTTTTAGGTTTAATTATCTACTAAAAGTATTTACTTTTTTATTTTTTAATCCTTTTTTATAAATAATATAGAAGTTAAATTCTAAAAGGAATTTTAACTATTTAATTTATTATTTATTAAAGTCTTTAAATATAGTAAAGTATATAAGATTCTTATAATCTATATATACTATAACTTTGTAGTTAGTTTTTAAAAAATATAGTTTTTATTCTTTAAAGGCTTTAATAATAGTTATTAATTCCTTATTATAGATTTAGTAGTTAAGTTTTAGTTTATTAAGTTTTTTTAAGTAAAAGGTATATAGGTATAAGTATCTTTTTTTATTATATTAATTAAGTTATTTATTAATAGTATAGTTTAAGGTATTGGTTTTGACTTTAAATAGTAGGTTTAGGTTAAGTATTATAAGTACGGGTTTATTAAGGACTTAGTTTTTAATTTTTTAGAATACTTTTTACTATTTATTTATTTAGTTTTATTTAGTATTTTTTTTAATAAAGTTAGTTAAGACTTTAATATTTCTTAAATATTTTTTAAGGAATTGTTGATAGAAATTAATAAATTTAAGGAATAACTAGATATTTTTAATATTCTAGAGTATTAGTTAGTCTTTAACTATAGCAATTTTTTTATTTAATATTTTAATAACTCTAGGTATAATAGTAAATTTAAGATAGTTTACTTTTTAAGTATAAAACTTACTTTTTTTTAGTTTAATAAGGAGTTTAGCTTTTTAAAGCTTTTAAAGTACTTAATATATATATTATTTGTATTTTTTAAGGGTTTTTAAAAAGATAAGGATGTTGTTGAGGTATGCGATTATAAAGATATTAAGTTTTTTTTATAGAATATAGTTAATTATATTTTAAAATATTACGGGGGTGTTAGTAAGTCTAAAGGGTATTATAAAGTACTTAAAATATCCTTTATAAAAGTAGAATATGGTTTTTTACTCCTTCCTTTTTTTAATTTTAATTAGGTTATAGGTTCTTTTAAGATTTAGAGCTATAAACTAGTTAGTTTTGTAGAGTAGGTCTTTTAGTTTTAAAATAAGTAGTAGCGAGTATTAATTCTTAATAGTAATGTTGTTAAGTTGTTAGTAGTTAATATAAAGTTGTAGTTTACTGTTCTTTTTTAGTATAAATAAGATTAGATATTCTACTAGTAATATTAATTCTTTAATATAGCTCTTAGTTAAGTATTTATTAATATATTTATTAAGTGCTTATATTTTTTATTAGTTTAACTAGTAAACTCTATTAAATAATAGTATTTTTTTTTTTTTAATAAGGATTTTATAATTAAAGGTACTATATTTTAGTAAGCTTATTTTTAGTATTAGGGTAAATAGCTTTTTATATACTTTATATTCTTTTAGAATAGATAGAAGTTGATTTTTATTAGGAATTGGTTTTTTTTATATTACTATAAAGTCTTTTATATATAACGGCCTAGTAACTACTTCTTTAACCTTTAAGAAAGTAATAAATTATAATATATATATTATTAGTATATTATATTAAAGTTTGTTTAAAGCCGGTAGTTAATTATGTCTTTTAGTAACTAAATCCTTTTTATAGTTCTAATAAAGGTAGCTAGTTTTTTAATTTATCTATAGGTTTTTTCTTTATAGCTATAGTATTTTTAAAATAATATTTTATTATTCTATATTTATAATATTAAAGTAGTAGTATATTTTTTAGTTATAGTAGTTTAAAATAAGGGGTATAGTTTTACTATTAATAATACTTCTACTATACTATACTCCTTTTTCTTTTATATTATTAAGTAAATAAAGATCTTCTTTTTTATTTTATAGTATTTATAAGTTATTTACTATTTATAGTAATATAAAGTTACTTTAGGTACTACTATTAATAAAGACTTTAACCCGTTTTTTATTTACTATTAGGTTAAAATAAAAGTATATATTATTTTTATTTACTTTTATAACTAAACTAATAGATTTTATTATAATTACTTATTATAATCCTTTTATAGTAAGCGAGTTTAGTTTTTTAACTACTTAAGCTTTTATTTTATATATATTCTGTTACTATTAGGGTACTTAACTACTCTTTTTTTTTTAAGAGTATCTTTAATATTAAGTACTAGTAGTATAAAGTTAGTTTCCTTTTCTTTTTAAAGTTACTTCTTCTTAAGGGTTTTTACTTTTACTACATAATAAACTTAGTATTAGTTAATATAGTATCTTTATTAATTTATATTATTATTATATAAGTATTATATTAGGAAGTTAGAGTTTAGTTTAAAGACTACTTTTTTAGGTCCTTTATATTTTTAAATTATTTATATATATAGTTTTTTAATAAGATAAATATTTTTATATAGTACTTCTTTTTTTTAGTAGAGAAAGAATTGTGAGTTAAGTTTTTTTATAAAGTATATTTAGTATTTATTATTAAGGTATTATGTTTAAAAAACTTTGTTATATTTTTTATATAGTGTATTTAACTACTTATAGTTTTTTAGTATGCGTTTTAGTAGCTATTTTTTAGTAATTTAGATAGGGTTGGTTTTATAAAAAATAATTTATTACTTATTATTATTTAGAGGGATATATAGTAAGTACTTTTTTTTTTTTTTTTAAATTAAAGGTTCTTTTTTAAAATCTAAGTTTTAGGTGTTAAGTAGGGCCCCCTAGGTAACTTCGTTTTAAGTACGTTATTAAGTAACGTTACGAGGTTTGTTTAAGTTATAGAGTATATTGGTTTTGTCTAGTTCTTTTTAACTAGTAGGGTAGGTTATAGCCCTTTCTACCCTTTTTATATTTTCCTTATACAGTTATCTAAACTTAAGTAAGTTATTTTAAGCTACTATTTTTTTTACTTTTTTTATAACTAGTATTTATAAATACTCTGTATAGTCTTTTTTAGGTTCTATATTAGTAGTGTACTTAAGACCTTTAATTATAGTATTTAGTTTTATTATAATTTATTTATTATTATTTTTTATTTTTTTATTACTAATTAGTTTTATAAAATTATAGTTTATTTATTATAGGTTTATATTATTAAGCTACTCTTATACTTTTTAAGCTAGTTTTTAGTGTAGTACTTAGTAAGTAATAGTAAGTATCTTTCTTTTAAAGTAGGTAATGTTGTATCTTAATTATTTAGTATCTTTAGAGTATTATTTTACGTTTTTTTTATTATTTTAATAGATAGTATACTTGTTGCTATAGTACATAGTTTATAAGAGTTTAGTATAGTCCTTTTTAAAAATAGTATTAAGTTACTTACTTTTTAGTACTAGTTACTATTGTTATTTTTTTAGCTAGTAATATTCTTTAACTATGTATTTTAGTTTATTGTAGTTATAGTACTTAAAGGTATGTCCTTTATTAAGTTCTTATTATTTAGTGGTACTAAAGTTTATAGGGCCTGTATAGTATCTATAGGTAGTGCTTTACTAGTTATAGTTATTATTTTGTCTTTATTAGTTATTCTACTAGGGCTATTATTCCTAATTGTAGTACTAGAATTATTGGGGTTACTAATAGTATTTTTTACTAGTATTAGTACTTAGTTGTTATTCCCCTTTTTTATAGTATCTTTCCTAGAGGTAGTTGTTAATTTTAATTACGAATTTAGTGTATTAAAAAAAGTCTTTAAAGTAGTTTATTTTAATAAGTTTATTCTTAATTTTATCCTTTAGACTTTAGTAAAATATAAAGATTTTAGATTCTTTAGTAAAGTTTAATTAAGTACTAATATATTAGAATTTAGTAGTATAATAAGTAGTGGACTTAGTTTATTTAAGTATAGTAAAGTTGCGCTTTACTTATTATTTTTAATTAGGATTTTAGAATAAAGTTTAAAAAGTATATTTAAATTCCTTAAATATTATAAAAATATTTTTAACTTTTATAGTATAGTAGTTTAATATTTTAGTATTTAAAAACTATTTTTAAAAAAGTTTAATTTATTAAAGGGTGCGTTTATAAAGAAACGTAGTAGTATAAATAACTCGTTTAGTATTATTTTTAAAGTTACTATAATAAAAATTCTAGTAATTTTTAATTTAAATTAAAAATCCTTTAAGTTATCTAGGGGTTTTATTATAAGTAACGAGTAAGTTAAACTTAAGTTTTTTATACCTGTTACTAATAAGTATTTTAATAATATTAGTAGTAACTTAGAGGGTTTTAATTTTATTTTTTATATTAAGGATATATTAAAGTTTGTTACTAAATTACTTTATTATTTATTTAAAGTTATAAAGCTTTAAGGTGTTTTTATTATAAAGCTTTTAGATTTCTTTAATATCTTTATTAGCTTTTTAAAGTTACTCCTTAGTATTATTATTATTACTAGTTTCTTTATTGTTCTTTATATATTATTTTCTTAGCTTTTAAGTAAAGTTATAAACTTATTTACTAGTCGACTTAGTTAAGTTAGGAGTAGTTTTAGGTATTTTAAAGGAAGATATTGTAGGTACTATTTATTAGTATTAAAGGTTAACTTACTAAATAGGAGCTATTAAAATATTATAACTAGCCTTTTAATAGTAAGGTTTATATTAACAGAAACTAAGGTTTAACATTAGTAATAGTACTATAGTTACTAAAGGGATCCTAAAGATTAAAGTACTTAAGTAATTAATTTAAGTATTTAATAAAAGGGTCGTAGTAGTTACTACTAAAGGGCTAAAAGTATCTAAAGATTAATATAAAGTTAATAACTAAAGAACTATAAAAGGTAGGACTTAAGGGTACTTAAGTTCCTTTTATATATAAGTACTTTTTTTTAAATTATTCCCTTTATTATTTAATCCCCTATAGTAAATTAAAATAGTATCTTTATAATCTTAAGTATTAAATTAGTTTAAATTACCTATAATTCCAATTAATCCCTTTAGTATATAGTTTTTCTATTCTGGGTTAGGTTCTGTACTAATATAGGCTAACGTGCCTATTTAACTACTAAGTCCCTTATAGGGTTACTACTAAAGGTCTAGTAACTAACGGGTCGTAACAAGTTTATACTACTATATTAACTAGTATTTTAATAGCCTTAATTCTTACTACTAATATAGTTTTAATTTTAGCTACTACTTTTTTTAAACTAGTAGTAATATTATAGTAAGTAGAGTTAGTAGGGTTAGTAGTAGTATAGTTAACTTATATAGTATGGGTATTACTATTAACTAGGGCTGTAGTAATTAGTTATATTAATATATTCTTTATATTTTTAATTTAGTAAATCTATTGTGTATTTTTTAGTGGCTGATAGGGTTTTGGTTATATTGCTCTACCTACTGTGGATTACTTAAACTAAAAGAGGTTTAGGAGTATGCTGTATAAGAGACTGGGGCATGCTGTTTAGAGTGCCTTGATACACAGACTTGCACATAGTTATCCGCGGCGGCCCCCGATTGAGCGCATTGAGTCGTATTTCGACAGTGCTTACGAATCTATAACGGTGGGGGAGTTGGAACTTGGAAGAGAGAAGGGGGGGGAAAAGGGGGCCCTTATGGATTTCCCAGCGGACTCGCGATGGGCCACCTATTTCCGGACCCATCGGATCCCCGCCAAGAGTGAGAATTTCGGAGAACCGTGTGTCGTCTTTCTGGGTCCTCCTCCCAGGCAGATAAGAATCCTCCGAGAGAGGGGGTGAAGCGAACCGGGGTTGCAGGAGACGACTTTCAAATAGGGCAAAGAACGAGAACCTTTAGCGATGCTATCCACGTGCCATTCCAAGCCAAGTGCTCCTCCTCTGGGCTCTTGGGCCGAAGTCGTCATGCGATGTCGACGCCGCGCTTGTGCCTGCGTGACAACAATGGCGTCGAACTTCGGCCTTATTCTCCGAGAAGAAGAACCAATCATTATTTTCCGACGGCCGCCCCAAACGTGTCTTCATGCATGCCCGTTCGTTCACTAGAAGGCGGCAGACTACCAAGAGTAGGCTAGACTCCCATGTTTCGAAGGAATCTTACCATGTGGCGCAGAAGGGAGCATCCATGCATAGTCGGGTTGTTAGCGCGGGCGGGGATCGCTCCGTAACGAGCTCTTCTTCCCGCGCATCCCCCTGAGCGAAGCATCTCCCAACACGAGAAGGTTCGGAGCGTGCTGGACTTCTCGTGAGTTGTTTACCCGCCCTGGACTGGTGGGCCCGTACAGTCATGATTATCCATCGCTGTAATCATCCATTTTGTGCGCATTTTTCGTGGGCGACTGCAGGCCGTCGTCTCAGGTCGGCGGCGGCACCTAGGTAACGACGCCTTTGGACTGCTCCGGCCCGATGTCTTACGCAACGGCATCGGGAGGAGTCGCAAGTTCTGGCGATGCCCGTGAGAGCTTTCAGACTCGGGTGGTGGTACTACATAGTTGCGTCCATGGTACCTACCTAGAGCCTAAGCCAGCTTCAACTGCGCTGACAGAACGAAATTATTCGGTTGCCCATTATGATCCTGTGAACTGCTTCATTAGCTAAACCAAGGTAGGATTTGTACAGAGCACTCTCGCTTCGGTGGGATACCGGCTGCATTTGGCCCTGCATCGATCTGCAGGAACAGCAATCTGTCGAAGACAAGGGCACAGGACGGCAGTTGAGTTCAGCTCCCAGCCAGGCCCCCGGCCTAGGACGAACCTTCGCGCTCCTTGCATGACCACGATTCGGAGCGAGGCTTCGATTCAAGTCCCGAAGGTGTGAAAACAACGCATCTTGAGTCGCGCTTCTGCTGATATTCGACACCGTAAATAGAGACGTCCAACTTCGATAGGAACGAAGTCCGTTATACCCTGGGAGCGCCACCCGACGCCACCACCGCCACCGCTTCAACGGTCTCCGCAGCAAAACGTCCGTTCGCCGGAGCTCCCTTCCGGAGGCGGACTGGTCGGGGCCCCTGGCCAGCGCCGGCCGCGGCTTGTGCGGATGTGGTAGCTGTCTCCGCTCCTGCCGCCCAAGGGCGCGTTCCCGTTTCGGGGAGTTCTGTAGCAATGAGTGGCAGCTCTCGGCGTTTTAGCTGCAACGTTCTTGACAGGCGATCTCTACTAGTGTTTGGAAACGTTGCGGAAGGTTGCCCTCGTGGCGGGCAGACAGACTGCTGTCAGACAGACAGAGCTAGTATACGCTAGACAAACTAGCGCAATCGAGTGGGGAACAATGTTCCAACGATGGAGGAAGGGGAGGAGCAAGACGGGGGAAGGATTCGAGATAGGTAAAGAGAGACTCAGCAATCCCCGGGCCGGCGAGAAGAGCCAGATATTAACCGATCTGGTGCTCTCTTTAGGGCAGAGTGAATAGAGGGGACGTAATCTTGGGGTCCGAAATGGGAAAATGCTGCCTCGACCGGGGTCCATGTTCTGCCCCCCTCTCTTCTTACATCCTTCCCCTGCTGTTAGTGCCCGGCGGCACGGGAATGAGGAACTTGGCCCGCGGCATCATGTCTCCTCCCTTTTCTCTCTCTTCCAGGAAATCTCCCACTGCGCCGTATAAAGAACATTCCTGATTCGATTTTCCACTTAACCCCGTCTCCCCCCCCCTCCCTCGATCGGTCACGTCTAGTGGAATGGGAGAGGGTCAGTTCTTTGGGGATCGCCCCGGTCAACCGCACATCGAAAACGACACATGGCACCCATGGTAGAGAACCGCGGGCCGGAGCTTCTGGGCGTCAACATCTTCTTCATCACCGCGGCCATCATCGCCACGGCCCTGCGGTGCTATGTCCGCGCCGGCATCGTGAAGGCGTTCGGGAGGGATGACGCGCTGATGGTGTTGGCTTTGGTACGATCGTCGCCTTGGGTTTCCGGGAGTGGTTACGTGACTAACTCCAGACTCAGCTATTTTTTGTGGCGTACGCTTCATTCTCTTCGGTGGGGGTTCGCTATGGCACAGGCCGCCATTTCAAGGACCTCGAGAAGGAGGGCATCAGGAGCGCCATGGAGGTGAGAAGTGCCGCGTTCAAAACCCAAAAACCATCATGTCATGCTAACGACCGAGCCTAGTGTTGGTTCTACTGCTACCTCTTCTACGCCCTGAGCATGATCACCTCCAAGATGTCCATCGCCTACTTCCTGCTGCGCATCGCCACGAGGAAGATCCACATCTGGATCATCTACACCGCCATGCTCTTCACCGTCCTCGCCGGCGTCGTCTTTTTCTTCGTCACGCTCTTCCAGTGCATGCCCGTCTCCTACTTCTGGAACAAGGACATCGACGGCAAGTGCATCGACGTCAACGTCGTCATCGCCCTGGCGTACCTGTACAGCGCTTTCAGCGTCATCTCCGATCTCACCTTCGCCATCCTGCCGGGCTTCCTGGTGTGGGGCCTGCAGCTGAAGAGGCGTGCGAAGCTTGCGTTGATCCCTCTGCTCGTCATGGGCTGTGTGTAAGTTGGCCTCCTCTGATTTGTTGCAAGTTCACGGAGCTGATGGACCGAACAGTGCAAGCTCAGCCGTTGTCGTCCGCTTCGGATACCTGATGAAGCTCTCAGACCCAGACTTCTTGTGTAAGCACCACTCCTCGCAAGCCCGCTCTGTAATGCGACCGGCATCTGACTCTACTCTCGTTCAGGGTCCACCCTCGATATCGCAATCTGGTCCTCCGTCGAGCAGGGCCTGGCCATCACCGCCGGCAGTCTCGCCACAATCCGCCCCCTCCTCAAGATCGTCGGCTGGAAGCTCGGCCTAACAACAAACCCGTCACGCATGCGCATGACCGACGACGTCTCCCGCCGGCCATCAGCCTTTATGGGCACCGGCCTCGGCGGTGGCGGCGGCACCCAGACCAAGAGCGTCAACGGCGCGAGCCCCCAGCACCAACAACAACCGCAAAACCCGCAGAACGACAACCCCGAAGATGCGTACGGCATGTCCATGTTCCCTTGCAAGTGCTGCGGTCACTTCAAGTGCCAGAAGCGGGACAGCGGCATCTCCGCCAAGAGCAAGAGGCGGTCGAGCCTCGGGTTCCCGAGCCCGCTGCGGTCGAAGAAGGAGGAGCCGCGCGCGCTGTCGAACGTCAAGTCGGTCACCGAGAGCGAGGAGGATCTCAGCATGGGGAGGACAAGGCCGGACTCGCATGACGCGGAGAGGGTGGTGCCGAAGAGCTTCATGTCCTGACTGGAAATGGGGAGCAGAAATATTGAACTGTTGATAATGGCCGGCGAAACAGCACGGTTTGGGAAATGGAAGGCCGTCGTCCCACGACTCTCTTAGTATACTTTATCATAATGAAAGCGTAATCTATTTAACCAAGACCTCATCAGACGCCTGTGCATTTGTTCAGCTTAACAAGTGGGCTAGGTTTGACGAACATGACATCAGAGTCCGAGGCGTAACACTTATGGAAAGTACAGACGAGGTTCAACCCATAAGACTGGTAGAGGTGTTCAACAAAGGCGGGGAATTGGGGAGTATTGTAGGCTACTTGAACCGACAAGTGTCTCTACATTATACTATGCGATCACTTGAGGAACAATCAAAGACGATGTTGCTCATGGTTGGCAAGGTTGGCAACATGCAAAATGTGGAAATCACCAACAGCTATTTGAACGCGGACGACATTGTGGGTATAGTTATATTAATCTTCAGATCATTTACTATGGAGCTGCACTCATCATTAAGGTATCTCTTAGCGCTCCCCCATCTTACTCGTTCTGGCTGAGAATAACATCGGCGGCCTTCTCGCCGACCATGTACGTCGACACGGCAGTGAAGGTTCCTGGGATACGAGGGTAGACCGAAGCATCGACAACACGCAGACCAGCAACACCGCGCACCCTGAAGCTGGAGTCGAGCACCGCCATCGGGTCATCGTCAGCACCAATAGGGCAGGTCGACGAGGCGTGGTGGCCCCAAGCGGTGTCCTTGATGTACTCCTTGACTTCAGCCTCGGACTGGACCGCCGCACCAGGGAGCACCTCCTCAACGGGCACGAGCTGGCGCGCGAAGGCGTCGCGGGCGAGGTTGATGGTCTCGTAGATGGCCTGGAGGTCGGCGTCGGAGTCGCCGGAGCCCGTGTCGAAGTAGTTGTACAGGATGTCCGGCATGTCCAGCGGGTCAGCCGAGCGCAGCGTCACCGAGCCCGCCGTGTTGCGCGGGTGCGACTTGAGCACCGCCCAGGTGAAAAAGTCGTGGTCGATCGTGCCGTTGACGCTGTAGTTCGGGAAGTACCCGCGGAAGTTGACGGGACCGCCGAAGGAGAACATGTCCCAGTCGTCGCCCTCAGCCTGGCTGCTCTTGAAGTACATGGCGGCCGCGAGGCCGATGGACTCGTACGTGCCGCGGTCGCCGAGGACCGGGTTCTCCCAGCGCTCGAGGCAGGGGTCGTCCTGGCCGAAGAAGCCGAAGTTGCAGCCGTCGAGCGAGGTGAAGTTCTCGGGCGTGCGGCCCTGGACGCTGACCTCGTAGTGGTCCTGAAGGTTCGTGCCGACGCCGGGCAGGTCCGCGACGACGGGGATGTCGAAGCGCTCGAGCTCCTCGGCCGGGCCGACGCCGCTCAGCTTCAGGATCTGCGGGGAGTTGTACGCGCCGCCGGCGACGATGACCTCGCGCGACGCGGTGGCGGTGCCCTTGACACCCGGCCCGGCGCTGCTGGAGCGCGGGCTGGCGCGGTAGAGGTACTTGCCGTCGAGGAACTCAACGCCGGTGGCGCGGGGAGGCGACACGGTGGTGTCGAAGAGGACCTTGGTGACGTGGCAGTCCATGCGGACGTCGAGGGGGTACTTCTTGCTGCCGTCCTCGTTCTTGGCGTCGCGGACAGCGACGATGAACTCCCTCGAGCCCACGCGGTGGGCGTCGTTGCTAGAGAGCGGGATCTGGTAGTAGCCGGAAACGGTGTCTCTCGTCTCGGCGACAGAGTTGCCGTCGCCGGCGATGAGAGTCTCGACGTTGATGAGCAGGTTTGTCTCGTTGCCCAGGGCGAAGGCGCCGCCGGTCAGCAGGCTGAAGAGCTGGGTGTCCTGCACGGCGATGGTGAGCGGCGCGGTCTCGGTGCTGAACCAGCCGTCGTCTCCGTGGCCGGGCTGCCCGGGCAGGAGGTACTGGTTCTTCTCCATGCGGACGAAGTAGTTGCGCATGTTCTCCGGGGACCAGGAGTCGTCTCCGGTCAGGGAGGCGATGTACTCAAAATCGGAGGCGTGAGGGTAGATGGCGACGAGGGCGTTGTGAGCGGTGCAGCCGCCGAGGGTACCAGAGCGAGGATACAGGGTTCCCTTCATCTTGGAGCCCTCGGGAGGACTCAGACCGGTGTACTCGCCGCCATCGGGCGTCTCGTACGAGGTCTTGAAGTCGCGGGCCTGGCGGGCGTCGTCAGAGTAGTGACGGACGTAGAAGTCCCAGGCCATGGAGTTGTCCTCGGTGGACTGAGGGTGGTAGGCCGGGACGGTGTAGTTCTGGTTGGCGCCCTGGTCATCGCCGGCCTCGATGAGGAGGGTCTTGCGTCCGGCGAGAGCCAGACGGGCGGCCAAGGGACCGCCTCCGGCGCCAGAGCCAACGACGATGAACTCGTAGCCGGTGAGGTCGACGGCGGCGATGAGGGGGGCCGAGGAGGCCAGGAGGCCGAAGAGATGCGTGAATCTCATCGTAAAGACTTGACGAAGCTGGTTTAAAGAGTGACTAGTTGGATCCAAGAGAATTATGACAACTCAACCTGAGACCTAACTTAAAAGCCCAGCGGTGGTGGGACCAGACTTCAGAATCATTCTTTCCTTCGGGATCGTCGGTCTTTATAATCACGATCGTCGCCGTGATGGAACTCGCAATGGCGTCGGGACCCTCCCAGAAGCCGAGGCATCTGCGTGTGTTGGAGAGCAAGCCATCAGAAAAGTTGCTGATGACGAATACTTTCTGCATCACCCATGTCGAGTGTCTTGGATCTAAGATTAATGTGGTCAGCCACCGGTGCATCTGACCAATGCAGACCGGGCTAAGTGCCAGCTTCCGGTGACACCCTCCGCGCGGGGTCCCGGGGCCGGCCCGCCAAGATAAAGTACGGGCTGCATGGCGGTTGTTAAGCTTTGGGGCTTTTCACCGTTCAGGCGTGCTCCAGTAACGACAGTCGAGACGTTCCGAACGCAAGAGTATCGATTTCCTGACTTCATTCGGAGCAAACTCCTCCTAAGAGGCCTCCTTTGCCTCGGCCCTGATACGAACATGCTGTGATCGCGTCGGCCCTTCCGTTTGATACCATATGTCCCCCGAAGGTGAAGTCTTCAGGTCGAGGCGGAGCATGCTAAAAACCATGCGAGGTGTGGTGACACTCCTAGGGTCAGCGTCGGACTCAGCTGGTATCACCGGATCTTTGGCCGAGTTGAGTCTGGACTCTTTCATGCCAGAGACAGCGATCATCTGATGCGCAAGAGAAAGGGGGGCGGTTCCCTGCTGAGGTTCGGACCTAAGCAAATGGACCTTGCCAGTCGTCGCAGTCGATGATACGCTGGGGCAGACGAGAAAGCATCTGAAATCCTTGTCCTTTCTAGTTCGGTGACAGCTCGCTAAACCCGCGGGACGGGCTTTTCTCGAAGAGCAGAAAAGAACCCATGCTATCTCCGTCCCTCAGCCCAATTCGACAACGCGCTCAACGTCTTTGAATGGTGATCGCCACCGGAAAAGCGTGTCTAACGAGCTTGCCGAGCCGTTTAGACTGCCAAGTGCCCCCCCTTCGACGTTGGTGGTCCGCTAGTCTCGTCTTAGTGCTTGCCTCCGTCACGACACGACCAGGGCAAGGGGGCTGTTTTCCCCGCAGTTAATGCATGGGCCTCTTGCCTCCCTGCTTGTCAGGCGGGGACTGTGCTGAAGAGTCCGGGTTTAATGGCATTCTCTCCTCCCTGGTGCTCCGGCATTATCACCAACCAGAGCCTCCTGCTAAGTTGGATTTGGCATGCAGTCGAGTTTTCGCGATCTTCATGCAGGTGCCTTGCATGCCGGCTTGGTACGGGCTCGCGCCCAAAGAGGCAATAGACCGCAGTCGAGCCAAGTTCTCCCCCTTGTTCGTTCACCTGAAGATGAGGCGATTTTGATGCTCTTTAACGAGAAGACGTTCCTGGCAGCTGGGGTTCTGCGTGAGAGCGATGGGAGTTTTTGGTAATATAAAACCGTTATTGACTGGCCTTGTCAGTTCGTTAGTTTGTGCAGATGGGTGAGTTGCACGCGTGGCGACGGCGAAATGGTATTGGTCGTTGGTGTAAGATACTATATCTCCGGCTGGGCACATGCAGGCTTTTAGTAGTAAGATCGTACTGTGAGACAGTCAGCCACCGTTGCCCGTAACACATAGTAGTCGATGCAGAATAGATCTCGCACAAACGTCGCCTGCTCCCCTGTGGCTTCCCCTATGATTTCATGAAAACCCTGTTAGTTTTCCTTTTCTGATGATTCTTCTGGTATCTCTGACGGTTTGAGCTGCATGTGGCAAGTCTGAGTTTCGCCTCTCGTGATAAGCTCTTCTTGATACCCAAGCATGAAGAAGACGTTGAACTTCGAAGAGCACGGATCCACCACCATGACTATGCCCTTGACTGTGATTTGCTTCATGGATCTCTCCAATCTCTCCTGTTTCTTCAGCAGGGCCATCAGCATGGCCGCATGGCGTATCTTTAGTTCATTTAGACCTGTCACGCATGTCTCCTTGACTGTGAAAGCGTTTAGAAGTCTTGGCAGAAGCGCAAGTAGAAATGCCACGAAATTCCGAAAGCACCGGAGCTTATTAATTTTATTTTTTCTTGCACATCCCGCTCAACAACAATGGCTGTGACATTTCAGGGTCTCAATCTTACATTTGATATCTGTAAGCTGCCTCCTAATCAGTTCAGCTGAAATACATCGACGCACGCTGGTGCGACTCGTTTCATAGCTCATCACCCATCCCTCACAGATGGGGCATCATCTGTAGCCATGCAGGCATGGCGTAAGCCCCGATCGGCAGACTTCGCAGACTGATGAAAGACTCGGCAGTGAGGAAGATCCGACTAATGACGTTCAACGCCGAAAACAGGACAAGCCAAAGCACAAAGGCTCCGCTCATCAGGTCAATCAGATCTGACGCCTTTTGCTTCAAATACTGGGATTCAGATATCCTCGGCAATATCGAATCGTTGAAACCCTCAAGGGGTACATGAAAAAGAAACATGGGGAGAAAGGCAAGCTGAGATATGCTGGTGATCACGGAGCACACTCTCCACATGTAACGTTCCACGTCGCTTGGAAAGGTGTATTCCCAAGCTGCCAAGTGTATCGTGCCATAGACTAGGGGCAGCAGTATTGCAAGAACTTTCGGCCTCAAGAAGGGCTGTAGCTTTCCGTGCCGGACACCTAGATCGAGTCCGGATGGGGCCATAAACGCCGATGCGGTGGCTATGAGAACATCCAAGCCGTATTGATTAGTGTATCGCTCGCCAAATTTGAAATAGTAATTTCCATGTTCGGCGAGGCAAGATTCGTACGCAGGATGGAATAAGGGTATGGGACCGGTGCTTGCGCTGGTGTTGTTGTTGCTGTATGTCTGTACGCTGTTGAGAAAGCCTGCCGCTCGCTCCAATCGAGTAATGTCTGAACGCGCAAGTCTCAGCTTTTGTGGCGCATGGTGTTCAATGTTCTGTGTCGAGATATACGCCACGCCCGAAGGAGTAATCTCCTGGCCGGCAGAGACTACTACATGGTCGCGGGCTTCTGGGTCCTCTTGCTCGACTGGGGCGGAGGTGTCGCAAGCAGTTTGGTCAGGTTCAGAGGCGTCTCCAGATTCACTTTGCACCGCCAGCGAAGAAGTGAACGGACCAGCGCCGCTTTCGATGTTGGTGGCGGGTTTTTTCGGTTGAAGAACGAATTGTGCCCCTTCGATTGCACAAAATCGAATCTGGGTGGTGAAAGCCAAGAAACCTCTCATGGTCTCTGATTCGGAGTCAAGCATCTCGGCCCGGCCAATGTCAAGTGGTTTCTGCGCGAAAGAATCAATTAGCCGGAACATATTCAATTCGCCATCTGCACCTAGATATGTTGGAAAGCGGGAGAGTCGGCTCAACCTAGTCACTTACGTGGAGCCAGAAGATGTAAAGGACCAAAGCACACACTACATGAACCATGGTGTGTATCTCTAGTAGGACTATCGGAAGTCCTTGGGCCTTCCGGACGATGCACTGGAGAGCCATCCACAGTACTTGGATCAGGATTAAGGCTTTCTGAAGAATGTTCGCCTTGCTCCTGTCATCGATGTATGTTGCTTTGAGAACTTTCTTGAGGTCGATTTCGCCCAAATGCACGAGTCTAAGGAAGCCAAGAGGCGACAAACGCAGGATGAACGGATGCGGAATGGTCGCATGCGACTTGAACGCCGACCCGGGCTTGATCCCTTCTTCTTCTGCGGAGACTTGGAACCCGCCCATCACGACGAAGAAGCAAAACCCGAGATCTATCTCCTGCCTCTCTTGACCAATCAGTCATGCGTTCTCATTTAGGTAGGTGATGATTTATGATGGCTGAACTTACAGCGATATCGTCATTGTTCTCTGCCAGCAGCACCTGAAGCTTTTGCTTGAGCCCGATGGCCAGATGAAGCTGCTCTGCTGCCAGGAAGACCACATTTTCTGGCAAAATGATTGCGATGCCGACCCAGCGGAGCTTATCAAGGAAATTGGTCCATCTTCCGGTGTTGGAAGGAATGTTGAGATGGAGCACCGTGTAGACGCAAGCGACGAGGGTGACGACGCATGTCCAGAGGATCTCAACGCTGCCGCGGACGGTAGGGGAGTTGACCCACGGGGCCGATTTCAGTTGAGAAAGAGCTGTGGAGTTATTCTTGTTTACCTCGAGCAATTGCTGGATCTCATCTGCCGTCTGCACCTCCGCCGAGCCGTAGGAGGAAAGCAAGAAAAGACATACTAGAATGTTTTGGTGGAATTCCATAGCAAGGGTAGAGTGTGCGAAAGGAGTTAGCATGAACAGGAGAGGAAATTTAGGAATCAGGAGTTGGGGAGGTCAGCTTACTTTAATCGAATGCAATAAACGGGCTGCATGTTTCCTCACACCAACAGGCTGCGCTACTAGGATTTACGACCCCTGATGACCGTGATAACCAGTTGACCTGTGTCTATTGGTCAAGGACATTCATAATGATGGTGGTTACGGAGCCTCTCTGCCGAAGCTGAATCGCCAGAGGCACAGCCTGCTTCTTAGGGCACGGAGACCCCCTTGTCGCGCAGCTCCTTCCCTTTCCTTTTTCGGTTAAGGCTGACAGCTTGCTTGCTTACGCTGCCTGTTCTATGTACTAAACTTGTTGACGAGATAAGTCGTTGACAACCATGGGTCATTCTCGTTTTGGAGACGTTCCGCTGTTTCGCCGATCAAATCAGACTAGATGTGAGCAGCCTTGTCTGCACGTGGTAATATGAAGACGGTTTGCTCGATGCCGCGGGCATCCAATCCGACGTTACTGCCCACTTGCTTATTGGCCTAACCCGGTAGAAGGGACCTTTACCAACGAATCTACCACGCCCTGCTGCGATATATAGAACACAGGAAGATTATGTACATAAACGGTGGAACGGATATGTATTGTACTCGTATTTGTATATAAACGCGCGTTAAGGCAGCAGTGCCGGCGTGGTCGCCTTTTGCCCCGATAGGGAGCCCAGTGGCGTTAAATATAATGATAGCAACAACGGCAACAGTTTTAAAAAGATGGCGAAAATAGTCTATACGTTCTGCTATTTGGCCGTCTATCGCGACAAAAAGCACGATAACTTTCTTGTGCAAGACAACAGAATGTGGCATGAGACGCCTGAGACAGCAAACACGATATTGGCATCACCCCACTCTGCCGTATTGGATGTGGCTCGGTGTCATGTCGAGGAGGTCCCTAAGGTCATCACCGAACCTAATGACAATGAAGCAGGGGAGCTCGCTGTTTGATTGGCGAACGATTCAAAGTCAGAGTACATAGGTAATAGCGGACTCAAATGAGGATGGATGCACACATTCAGCTCTTGTTCTTTTCAGCGGATCCTCTGGCGAGTTGTGTCCTGAACTCCGCGGCCGATGCAAAGGTTAAGCGGGGAAGGGCCTCAAGAGACATCCACGCCTGTGAAAGAGCCTAATCTTCAATGGCTGACGCAAACGAAGTCCATTTTCCAATTCCGTGGTGGACTGAGCGGTGTTCCCCGGCGCTCGCGCCCCGGAAATGCCCGGATAGAGGCGAGGGTGCGCGTCAAGAGTCCTAGTGAAGAAGCAAGATACGGAACAGGGACGAGATAATGCGCTTGAAGATTTGGTACGGGTTGGTATTCAGAATGCCGTGCTGGCTCGACCTTCACCGGGTCGACAAGAACGACAAGCAAGTCCAAGCAGCGACTCTACGGGTAGCACGCAGCCAATCCTTATCCTTTGAGGCTGCTGGGCACTTCTACTGACTGGTTGGCGGCAGTGAGGGCTCTGAAAGACGAGCCATGTCGCGGGTGGTGATAATTCCCCTTGCTGGTCTTGAATTTAACGCCAGGAAGACTTTGAAGAGACATGAGACGATCACGCATAAACCATTGCAGTGACATGTGTGTTCAGATGGTATTGGATGGAGGCTGACTGTGTCTTCTTGTGGCACTCTTGTCCCTGTTCTCTTGATCGTGTCGTTGTCTCGGTTCCGCCGCTCTACCCGACTATTGCACGTAGAGACGTTTCACAGCAGGCCTTTCTTACGACGACGGGGAGCAAATATGAGCTAAGCTGTATCACATGGCGGATGGTGGGGTGTCCGGCCGGAAGAAGTGACTCGGCAAAGGCTAGTTTGACAGCATGATGCACCACAGTACCACAGTAAGCTAATTTGCATGGGGAAAGTGCAAGTAGAGGCAAAGCGGACCACGAACAGTTATCTTGGCAAAATATCTCCGTGCAGTACTAGAGAGGCACCACAGCATCGTTGCGAGCTAGAACGGCATCTCGATGAAGGATGACCATTGAAAAGACACCTAAACCGAAGAATCCGGGTTCCACGACGCTGGAGTCCGCCGCAGCGTCTGTGGTCGCACTGGGAAGTGAATGGCATCATCCCAATGTACAGGTCATGTCAAGCCTCGTTGCTCGTATTGACGCCGTGAACCAACCGAACGATAATCTATTCAACAGTTTTCTATTCGTCTAAATTTTTACTGAGCCCGACGTTGCCTTTGGGATGAAAAAAAAAAAACCCCTTGTTGCCGCATACAGCCCTCGCCTTTCTTTATCTACCAGAACATATTTTCTCTGCTGTTTCCGCTTGGTCCATGACTTTGCCAGGAGCCATGGAAATGGACAAGTTTCAACCCCGACCTGCGGTAGTTCGCCCGCGGTCAGAATTCTTTGCGTTCGTTTCGACACTCGAAGCCGATTCCACACGGGAAAATGAATCTACCCGAGACCTGCTCCCAAAAGGGATCGAATCTCCCTTCCAAACTTCGAGTCGAGAGATTCCTACGGACGCCGAACGCGACAAGAGTCCGGTATCGTGGCTCGAGGCATTCTTTCAACAGAAATTAAGTCCCTTGTGGAATATGTATCTGTTTCTCGTACTTGGAATAGCGCTCGCCATCGGCCACCACGCCTATTATCAGTCCTTCCACGGCGCGCTCGTCTTCGACGACAAACAACTGACCACGATGCGCTATGGCACCGTTCTAGCCTTCGCAGCGAAGTCTTGTCTAGTATTCGCGGTCATGTCTGCTTTTCGGGAGCAGATCTGGCTCACGTTCAGCACCAAGTTCCTAAGGGTGACCGCTCTCAACGGGATGTTTGCTGCCCCCGAAACGCCACTCTCGCTTCTCGACCTAGAGTTTCTGCGAAAGGCAAAGATATCAGCTGCTTTGGCTTTATATTGTTGGTGAGTCTACCCATACGACCCGTTTCGGCCGAACCATGCTCACGTGTAGCGGTGAAGGGCCTCCCCTCTGAGTGTTATCCTCACGACCAGCACACTCACCACAGTCCCCAGCCAGGAGATCCAAAACGCGACTTGCCCTGGGGTCCGGTCGTTGAACTTCAGTTTGAGGAATAAGATAGTAGGGCAAAGCCGAGCAAGGATCAACGACCTGGACCAGCTGGCATTTAGTCTGTTGGAACGTGACAAGCACAAACGAGTCCGATGAACACTTCCTCGAATACTACATTGCCACCACTGGATTCTACGAAGACTTCTTCGACACAGTCACCTACCTTCAAGAGCCGATATTGCACCAGAACGACGTCTACGGAGTCTGCGAAAGAGGGTGGAACTGCACAGTCGAGATCCATTTTGTCGGTCCCGCCTTCAAATGCAGCGGAATAATGAGGGGCGAAGAGGGCCCGGGATATTCACAACAAAGCTCAGGAAGGGTCGAAACTCCGTTTGAGGTTCGAGACCTTGCGCCCACCGGCAATCTCACCTACATCGCGAAAACACTCCTCGGGGAATATGCAACTCCTCAAAATGAGACCCTTTCCGGAGGCAAGCCGACGATGCCACCGCCGTATCCAAAGTACCTCGGAGCACTGCGGACTGAGCCGATAATCTGGATTGGGTACGCGGAACTCAAAGAGGGCTACAACTTCACAGAGCTTCTCGACGACAACCCAGACGTCCGAATACCTGAAGCCTTCACTTCAGTCGTCATAGCGTGCAAGCATTTCGAGGCAAACTATACGCTCGAAAATGTCTACCATGACGGTGTGCAGACACCCAATATTACAGCCGTGGAATTGATATCGCCAGTAATCAACACGACGTACATGCCAAATCGCAAGGCTAAAGACGGCACTCTGGACACGACCGTGGCTGAGCCAGAGAGCAATTACGTACTGTCACGAGGCACAGAAAGATACACGAAAACTGCCATTTACCATTCCATGGGTCTTATGATACGTCAGATATTGAGTGGCAAGATTGACGGAATCAAGAAGCCTTCGGACGACAAGAACGATCTCAAGGTGTGGAAGACCAACCTCGTCGATCCTTCTCAACCACGACATAGCAGGGATCATAGCCATTTGGTACCCGAACATCTTCATATCGTTGTTCGCCAGGCCGAGATTCCAGGCGGTGGTGTGGGCTAGCAAGCCCGACGAGCAGACCGGGACCCGTACAGCTGGGCTTGGTTCAGAGGGGGACTACATGTACAATTGTACCCGGTCTAGACCCGGTGTAAAATATGTTTACAACGCTCGTATACTAATCAGCGCCTACAGTGTGCTGGTCTTCCTGGCCGTGCTGGGCGTCGTAGCCGGAACTACGGCGTTTCGGGGGAAAGGCGTGGTGTCCAGGGGCACCGGCTTCTCCAGCATCGTCGAGGCAACACGGAAGATAGACTGGGGAGAGCCACAGGAGTACGAGTCTGTGAGTATCGGGTACGGGCTTCTCAAAGTACACGGCGGCGACCTGCAGAAACCCGACGGGGAAATCTTGGTCAATGATCCAGCGGCGAGACGCATGCGTGCGAGTTTCGGGTTTGGCTTCGAGGGAGAAGTGGATCAGGTGAAGGCCAAGAGGTAAGCCATCAAGAGGAAGCACGGGGAAGAAACTGTACAGGAGGCTAGACGGGATTTCCTCTTCTAGTTGAGGTAAGCCTGATGATAGTGGCACTATTTTTCATCCCACGCAATCCAAAGCTTGAAAACACGCGTCAGTTGGACATCTTCCTCAACGAAGGCGTTCTTGGCTTACCCTCTTAGGATATCGCGGGGACGGGGATGAAGCTCCCACCGCTCCAAAGGATCTCTCGGGCGGGATGTCTTAGAATACGATACCTGAAAGAAGATACATCTTACTCCAAAAGTTCGCGTTACTTCTCAGCCGGGAAGGTTTCCGGGGAATCTTACTAAGACTATCGGGCCTTTGCGAATGACCACAGGGAGTCCGAGGGCTTGGGGTCAGCGATCGCAACCAGATGTAGCAGTCAAGAGTAGGCAATGATTTCAGATGCCTGACGCTTAAACCCAGCCTCTCTTTGGAATCTTGGGTATAAAGGGAGACACAAGGGTCTAGAGGTTGAGGACTCAGATCACTTCAATCAACAAAAGAAACTCGTCCAGAACCAAACATATCAAGAACTCCCAGGTCAACCACCAGCAACCATGCACTTCACCAACCTCATCGCCATCTCCATCGCCGCCGCAGCCAGCGTCTCGGCCCTCGCAGTCGGCACCTCGCCCGACAGTGCCGCCGAGCCGCGCGGCATCCTCTCCAAGCGCGAATGCGCCATCGTCGGCCACCCCTGGGTGGGCGAGGACCGCACCGAGGCGCTGCGCAGGGTCCACGACGTCTGCGAGATGTTCGAGGGAACCTTCGACCCCCTGGTGGTGAAGAACCAGTGCTACCAGCTCTCCGAGAACCTCAGCGCCAACTTCACCGTCAGGACCCCGGCGAACCTGATGCCGGCTGACTTGGCCTACGTGACGTGCAGCCACCAGCTGGGTACGATCGTCACCGACTGCGTGCACGGGGGTGAGCTCGAAAACGGCTTGTTCATCTTCTCGTAAGTTATTGCCCTGGCGGAGATGACCCTCGACTCGTGCATGATCGTGTCTTGATTGCTGACGTTTTCGATTTAGTGCCTATGCGAAACCTAGCTGCAACTAAGGCAGGAGGTCGTTCCCGGGGACTTTCACGGGTGCGGACAACGGGGTAGGAGGATGGGAATTTGCAACCACGACAAGAGAAAGACGGAAGAATTGACGAAGATTAGATGTAGAGTGATAACTTCTATAGCTCATCACAGACTTCTTCTACATTCACGTTACCCCCGAACTTTGAGTCTTGGGTTGAACTTCCAGAACAGTCGGTTTCACAGAATTCTATAGATCCAAGTGAAGGATACATATGTGCAACAAGGAGATAACTTGGGCTCGCTATTCTAATGTAAACTTGTAATTACTCCTGCTTCGCCAGCTGTTGAAGCTCATCAACCAAATCCGTCTTCAGCCTCACAGAATCGGCCCCATCCTCATAGTCTTGCGCTATAACTCCACCAGGCAGCATAGACTTGATGAAAACCACAAAGTCCGGGACGTGCGATGCAGGGAGGCTTTTCGACCAATATTCCGCGAGCCCCTCCGGCGGAACCACGGTCAACTCCCCCTTCTTACCCGTGACAGCCTCGATGGCCTCTTTGACATCCACGGCGCTGTAGTGCCGCGGACCGAAAAGCCTGACGTCACGGGCATTCGAGTCGATGGAGTCCGCGAGGAGGGTTTTGGCGAGGTATTCGCCGACGTCTTTGGTGCTCACCTGCGAACACAGTTCAGCACATGGCCTGGCTAGGATGGAGCTATCGGACTCACCATAGGTATCTTAAAGTCCTTTGGCGAGAAGGGTGACTCGAATCTGGGCGGGTCCTGCTGCATCGTCTCCAGCGCCGCGGCCCAAAACTGGAAGTAGTACCCGGGTCTGACGATCACGACCTCTGGGGCAGCGTCTTTGAGAACCTTGTCCGTGATGTGGTTCAGACTCAGCGTCCCCTTCTTCATGTTAGCAGACGCCCAACCTCGCCCGTTCTTTATGCCCACTCACAACTTTCTCAGCGTCGTAGTGCGCACCCATCGCAGACTGAATAACCAATCTCCTCACCCCAGACGCTTTCGTCACAGCATCCTTCACGCGGTTCGCAGTTCTGTACGAGTACTCATCATGGTCGACGTTATCGTCCCACGTCGGCGGCGCGACGTACAACACCGCGTCGGAGCCCGAGAAGTCCAGCTTCGAATTGTTGGTAGCAACGTCGCCCTGGACGGCCTCGAAGTTGTGGTTGTCTGCGAACTCGGCCGGCGCCCTGGTTGGGTTGCGGTAGATCCCGCGCACGAGCGGTTTGCTCTCAGAGGACAGCAGGAAGCGGATCGTTTCTTTGCCCGCCTGGGTGGAAGCGGGGAGGACGGTGATGCGTGGAGGCATGTTGGCGTTCTGAGTGATGGTCGAGTTGTCTGTAGGTGTGCCGATTTTGTTGAATGTTTCGCTGATTCAGTAACCTAAACAATCGGAGCGATGCATGCCGTCTCTCTTATATACCAGGCAGTGCATGTTACCCAAGGACTTCGGCGAGCCGGTTCCCCTGCTTACAATTCATGTCGAGAGACCAGCGTAGATGCGACTTCTCTTGGCGTGCGTCGAAGGATTTCCCTTTTTTACTAATCGCGACTTGCTTGGAAATTAACACGGCATACGGTAGTATCGACCTCGCACCGGCGAACTGGTTGGGGTTTAGAGCAGCAGCACTTGGCACTTGGCGTGGAACGACCAAGGGAATTCAAAAGCCGCCCAGCACTTTTTGGTAATCCGGTACCTGCCCAAGTTGGCGTGATTGATCAGCGCTCGTTTAGCTCCCCCAAGAGGTCAGAGTACGCAAACACGCAGATGGGCAAAACGGAGGAACCTCCAGCGCGTGGCTCTTGGCGGAGGAATAACTGGAGAGAGAGCCAATTCAGTTTCCCGTCATCATCTTCTAGGGAGATCAATCCTGCGCCCACTATTGACTCCTGGTGATACATCACCAGCTCCAGAGCCTTGGATTGCGGAGCAGTTGGTATCCAATGACACAGCGGTGATCAGAGCAGCCTGGTCTGAAGCCGGCGCAAAGGTAAACACGTTGGAAAATTGACATCGTCGGCGGGTTTGAAGACAGAGAAACCCCAATTGCATGTGTGCCTAAATCAAAAGACTCCTTCTGTATAGATATCAAAATAAAGGCCCTGGAATCTATCTGAACGGTGAGGTTGCCAGCCGAAAGACTTTCGAGGCGAGTGATTAAGGGCGAGGGCATTTTCCGCTCTCGCGAAAATCACCCACATCGTATCGTTACCGTCATGCGGAACAAGGAAGGCAAAATATTTAGATCATCCGACAATTTGTAGTGAGTTCGTAGGCAGCCGGAACAGTGCCCTTCCCCAACTGAAATTCGGAGACGTTCGCGAAGAGAGCGCCTTGCGGATGGCGCAGCTCGGCTGAGCCCCAAATCGACGGGCAGGGCTGAATCATTGGGCGGCGGCAGGTTGGGTGGCAACGAGCTCCCCTCCTAGCCTTTTATTTGTCCTCCGCGGCCTGTCTCTCTTTCTTCCTAGGTAGCAAATCCACATTGCACTTTTGCTCTGCAGCAAATTGTTACCTACAATATCTCGAGCACAACTCTTCATAGGTATTCCAGAGATGAAGGCGACAAGCGATACGTTCAGCCACGAGATCTTAGACGAAGAGGCGTGGGTCACTTTGTTGGGCACGCCTTACAGGAGGAGAGCAACGGAGACATTGGAGCTACGCCAAAGGACCGGCTGCACTACCGGCTTCACCCCGGAGGAACAGTTCGCCATGGCTAAGCGGAGAAGGGATAGACTCTATAACCGTCAGTTGTCTCCGCCCTCGCCGTGGATGGGGGGAATGAGCCAGCTGGAGCCCGGGCGAGGAGACAGTTGTTACGACCCAGGGAGAGCCACCGCGTGGGTAATGCGCATGTGGGAAAACAGCCGGGCCACCCCTCTCAAAGCCGACTGGACCTTCAAGAGAGATGACGACTTCGCTTTCAGATTTCTCAACCGGATTCATCACTCCGAGCCAGATTCCCAGCTTTCAACGTCATCGTCAAAGTTGTGCGAGACTTGTACCTCACTGCCTCGTCCTCTCAAGCTCTCGAAAATTCTATCCGACCTATCAACTCCGGCAAAGACCTGCGCAGTATGCGGTTTCTTGTATCAGCATTTCAAAATTTCTGGCAAATTCGAAGAGATCCACGCTGAGACCATCACAGACGGTTCAGGACTCGAAGTGGCTCGGTTCGAGTTGTTTCGCGAGTGGCTTCGAACCTGCGATGATGATCAGCACCCATGTTCCCCCAAGCCTGGCGTCTTGCCCGGAATGGTCATCGATCTTGGAGGTGACGAAGACCCCGATTCGGTACGTCTATACCGTCTGGAAGGCAAAACAGAGCGATATGTCGCTCTGTCTCATCGCTGGAGCGATCATGGCAACTTCTGCACTTATCGGTGCAATGTCGACAGCCGACAGAAAGGGATCGCCGTCAACAGCCTGCCACCGAAGTTCAAAGACGCCATCACCGTCACCCGGCAACTCGGTATACGATTCCTGTGGATAGACTCGGTCTGCATAATCCAACGTCACGATGGATGCGACGAATGCGGCGAATACAGCAACTGGGGGGTTGAGCGCGACAAGATGGAGCAGTACTTTGGCTCGGCATACCTTACCATTGCTGCCACCTCCAGCTCATCATCAAACGGATTGGTTGACGAAGGATTTCTTGGTCGTCAATCGTATGCGCGTTGGGTGGAAGGCCAAACTCGCACGAGTCCAGATTCTGGTTCAGTCGCCATCGATGATTTTCAGCGCGACGTGAACGACGCCGATCTGAACAAGAGGGGCTGGGTCCTGCAAGAGAGGGCGTTGTCTCATCGAACGATTCACTTCACCTCGACCCAGGCGTATTGGGAGTGCGGCCATGGCGTTCGCTGCGAAACGCTTACCAAATTGCACAATCAGAGGACCCAGTTTCTGAGCGACCCCGAGTTTCCCAAGTCGATCTTGGGCCATTACGAGAGAAACAAGATCCGACTCTTCGCGTGGCTCTTTGAGGAGTATTCGAAGTTCGGACTTACGGTGCCTACCGACAGGCCCGTCGCCATCTCCGGGCTTGTGGATCGGCTTGCAGACACTTTCAAGACCCAATGCCGGTTTGGAATTTACGAGGAATACATGCATAGATGTCTGCTTTGGCAGCGGTCTGGGGAGAGGTTGAAGCGGATATCGTACCCAGCCGATCGGAGGGTCCCATCGTGGTCCTGGATGGCATACGATGGGCGGATTTCGTACTTGGACGTTGACTGGGAAAAGGTTGAATGGAATACGGCAGTTGACGTTCCATTCGGGGCACCGGGAAGCGACGAAAACGTGCTGAACGCTCCCGCGAGAGAGATCTCGCTACATGATGCGGACGAGGAAGGCGATGCCGAGAGAGAAAAGGCAGCTCAGAGGAGACGGTTGATCCTGGACGAAGACGACATGACCAACATGATTGCAGACAACATTCAAACGCTGCGATTTGTTGTCATGGGAAGGCAGACAGATGGAGATGATGCGCAAGAAGAGCATTACGTCCTACTTATCAAACCTTCGAGGAACGGAACATGCCAGGACTATGAAAGAGTTGGCGTTGGTGTCCTCATTAGGGGAGACTCAGCCTTGGAGTCGCAGCCAGTGCAGGTCAGAGTCATTTGAGGTGGCGGCTCTACATCGAAGCGAAATCTAGTGGTTTTCTTGAATGAATCATAGTTTCTAGAATGACATTGCATTGAATGCAGCCAGCTCGTCGCTTGTACGGCCCTTCGTTCCAACACATCAGCAATTCCGAGTTATCAGACGGGATGCCCGCAGGCCAAGAGGCACTGAGGTAGGCGGCGATAATCACCGCCAGAATCACCTGGTCATCCGGCACTCCCCCGTGCTACTCCGAAGCTGATCTAAGAGACCTTTCGACAGAATCTTGTGATGGCGCGGGTTGGTAACCGACCTTCTCGCCGACGAACCGTGCCGCACCGGAGAGCTGGTTGAGGCTTAGAGCGGCTCTTGGCATCTGGCAATCCTTAACGGAATTCAAAAGCCGCCTTGGCGCTTTGGTCAATTCAATAGGTAGTAAGTACATGATAATAGAGGGTGGCATTACTGGGTAGGTATTAGTTGATCAACTTCAACGCCCCAAACAGGCGAAAGCATGTATTAGATAGACAGGATCGAGAACAATCCAGCGTAGGTCTGTGACCTACGAGTAAGTGGAACTCCATTTCGAGATAGCTAATGCAGTTGCGGACAACCAACCCGCTTTCCACCGTCAACTGATACTTGGGCTTTCTTTTTGGTAGGTATTGCTTGATGCTAAACTGTGTCATCGTCAACGCCGGCATTGAGGGCAAGGTCGATGTCAGCCCGAGCACAAGTCACGACGACATCATCTACACCGGTTCTTTGCTACCGCATCTAACGGAACGGGGAGTTCGTCAGCCCCAAGATGTATTACAAGTTCTAAGATGCGGCTATCAACCCCAAAGAAATCGTACATGCTCGCTTCTCTATGCTACTCATTCACTCAGCTCACCTAGGAATCCACATCCCACCATTCCCATAAGCCCGATCCCTAAGGGCAGCCCCCTCGGTCCTCACACCGGCAAGGTGCACAGGAATCCGGTCGACCTGCTTCTGCACCCGCTCCCTCGTCTCGACGTACCGGTCCGCCATGCTCATCTCGCTCCTCGCCGTCCTCATCCTCTCCCTCGTCTCGATGGGGCCCCATCCGTCCCTGCTCAAGCTCGCCACCGCAAGCAGCACATCCCGCCCATACGCCTCGAGCGCGGCGTCAGATCCCGCTGCAGGCGGTGCCGAGCCACGAAGCTGGCCCATGACCAGAACCTTGAGCTTGGTATCCAGAAACATGGCGCCACCAAACTCGTGGATAATGTGGACTGTCGCGACGTTCCTAGCCGCCACGCGAGGGGTGGCGTAAGGCGCGGGTCCGACGGTAATGATGCTCTCGTGCCAGTCCGTCGACATGGCCTCCAGCCCGCGCCGGGGCACGACGCGCGCCCAGCCGAAATACACGCCCCTCATCCTTGTCCGCACGTCCTCCGGCACGTCGGCCAGATTCGCCGTCGGAATCCCGAGCTCCATCCCGCCCCTCCCCGTGCCGCGCACGACCTTCCCCTCGAACCTGATAGGAAACGGCTCCTCGGGCCCCTCGTCCGGCCCCACGACCTCGGGCGGCGCCTCCTCGAACCCGGCATCGCCGCCCTGCTGCCCCCAGGAATCATACCCTGCGCCCCGCCCCGCGGCGTACCGCTCCTCGTACGCCGTGACGGTGGTCTTGATCCCGCTCTTCTCGATCCCGGACCGCGCCGTGGCGATGTGCGCCGCGTGCTTGGTCACGAACTTGGCCTGGGAGATCTTCTTGGTGCGCGCCTGGACGACGGCCGCCGCGGGGCCGATGTACCTGTTCGCGACGGTCGTGGCGACGATGGACCCGGCCTTGATGCCGACCTCGAGCGGTAGGCTCGCCAGCCCCGCGCCGCGGATGACGCTCGCGTCTGTGGACGTGCTCGCGACGCGGAACACGGGGCTCGGGCAGAGCACCTTCCGCTTCCCGCTGCTGCTCCCGCTGCCGCCGCCGCCGGAGCAGAGGACGAGGCGGAAGTAGCCGTCGTCCGCGGCGGCGGGGATGCGCACAACGTGCGTCTCCCTGGGAACGTGCTTGCTGAGATTCTTGGGCGCTTTTTTCAAAAACTTCTTGATGTCGCGCTGGCAGCCCCGCTCGTCGCCCTCGGCCATGTCCGTCGGCAGGGCCTGCGAGGAGGGCGTGACGTCGAGCCAGGAGTCGTTGACGCCGACCAAAGACTTCAAATTCATGCCCATGTTGCCGGAGAAGCCCTTGCGCTGGAGCCAGACGGTGCGGGCGGGCGGCAGCGGGGCGTCGGAGAAGACGGTGACGGTGACGGAGGTGGAGGGCCCGCGGTACCAGACCAGGGGCATCGAGTGGCGGAGGATGGAGAAGTGCTTGGTGTACTCGAAGGGGTGGCTGACGAGGCCGCCGGCGAAGTACTTTGTCTCGTCGAGGGCGGTCTGCCAGAAGGATTTCTCCTTGGCCTGGGAGTCTGCGGACGGGGCTTCCGAGGGGGCGTAGGATGATGGCGAGGGTGGCGGGCGGGGTCCTGCGAGGGGGAAGGTCTCTGCTGACGGGGGAGGGGGGAAGACGGGTGACTCTGCCGGGCGGTGGGCGATGGGAAAGGTGTTGGACGAGGGAGGAGGCGGGAACACCGGTGGTGGTGTTGGTGTTGCCGGAGGTGGAGGATGGTAGTTGACGGGAGAGTAGGTGTCCGCTTTCGGAGGCGGCGGAAAGACCGGCGACGGCGGAGCGGGAGGCCGGTACGCCACGTACGTTCCTCCCGCAGGCGGCGGTCCAGGCGGAGGCCCGGGAAGGAAGGACCCCGGGCTGGACGGAGCGGGCGACGGCGCCCTCAAGGGAGGATTCGGGGGCACTATGGCCAGCTGGCCAGAGGCGTCAACGCCAGGGAACTCCTCATAAGCGGGTGGCGGGTCGTAGATGGACGGCACGGCGGACTGCCTGAGGTTCGGCGTCGATCTCGCGCCGCGGAGCACCGGCCGGCGCTGCGGAAAGGGGTCGAAGTCGGGCGGCGGCGGCATCGGCGGTGGGCCGGGCAGCTGGCCCGGCAGGGGCTTGCGCCTCACGGTCGGGGCGTTCATGACTCTCGGGCCCCCCTAAACTTGGTGTTTGGTTGGGGGATGCTTCAGCGGGTGGGGGTGCTGACGGCTCCTTGTGTGATTGACTCGGTGAGTTTCCTTTTGACGTGGAGAAGGGGGAAAGATGGAGGTCGTTGTGGTTCCAAATCACTGGAAAGAAGGTGAAAGTTTGTTGAGGAATCAATGCGAACGGTGAAATGACTGAAGCGAGCCCTCGTATTCTAGAATTGCGGTGCCGGTGCCCCCTGAATCCGCGGATGAATCTGGAACTGTCTCATCACGTGTCGCCAAGATGTTCAGGGAGACAAGACGACCAGAGAAGGTCCCTGAGGTGATGATGTAAGCAGCCATTCCTCGCCGTTATTCCACCTAGGCAGCCAACAACCCCGTAACTTACGGCGCTCGATGGTTACATATCTGGTAGTAGGTGCCTATAAAATGGGCGGCCACCCGTGTAAATTGTAATTGATACCCCAGCGCCATGTGGCAGCTGCGACTCGGTCGTCAATGAACTGTTGGTATGTCATTGCCTTCTCAGCCTAGGCGGTATTCGTCGAAACCCAATTCCTCCGTCTAACGGCCCCACCATTCACTCCCCCCGGCGATGCCCGGAATACCCTCCGGAATACCCACCGAGTGACGGACGGCGACGAAGCGCAGGTGTCTCTGTGGACCTCAACAACCCATACAACAGATAGGAAGTCGGTTGCAAACGCTCAAGACAAACAGACGCGCCTGCGATCGTCGGAAATAAGTGATCAGGTCATCTGCCCGGTCAAGACAGACCCACCAAAGGCCGGCGGTGGTTGAGCCTCTGGATGATAGGGACCCACAAGGTAGTTATATACTCGTGGTTCTGACCAGTGGACGAGTCAATATACAAAGGCATCGTATTGAACGAAATCCGGGTCGGAAGCAGCGCCTTGATCTCAGCGTTCTGGAGCCTGGACGAGGAGCCGGTTCATTAATTGAATCCCATCGATGGAGACACCTGGGGATAGATACCCGATAATTAAATCCACTCCTAATCCTCCCTCCGTCCGCCCTCGCCGTCGCCCGTCTATTTCCTCACGGAATACGCACCGGACGGACCGACCCTCGAGACCTCTCACTGCTGGAAGATACCAAGCCGGCCTCACAATCCTCACCACTTTCAGACAGAGCAACATAAACATGTCTACTCCATCCACAAGGAGGTCATATCTACTCCATCCACAAGGAGGTCGATCGCTGCAGCGTCCCTGGAGAAACCGGAAACAATCTCGACGTTCTCTATCCTTTTATATTACGCTCCCTACGAGCACCTTCCCTCGCCCTAAACCATTACCATTCACCTCTTCCATTCTTCCTCCCTCTTCACGGCCCCATCATCGCCACCTTCGCCAACGACGTCAACCGTACCTCATCCAAGCAACAGCCACGCCAACAAACAGAAACGCCATGAGCATCAGGTTCGTCAGCGCCCCCTCCACCCACCTCTTCGTCGCCATCTCCTCCCGGGTCTTCCACCCGCCCCCGACGGCGTTGGCGTGCGGGAACGGCTCGTCGGGCACCGCCTTGCCGAGGAACTCGCACAGCGGCTCCCAGCCCTCGTCGACGGACCACTCGAGCAGCCGCTCCTTGGGCACGAGGCCGCGAATCATGTCGCAGTGTTCTGTCTTCGGTCAGCATCTGCCCCCATCTTCGAGAAGATATGCCGCTCGAAAGCAGAGACTCACCCCGATACACCCACTTCCCATTCCTCTTGATGGCCCCCGCCATGTCCCCGTCCGGCGCCCGGAAGAACAGCGCCCACAGGAACCGCTCGTACACGTGCCACGCCCAGAACGCCTCCCGGTCCAGCAGGCTCGCCACCCAGAAGCTCCAGCTCTCGTTGACGTGCACCAGCGTCCGCACCGCGCTCTCGTGCCACTTGTCCAGGTCCCGCCTGACGTTGAGCACGACCTTGGCGTCCGGGTACGCGCGGATCATCTCCGGCGCGAAGCAGCTCGCCGCCGCGTCCGTGACGGCGACGCAGTGGCCCACGAGCTCGTCGAACTCGTCCGCCGAGATGCTGCAGTCTCCTTCGTTGCTGCCTTCGGCCCCGAACCACTTCTTCCGCGCCAGCCGCACCCACCCCGGCGCCGGGATCGGCGGGTCCTCGTACACGATGTCCCAGCCGTGGTACGTGTGGTCGTAGCCCAGCGTGATGAGCGCCTGCTGCAGCGACTCGGTGCCGCTGCGCGGCGGGCCGACGCACAGCACCTCCATCGGCCGGGTGCGCTTCCGCGGCGGCGCCGTCGGGATGCGGTACACGTGGTTCTCGAGGATGGACCACCACCACGCGTTCATGCTCGACAGCGGCGTCATCATCGCGAGACTTCTCGGCCGCCCCGGTCGGGTCGGTATACCAATGCGTAAAACAGACAGACCCTTATTCCGGGGGCCTCCTTCTAGAACCTCGATCGCTCTCTGTGCGCCGGTGACAGCTAAGCCGTTGGATGGAGTCGAATGGCAGCCGAGCATACATATGTCTGCTGCAAGTTCAGATGATTCGTTTCCCCCATCAAACGCGCACCCCGTCAAGGAGCGCAACCTCGCAGATTATATATCACGACGAGAGGACAGGCAGACCACTAGGCAACAAGTGGATCGCTGGTGGAATCAATCGTGCGAGGACCCAAGAAACATCTGGAGAGAGTGTCGTCATAGCGCTGACACTTTCCGCTGCAACGTATGCAGAAATGCGAGCTGCCATTCGCATAAACCATCCCTACACCCTCCACTGCCCGCCGTCTCACTGCATGTTGGGAGGAGATGCGACGCGTCGGGTCGGGGTGGGACAGGGAAACAGCATTAGGAAACAAATCCAAATTGAGCAMCCCCGCCACACTCGATTCTCTCCACAAATCGTCAGCGGTTGCGACGGAACGTGAGATGTAGCATGCTTGGAGGCGAAGGGCGCCCTGGCCGGGGAGCGGCACCGGACACACGATTCGGAAGTCAAAATGCCTTTAAACAAATGCAATGCAATGCCTGATGCCTGTGGCCGAACAGAGAGCGAGCTCTCGATGGCATAGTACACAAACCGGGGCCTGTCAACGAACCCGCCAGGACCTAGTCGTTCGCACTCGGGAGATGCCAATCACCCGTTCTTGCAAATCCAGTATCCGGCTTTCTTGGAATTGCCCTCACCTTCGGGGCTGCCCACCGGCCGCCAGAACTTGGTCCATCCGGGGTACCCGTCGCTCCGCAGGTGCTCAACCTCCTTGACCTCCCCGCCCTTGGCCACCTCCTCCGCCAGCAGCAGCGTATACAGCGACTGGTAGAACAGCACCTGCGTCTCGATGCCCGCTGGCAGCGCGTCGATGGGGTCCAGGATGAGCCCCAGCAGCTCGTCCTCGTCGACCTCGCCGAGCGTCGAGATGAGCAGCGTCGTCACGTTGGGCCGGGGTACCGGTACGCGCCGGACGGAGCCCTCGAAGATAATGTGCAGCCGGCGGAGCGCGGGGAACGTCGGCGCGATGCTGTTGATAATCTGAAGGTACTGCTCGCGGGGCGACATATCGCGCAGCTCGGCGACGAGAGGCGCGCCGGGCGACGGTCGCGGGGCCTTGTCCAGGGCGCGGTCGATCAGCGACTCGTCGCGGTCCGGGATGCGGATCTCGAGCGACGTGATCCAGTTGAGCCGTGACGGAACAATGGCGTGGGGAAAATACATCGCCTCGAGTCTCTGCTCAAACTTGAACGTGTTGCTCGCGTACAGAACCTTTATCGTCTCTTCGTATCTGTGATTTGTGTCAGTTTCCTCGGTCCGACCCCGCCGCCGCTGCCAGTCTCATCTTATGTCGGCTCATGCGATGGAGGAAAACACTCACGCTCTTCGACACGTCAAAAGCCACGGCATGATGCCCAGGTACGTCTCCTTCGGCCCGCACGTCTGAAAGAACCCCCTCGGGCACTGGTGCGTCAGCTTCGTCTCGAGGTTCCGGTCCTCCGGGCCGCAGACGCAGCTCCACCAGTACCACTGCGGCGTCATGCTGGCGTCCGCAAAGGGCGGATCGATGGTCGACACGCCAGGCGAGTGAGGGTACCACGCCGGCACGGGCTGGTGGCCCTTTCGCCACCTCACGTCCGGCTGGAGGCTGCGGCGGTACAGCAGGTAGAGGTGGAGGATCCTGCCGCCGAAGGCGATCTGGTAGATTTGGTAGCGCAGGTCCCAGGTGAGGACCTCGAAGAAGGGGCCCATAGAGGCCTCGGCACCGGCCTGAGCCTCTGCGGGGGCCGCTGCCTTTTTGCGGATGGCCAGGGCCGTAGATTGAGGTCCGTTGCCGGCATCCGGGGCGGCGGCGAGGGTGCTGGATGGGTCGTCTGCACCTAGGATCGCCGTTGCCGAGGCTGCTGCGTCCGTATGCGGAGCGGTGAGGGACGCGTCGCTCGGCGGTGCCTCGCGGCTCGGGCTTGGTACCCCGAGATGGGAGTCTGGCATTGCTGCAGGTCGCTGCGCTGATGGCGATGGGTCGGTTGTTGATGAAAAGACGGCTACGATGGCCAGCAGAGACGGGAGACGTTTGTGTTTCCGGGTGATCAAAAGGTGCAAGAAAATCCTTCGCGGGGGAAAGAGATGGGGAGATGATAATTTGTGGTGACCTCAGGTACAAATCAAAATGCAATGCGATTTCACCTTGCCTCGAGTTATGCCGGGAACGACACCGAGCAGGAGCCGATTCGGTGCGCCTTCCCTGAAATTGGCGATAGGGTGGCGGTACGTACCTGAGTATCAGGTGGGGCTGCGATACCGTGTGGGCACTGGATCCATGCGAGACTATTTATGGGGGCGCACTGTCCCAAGTGCTGTCTCTGCGCCCCTGTGGTCCTTTAGGTACCTAGGTATATAGGGTCATACTGTCCCTACTTACTGTTACTGTAGTACTGACCTGCTTCTAAGCATTGTTGGAAATCAGGAACATCAGCGACAATACCTACCTAGGTAGGTAGGAACGACAACGGCGACAGTAACGGACAGTGACGGACGACAGTGACGGACACGGGCAGCGACAACAGTGACGAGTGACAGAGCATAGGCGATAACGGGGGAACTGGGGAGCAATCGCCGCCACTGCCAACCTACCTACAGTACCAAAATACAGTGTACCTAGTGTCTCGCTGCCCGTGTTACGGTGCCCGAGCATGAGGCAATAGTGAGCTGGGTAGGCACGGTCAGACAATAGTGCGGTGGACAAGCTCCCTGATCCCCAGGGCAACAACGGAGATATGGACGAGATCGATGGTCTTTTTTTGACATTTTCTCTGTGTTCGGCACTGCCGATATTATTATCTACAGAATCGCTTGCAAGTTCTCCCATCATGACATCTCTAGGCCGACCGACCATCTCCACCGATTAACATGTCGATTGACCTCCAAAATTTCCTCCCAAAAAAGAAACCATGGACAAAGCTTTGTGCTTGATTAGTTGCGCTCCATGTTTGATTCAAATTCCGGCAGCCACAACTGCCGCTGCGATGACACCAGCAATGCCGGCATTGACGCGATGAGCTTGAGCCGTGGTGACAACGGCAGGGACGACCACGGTCGCCGACGTAGCAGGGTCTTCCGGCAGGATCGTGCGGAACTGAGGTCCGTCGGGGCTGCTCGTCGTGATTGTCGCGTTGCTCGGAGAAGAGGGGACCGGAGGGTCGGCGTAAGGAACCAGTGTGGTAGGGCTGAGACCGAGACTGTTGGGTGCCGAAGGCGGTGCTGTGGCGACAGGAGGAATGCTGCCGTAGCCTTGCAGGCCGGGAGAGTTGGGAGAGCCATTCGGTGGAACGTTGACGACCACCGTCTGGACGACCACGGCAGGTTCTGTGGAAGGAGCGACCGGAGAAGGACCGACTGGGGAAGGAACGATCAGGGAAGGGCCGATCGGGGAAGGAGCGCCCGGGGATGGAGCACCTGGGGAAGGAGCACCTGGGGGAGGAGCGCCCGGGGAGGGACCTTCCTCTGGAACGGTCGTGTGGTCGTGATCCAGAGGGCATGAAGTGACGACATTGCCCTGAGTGATTGTATGGACCACGACGGTTGCCTTGGTCGCCAGCTTCAGCGTGCGAGTAACTGTCGGGAGCCGAACGGTAGTGTAAGTCGTGGGAGCGGAATCAGGAGGAGTCGGGGCAGCCGGGAACTCGGCGCAGGCCTGGTACACGTTGGCGTAGCTGCAACCGCTCGAGCTGGAGAATCCGCAGTATCCAAGGCTGGCATCGCCGTTGCAGGGGCTGCTGCAGAAGGAGTCGTCAACCTTGCAGAGGGAGCTCTCGATATTGCGTCCACAACGACAGCCGCTGCGTAGACGGTCGATATCAGCATAGGCACTGATGGAGGGGCAGGAACGGGGGAGGGGGCTGCATACTCGGGAAACGCAGCAGCGTATTCGAAGCCAGTGCAGGCGGACTGGCACTGCTCCGGGATGTAGGCAGTCGGGAAGCCGACGAAGGCACCGAACTTATCCGAGGTGATGTTGACGCAGCCAAAGTATTCGAAGCCGTGGATAGCATGGTCGGCCTGTGCCGCGACGATCGGTGTCATGGCCGCGATGGCCGCCAAGGCCAAGAGGGGAAAGAAGATCAGCATGGTAAGCGAAGTGCCGTACGAACACAAGAACAGTGAATGGATACGATCCGGGCTGGATGTTTGGAAAGGACAGACGACGTCGGAGACGGACGACGACAGAAAGGACGGACGCCAATCGAAAGGAAGGACAATGACAGAGAGGAAGGACGATGGCCGCGAAGAAGTAGAACAACGATAGAGAGAGCGGACGATGCCTGTTGTATCTGGCAGATGTGGTGATGCTTCGTGGGATGGGAGGGGGAAGAGGCAAGGAGGATGGCAATGAGGAAGAGATTTTCTACGGCGAGGCCGACCTGGTTGGGGACAGAAGGTCCACAGACAAGAGAGGGAAGAGCAGGAGAGAAGGAAGGCGCGTTCGAGGATGCTTCCTTCCACCTGCGGAAGGAACACCCAGATGCAAGAGGAGCCCCCCAACCGCACCTTCCCAGCCCAAGGTGTCGATGAATCACGCACCTGTCACGGGAAACACCTGCACACTTGGTGGCGAAGGACATGCTTTTGGTATTCCGCCGGGTCTATCTGGTATCAGAGGCTGCTCACATCTAGTGCTCAAGTAAAACGACAAATCCGTCCGACACACCACCAACAGCAGAAACGTCGCAATCGTCAGGGCTCTCTTTGATCATCACGCGCCGTGTTGGGCTTCTAGAGCCAACTTGCGAAGGGCCGGCAGCGGTTACGCCACGGGTGCGAAACGCTGCGTGCCGGCCCGTCGAGTGGCCGATCGAGTTTATATCATCCGATTGCAAGCATGTTCCTTTTCAACGCCATCCCTCTCTGCTCCCGAGCTTCGATATGGCTCGTCAGCGTTGCGATGGGAAAGAAGATCTTGGCTGGCTTAGTGCTTCTTCCTAGACGACGACGAGACCAGCTTCTTCTTCACGCTCTTGGGGATCTTCTCCTTGCGCTTCTCGCGCTTCGCCTCCTTGACGGCTTGCTTATGGGCCTGTGATGCGTTAGCTGTGATCGAGTGCTTGTGGCTCGCATGGGAAACTCACCTTCTTCTCGTCCTTGTCCTCGTGTTTGCGCCCTCTAGGCCGGCCCTTGTCGAACCTGGAGTCGTCCTCGTCGCCGCTGCCGAGAGAAGCACCGCTTCCGGACTCGTCTTCCGACTCCTCATCCTCCTCTTCCTCCTCCTCGTTGTCCTTGACGACGACGGTGTCGGCGAGCAGGTTCTTGTACACCAGCTTGTCGCCCTCGCCCTGGCCGATCTTGGCGCCGTCCTTCTCGATGTCGTAGACCTGCTCCAGCGTCTGGGGGATGTACTGCTTGCGGAAGACCTCGTTGTCGACCTCGAGGTCGGCCTCCTCCTCGGCGTTGCGGGTCTCGTACAGCTTCTCGAGCGCCTCGCCCAGGCCGGGCTCCTCGACGGGACCCTCGGTCGCGGTGATGAAGTCGTAGATGGCGCGGTCGCTCAGCGTGTCGACGCCCTTCCTCCTGAAGAAGTCGCCGACGTTCTTGATGTCCATGCGCAGAAACTCGAGGGCGCGGGGGTGGTCGGGCTCGACGCTCTGGGACACGTCGATGATGTACAGCTTCTTGTCGTTGTAGAGGATGTTGTACTCGCTGAGATCTGCGTGGACGAGCCTGCAGACCTGGTATATCCTGCGCATCAGGCCGAGCAGCTGGACGTAGAGGGCCCTCCACTGCTGGTCGACATCGTCTCCGGTAAGGTTGGCGTCCCTCAGACGGGGGTACGCCCAGCCCCTGCGGTCGCCGAGGAAGCCCATGGCCAGGACGTGCAGCTTCAGGCTGATGGGCTCCGGGCACGGGATGCCGGCGGCGTGTATCCTCCTCAGGTTGCGGAACTCCTTCTCGGCCCACAGCTTGACCATCTTGCGGTTGCTGCTCTTGTCGAAGCCCTTCTGGAAGCGGTGCTCGCCCGTGATGTACCTCTCGCGGTCCTTGAAGACCAGAATCGCCGTCTTGTAGACCTTGATGGCGCGCTGGACGTTGGGGCCGTCGCCCTCCGGGTGCAGCACAGCGTGGTAGACGTTGGCCTCCTTGCCGGTGCTGATGGCGCCGTGGATCTCGCTCACGACGCCGCGGTTGATCATCTGCAGCAGGATCATGCGGGTGCGCTGGTCGAGCACCTGCTCGCTCGTGGCGCGGTCGGCCTTGTCCTTGGACTTGTCGTCGTCGCCGCCGGCCTTGGTGCTGTCGAGGCGGATCTTGGCGGCGTGCTTGGAGAGGGCGGTGATCTGGTCGTCGACGCTCGACTTGGTGTTCGCGGTCGGCCTCTGGGCGTTGGAGCGCGGTGCGGCGCCGCTGCCGCTGTTGAAGCCGCGCTGGCGGTTGTACGACTTGGTCAGGTCGCCCGACTCGCCGGCCCAGTCTTCGTCCTCCGGGACGTCGTCGTCCTCGCCAAAGATGTCCTCCATATCATCGTCGGCGTCATCGTCCTCGAGGGCGGGTGTGTTGGGGGCCGCAGCGCGCAGCTCGGCGGGGATCTCTTCTGTCCGTTCGTAGCCATCGTTGGCTCGGTATGTGTATGGGGGCTCGTGGGGAGCGGCGGGTGATTCGTTGGTCGACATTGTGTGTGTGTTCTCAGCAGTCGCAGTTTCTAGTTGACTTTTCTAACTGTCGGGCTGGAAGGTAATGTCTCGCAACGGCGGGAGTGTGTTATATAGTATTCTCGAAGAAAGTGCTCGAGAAATTGTTTTTACCCCTCTGCTAGGTCTTGCCCCTCCATCATGACGGCTGGGATTTTTGCAGTTTTTATCTTATCAGTGGCGGTCGCTGTTGTGGGGAGGAAAGGCCCGTGCGCTCGGATGACTCAAATTGTTCCATCCAAGTTGATTTCTCAGAATGAATCACCGCTGTAGTCTGGCCATTTAGCGCTGGAAACTGCTCTGAGAACCGCGACGAAGGAGCGCAAGGTTCCGGGCTTTGTCAAACATCTCAATCGGTGAGTCATTGCCGACAATTTGATATGCTTCTTTACGTTAGGCATACACTGTTTTTAGCAATTGCATCTACTCGTGGACGCCACCCGGTGCGACCAGCTTGACTAAAACACACTAATGGATCGAGGCGCATTCGCCCCCGGGACCTTCATGAGTCTGCATCACTTAGGATTCTGCAACTATTGCAAAGAGCACCTTGATGGCAGAGACGTACGGGGGTGGGTTTTCGAATTCGAGTTCCTCCAAATTTTTTTCTCACTCTCTACATACAAGAGGACCTTGATGGTGCCGTTCTTCGGAGGTATCGGGCCCGTAGGTATTGCCAGGAAGAAGGTCGATGGAGACAACGGGACTGTCAATTACAGCGTAGATAGGTCGAAAATACTGTGAAACCTTCACAAAGGGGACCGGCCAACACTGAATACAACTGGGGGGCCCCAAGAAGACGCCTCCAGCAGCCCTGCTCCGAGAATCAATCGACGATGCCGGCCCCGCTTCTCCGGGTGGGCCCATCATGGGTTCCACCCGCCGGCGCGTCCGGAAACTCGGCTCCGAGCCGATATGCCTGGCCCAGCCCGTCTTCCCCTGGTCTCAAGCAATTATGTCGTCACAAATTGGTCATAAGCCCCTTGGTCCTCTCCGGCGGCCATCATCAACTAGCATCGAGTCCAGCAGCCTGTATGACAAAAAGAAACACGCTGCCGTCCTTGCCGTCAGCTCATCAAGCGACTCCGGACGAGCATCAGACACGTCAAGCCGCTGGCTCGGGCCCGGCTGAAGGTTTGTTCAACGTGTCTTGACTGGATTGTCTCGCCGCGGTCAGGACACCTCGCATCGGCGGGGGCTCGTGAGCCCAGTATCTCCTCCGCTTCTGATCTGATCCACGTCGGTGCTGTCATGGCCGACGATGGTGAAGCTACGCTACGTCAAGTGACGAAGAGTAGGGCTTTTTATTCTGCTTTCTGGAGATATGTCTGAGAAACAACCTGATTTTCAGACCTGCTGCTGCAGGTACCCTCTCGCCGATTCTGCCTGTCTCCCATCGCTAGGACTTCGGATTGAGAGCCAATCTATTGACGAGACGGACTGGCAGTCCGCCCGGCCTGACCATCTTGATGACCAACCCCTCAGGCTCCTCCCACTCTTATTCCGTGTTTCTCTCTCCCCTCGCGCCCGCCTATACAGGAGCGGCACTGAGTCGCCTATTTGTTGCCACGCCAAGACGCCGCATCGCACTTCAGCTCGATGCAACTCTGTCAGTTAGTGTCGAAGTATGCCAGGGAGCTATGGGGTAGACTATCACACTATCGTCAACCTAGATGCTGAGCTTCTCTCGCCCTGAACCTTTGGCCCTAGCCTCATACCGCTACCACGCGGCGAGCAATCTTCCGGAAGCCAACAGGGCCGATCTCACCCTCTTCGGCCGAGTGAGATCATTACCTCCCCTCCCCCGCCACATCACCGAGATATGCAATCAGAAGACGTCTGGGTCGGTGCGTGCCCCTGACATGGAGGCTGTGCGGGGGGATCTGTGGAAGAGAACAGGCACGGCCCCTGGTTCAACCCGCACATAAAGTCAACTTTGGGTTTCCTAAGTCCATGCGCCAAACGGCCAAGCTCCAGCCTCCCCGATAGATCGAAGCTTTTTACGTCCGCAGCCAATGGCCTTGGCTTTCCGACACAACTGTCATCGTGCCTTCCCGCCCATCAAAGCACAATTAGCCTCTGTCTCATCGTCTCTGTTGGAGCGCGGTTGGGTTGGGTAGTGCCCGTCACTGAAACTAAGTTCTCCGATGGATCTGCGCTCGCCGCAGGGATGCCTCTGGGGTTGATGAGTTGCAAAGAGGGTTGATGGGTGTTCTGATTCTGGCTTTATATCGTCGCCAAGCCCTTGTCAGTCTTGTGTGTCGGTCTGGTTCTTTCGCCCAAGATCGATTTCTCTTTCTCTCTCGTTCAAGACGGAAATCCATCTTCGGCGTCATGGCTCGCAACAAGCGTTGGACATGGTTCTGCGGTCTCTTCGTGCTCGTCGTCCTCCTCGCCCTCGCCCCGCCCGCCGAGGGCCACCACCACCGGAAGCCGGACTACCAGGCCCCGCCCCCGGGTGGCGGCCAGACCCAGGGCGAGTTCTCCGACTACGACATCGACTCCGGGAGGGCGCTGGGGGAGCTCAATAGGCGGGCGCTGGCCAATGCGCAGAGGATCAACACCCGGCCGCTGCCCCGGAACGCGACGAACGCATGCCAGGGGAAGAACGTCTTGATGAGACAGGAGTGGTGCGCAAAACGAACGGTCCCGTCCCTACCTGTGGACGCAAAAGGCTGATGTTTGTGGGATTGCTAGGAGGCTGCTGTCTAAGCCGGAGCGGAGGTCATTCATCGCGGCGGTTCAGTGCATGATGACCAAGCCGGTGCTGTCGAACCCGAAGAGAGTGCCGATGGCGAAGTCTCTCTACGACGATTTTGTCGCCGTTCACTACACCAGCTTCAAGAACACCCATCTGACGGTCAGTTGTCTTGCTCATATCAACCATTTATGGCATCGCTGCCATGCGGGTTCAACCCCTAAGCTGATGTTTCCATCAAGGCGTCCTTCTTTGCCTGGCATCGATACTACCTAGCCACCTTTGAACAGAAGCTGCGCACCGACTGCGGCTACAAAGGTCGAGCTTCCTCACTTCCTCTTCGCAGTCGTCGACGATGCTGACAACCCAACAGGCGCCCTGCCCTACTGGGAATGGGGCCTCGACACCGTCAACCCCGCAGCGTCCCCAGTCTTCGACGGCTCGGACACCTCCCTAGGGAGCGACGGCGCCTTCATCCCTCACGACGGCCTGCGCCTGCGGCAGCCCTTCTCCAAGAACCTCATCGTCCTGCAGCCCGGCTCGGGCGGCGGCTGCGTCAGCCGGGGGCCCTTCCACAACATGACGGTGCACATCGGCCCCGCGGCGCTCGCGCAGTACGGCTCCGAGAAGGCGTTCAACGTGTCCAACCCGCTCGAGGACCTGCCGCGGTGCCTGAAGCGCGACCTCAACGCCTACGTCGCACGGACGTACTGCTCGTTCCGCAACACGACGGCCCTGATCACGGGGCAGAAGAACATCCGCGACTTCGGGGCGCTGCTGCAGGGGGACGACCGGTTCTTCCCGAACACGCTGGGCGTCCACGGCGGGGGCCACTTCATCATCGTATGTGCTCGTCGCCCGATTGATGTTTGAGAAAATGCGACTCCACTAGATAAACACACAGTCTTCTTTGCTGACGCTTGGCTTATTGAGCAGGGCGGCGACCCGGGGGCTGACGCGCTCATCTCGCCCGGCGACCCGGCGTTCTGGGTGCATCAGGCACAGGTCGACCGGGTGTACTGGATCTGGCAGAACCTCGACTTCCCTCACCGGCAGGGGGTGTCGGGGACCTTCACCGTGCAGGACAACCCTCGGAGCCCCAACGGGAGCGTGTACGACGAGATCGACCTCACGCCGCTGAACAAGCCGGCCCGGATCAAGGACCTGATGAACACCGGCTCCGGGACACCGCTGTGCTACATGTACCAGTAGACACAGGGAGAGCTTGAGAGAGATGTCGACTTAGATTTATAGACGCTTTGATACCCCCTCCAAATCGAACTAATACTCCGTATTCATCGCGCTTTCGGCCCCGTCGGCCCCGAATTCGACGTACTCCCAGGGCGGAACGCGCCGAAAACAGACTAATTCCTTCGCGTACAGAAATATTATCCCGGCCGAAATTTGGAGTCTCCCCTGAGTGCTGAGTCAGACGCGGGCCGCAATTGGCAGGTTCTGCTGCGCGGGCAAACTCCGAGGAGATTTCACAGCTTGTTGGTGGAATGGTGATGCCAAGGGGTCTTTTTGTCCTTTTCACGCGGAGCCCCGCCACCAACACAGCAACACAGCCGTGTCAGAGAAGCTGAAGCGCCTGGGCAGACGAGAGAAAATCGTATGGTGCCAGGGGGTTCGCTGACTGCAGCACCCACGTGAAGCGGGTTGCCTCTACGCGAAATGGGAACTTTTGGGGGCTTGTCAAATCTCCATGTTTTCTTCCCGCGCAGCCGCGCCAAACCCATCTCGGCATGGTCTCTCCGCCATACGGAAGAAGGCTGCGGTCGCATCACGGGAACACCCACGAGATCTCACCAATCGTTCTCGCTCCTTGGCCCCCTTGGCCCCCCCTGCTCTCGGGTGCCCGATCCGTGCGTGGCACCGTCGCCCGACCGCAATGGTCTTTTCTCTTATTTTTGCGCAGCGCCGCAGTGCGAGCGCCAAACCTGTGGCTCTGGCCTCTTTTTGGGACTCTTGGAAAGCATCTGATATGTCCTGGCGCGCAAGGGTCCGAGTTGCTGCTGCCTGGTGTGCGAGGGGTGATTGGTGTTGTGAAGTGGGAAGCGGAGAGCGGGTGACGTTTGTATGATAATTGTGTTCCAATTAGCTTGGTGGACCAAGAACCAAGGCTTTCGCCCAGGTTGTTTGCCTGCCGCTTTCTCGGTCTTAGTGCTGCCGCGGAGCCGAGAACAGCGTTTGCTTCTAGTTCGTCTTTCTAGTTCGTATTGTTGGTCATAAACAGTAGGATTAGACGTTTTCCGCTCCCCCTCTCTTTCGCCCCGTCTTGTCGTTTCTCTCTTTCTGCCATGCTTTTATCTCATCTTCCGCTCTGACGCCAGATACCCCGCGAGCCGACTACATGACCATGAGGCAAAGAGCTGTATGACTTGTGTCTTCGTGTAACGAGCTACAACGGCGCTTAGCTCTCACTTTACGAGTACTGGAAAGTCGTTTATTATTGGTTGAGATCTCACAGGGGCATTCGGAGCATCGTGGAAGGCACAAAGGCGCTTCACGGGGCGGGTAGAGGCCTGATCTTTCCCAAGCAGCAAACACAGAACAAGCAAACCTACATCGATTATAGGGAAAGTCCGTCTCATTCAACGTGCTTGGCTCGGTGACACCTTCCACGGGGGCGGATTCTGATTCTCGCCTTCTCATTGTTCTCCAAGCGACGACCGGACGACACTCTTCGTCCTCTTCCCCTCGACGTCACCACCATCGTCGCCATCATCGACCATAGACAATATTTCACCACACCAGCCGTCATCCGTATCCCAAGACGACTAATATCTCATACGCAAATATGGTGTCGTTAGCATCCTCGCGCCTGCTGCCGCGGCATCGCCAGTACCTCCCGTTGATCTACTTCGTCCTCGGAGGCTGCTTGCTCCTCGCCTTCCTCCGCACCGACTACGGCACCACCGTAATCACCACCGTCGCCGACAAGACGAAAGCCAACCCCTCAGAGCCGGCGGCGCCGCCGCCGCCAAAGAAGCCCAAGTACAAGCCATTGCCGGCATGGACGCCGCCTCCCGTCAAGGACCCGTTCCCGATGCTCATGACCTCGGACCCCCCGCCGATCCCCGAGTGGAACAGGCCCAAGACGCCGAACGTCTACCACAAGTACAACCTCCCCGTCGCGCCGCCGCTGCTCATCGCCTTCACCCGCAGCTGGCCGATGCTGCTGCAGACCGTCGTCGGCTACGTCACCGCCGGCTGGCCCGCCGACCAGATCTTCGTCGTCGAGAACACGGGCGTCCACGACGCCAACGCCCTCGACCGCCTGACGCTGCAGAACCAGCTGTACCTCAACCACACCCAGCTGCGCATGCTCGGCGTGAGCGTCATCCGCACGCCGGTGCTGATGAACTTTGCGCAGCTGCAGAACTTCTTCCTCTCCGTGAGCAAGGAGCGCGAGTGGCCGTACTACTTCTGGTCCCACATGGACTCGTTCGTCATGTCCTTCGAGGACGGCAAGGAGGGGTTCACCACGCCCGTCAACACCCCCGGCTACCAGACCATCTACGAGCTCGCCGTGAAGGAGCTCAACACCACGCTGAAGACGGACAACAGGTGGGGCGCGCGCTTCTTCGCGTACGACCACCTCGCGCTGGTCAACCCCAAGGCGTACGAGGAGATTGGCGGCTTCGACACGTTCATCCCGTACTACATGACGGACTGCGACATGCACTGGCGGCTCGAGGAGGCCAAGTTCTCCATGACGGAGACCAAGGCCGGCATCGTCCAGGACGTCGCCTCGGTGCTGGACGACCTGCGCATGCTTTACCGCGAGACCGACGTCCCCGAAGGCTTCGGCTTCACGGACCCGAATCCTCCCCCGCCGAAGAAGGGCAAGTCCAAACATCGACAAGCAGATGTTGAAGAGAGCGTAGCCAACACCGCGCCCGCCAACGAGGCCCCCAGCACGCCGCAGCCGGTCGACCCCCTGGTCTCTTTCAAGAAGCTGCACCGCATCAGCCAGAAGATGTTCGACCACAAGCACGGTCCCCGGGAGAGGAACACCTGGCAGATGGGCCAGAGGGGCGGCGACCCGAGCGAGCCCTACTTCTACGACGCGCTCGGGTTCCAGGTCGGCATCGACATCATGACCGAGGCCGGGCGAGAGGTGTTTAGGCGGAAATGGGGACACCGGGGATGCGACTTCGGCGCCGCGGGGTTGCAGCCCAGCGATGCCTGGAAGGTCGAAAAGGACTGGGAGTAGTACGAGCGGCCCTTTGGACATTGACGAGACTTTTGGATGTAGAGTACGTTGGGCAGCGGAATGTTTGATTAGAAAAGAATAGCGATGGGTATATAAGATATAATCATTCCAGCGTAATGGGAATTTTCTTCATCTGGCACAGACGTTCAAGCGGTACTTTGTTCTGAGTATCCAAGAGAATCAATCATCCGAGATCGTAGACTGAGGTGCGTTGACGATGAACTTGACACCGGTCGGCAGGATCACAGAATGATACATCACATAGAAATGTCGTCATGTCATTGTATTAACGGCAAGTGTACTGCGTACAACCTCACCATCAGCCATCGACACCTAGATATTCGCGAGCAGGTACTTCATGCCGTTCCACTGCTCAATGGCACTCGGCAAGATCTGTGCAGCAGGCAACACGAACCCGCCGCCCGACGCGCCAGCAGGCCGCAGCTCAACAGTCCACGCGACCTCGGCGCGCGCCGCGCCCGTGAGGTAGTCCGGCGCACTCCCCGTCGTCGCGTACAACGTGGAGCAGCTCGGCCCGTACGTGAACCGCGTGCCGTAGCTCTGCGCCACGGCGGCCGCCGTGCCGCCGGCCAGGGTCATCTGGCGCGCGTGGTTGGCCGCGCGGGCGGAGCAGTCGTAGCCGTACGGCAGGAGGATGTACTGGCCGTACGAGTGCCAGTCGATGAACAGCTTGATGCCGTTGCCCGACGCCAGCCGGTCGGTGAAGGACTTGAGGGCCGTCATCTCGGGCGTGTCGCCGGCGGCCTGGCCCTTGTAGGTCTCGGAGCAGGGGTTGGTCGAGGCTCCGCCGGGGAGGTTCCAGTTGAATGGCCAGTTGCGGTTGATGTCCGTGCCGTAGCAGGTGCTGCCGGACCTGGGCTGGCGGTTCTTGCGCCAGAGGCGGTCGTTGGTCTGGGAGTAGGCGAAGCCTGGATGGGGGTGTTAGACTTTTGACTCTTTTGGCATCACGAGGGGCTTTCGTGGAGACTTACCATCGGGGTTGACGATGGGGAGGACGTAGACGTCGTACTTGTCGAGGATGGCTTTGACGGCGGCGTCGTTCTTCTGGTAGCCGTCGATGAGCTGGTAGGTCAGATACTCGACGACCTAGGCAAACAGTTAGTTGACTAACACTACAAGATGCTGAGAGGATGCTGCCGTGGTCCGTACCATGGTGGTGACCCACTCGCGGGCGTGGACGGTGCCGTGCCAGTAGATGGCCGGCTTGGAGCCCTTGCCGCCGCTGCCCCAGAGGTGGATGCCCAGGATCGAGCGCCCGCCGTACGAGCTGCCGGCGTTGACGAGCTCCGAGTTGGACGGGAAGCTGGACTGCAGGTCGCGGATGAACTGCTGGTGGTCGGCGAAGGTGTGGTACGAGTTGAACCAGGTTAGGCTGGGGAGCGCCTGGAGGCTGACGTCGCCGGTGCCTTTTTTTCATCGTCAGTCAGCATGATGATGTCTTGCAGAAACAAAACTTGGGACAGAAAAGACGTACTCTCGTAGGGCTCAAAAGCACCCTCCTCGGCAATGTCGGCGCCGAGGTCCTCGTGCAGCACCGTCGTCTCGAGGCCGAGCCTCTCGAACTTGGACACGTCGCCCGCGGGCACGGCCACGTCGAGGTGCTCGCTGTTGTCGAGGTTGAACGGGATCGCGGCGATGCCGGCGATGGCCTGCTTGACCGAGGCCGGATCGTTGTGGGTCGCGATCCGGAACGCCTTGAAGCCGTCGTAGGTGATCTTCTTCTCGAAGGGCACGACGGCCGCGGCGGAGGCCAGCGGCAGCGCCAGGGAGAGGGCTGCGAGGAGCTTCATGTTGGTCGAGAAGCTGGGGCTGGAGACGGTGGGAGCGCTGAGGGGATGAGGAGAACAGGACAGCTCCTCGAGGGAGATCGGCCGGCCCCTTCTTATGGAGATTGGGACGGCATGCCGACTTTTCCCGTGTTTGTGTGTTTTCTGTGCGAGCCGCGCTTGGAGGTAACTTGAAGGCAGGGCTTCCACGGGTTCGAGGTAGTACCGCTCGGGATGGTGTTACCAAGCAACGTCTTTTGCAGAATGCGGTAGGTGTGATTGTGTGGCTACCCTCCCGCCGGCCGTTGATTGATAAGAGGACCCTGTCACTCAAGGGCCAAGGGTCATGGGGGCTGGCAACCCCGCGCGGATGGAGCTCTATGACAGTTTGCATCTGGGAGGCGAGGGGACGCGAGGGGAGTATGATGCTGGCGTATGGTTGACGTGCGTTGTCGAGCTTCTCGAAGGCCGCGGGAGCTTGTCCGGTTTGAAGGCCAAATGCCGACGGACCGGGGGATGGCCAGCCACTGCCGAGAGGGGGAACTCCACCAAGAGGAGGGATGAACCGTCCGGGGCAGCACTTCATGACGAGTGAAGAAAGATAAGGAAGAGGAACGAGCTCGGGGACCCGAGATCTTGTCAGGCCTTAGTGCCAACTCATACTTCGCTTACATTCCACCGCCGAGGGAGGTGTCATGATAACGCAAACCTGCTCAAGTCTATCGCTCCGACCTTCCCAAAGAGAAGATCTCGCGATTGTCGAGCGGGACTGGTCGGCACTATAAAAGCAGCTAAGAGGCGAACTAGTGTATTGCACCACACATCCCGCTCTACGAGCCTTGCCAGTTGCTGGATTTGAGCTGATGGGCCAGGCACGCAACCGCCGGCAACCCACCCGCCGGAGGGCGGAATCCTTCTCACCTGCCTCTAAGGTTTAAGCTTAAAAGGCGACATAGTTTAGTGGTAAACGGGGCAGCCTTTGGGGTGGCTGGTTCGGCGTGGTGGAAGAAGCCGATCTCTCCGCGACTACCACCCCGAATGTAACCGCGCACGGGGATATAATCCTGCTTTGGGCTGGAGAGAAGATGCCCCGACGCTGCTGGGTGTTTGTGGTCAGCTAGAGGGGTCTTGGACTTGATCGTCTGTGGTTGGAAACTTATGGTCGGAGTTGATTGGCTTCGTGGATGTTATCAAGGTGCTGTTGTGTTCTTGTTATCGCCATCGTACGGCTATTGTCGGGGCTCTGGGTTCGAACTGCTGTCTCCGCGAGTGGGTGGGTGAATGAGCGTCATCGAGGCAGAATCGCCAAGACGCTGAAGGCGCACGCCCAGCTGGTTATCGAGTTTTTGAGTTCCGGGACCCCAGGTGCCAAGAGTTAAACAGAGGAGCAAATCCGAAAACGAGGTCAACAGAGCAGGAGGCTGGTCTTGTTAAGAAGAAGTTGCTCTTCAGCAACAGGCAACGGAGACCAAATCCTTTCTCTGGAGTCAATACAATTGTTCCTTCTTCATTCGGTGTAGTTGTTAATGCTGTTAAAGCGGAAGCACAATTGCGGTAGAGCAACCGTAGCCTATCTAATACGCATGAAGGCCGTAGTGTAGTATCGACAGTTTGCGATGTTTCAATCCTGATTCCTATTTCAGGGCGGATTGTCTGTCATGCTCTGGGCATCTCGCTGGTCTCCTAATCATCATCGGTCCTCTCACTCCTCCAGGACACAGGCGCGAAGGACTCGTCTGTATGGTCTTCAAACACAACACCCTGCGCCCCAAACAGCTCTCTCAACTCCTCCAGCTGGCCCGACGGAAGCCTCTCACTCCGCCTCGGCACGCGCTGGTACTCGATTCTCTGCAGCAGAGGACAGGACTCCTTGACAGCAGACGCAAACACCAGCAGGTCGTCATCAATCGGGCCCGGCATCATATTCTCCAGGACCAGGAACTTCAGGCTCCTCGGGAGCAACTTCTCGAACCTCCGCGCGGTCCTGGCGTTATACATCGTCCGCTCGTATAGCTCGTGCTTGGGGTCGTACAGCGTCACGGCGTCCACGTCCAACCGCTCCAGCGCCTCCAGCCCTTGGAACGAGGACACGCACTCCGTGAGCGGCTTTGTCCGGGGCGCGTCGAGGCTGTACCGGTACCAGTGGAAGAACCGCATCGTGAGGTCCGTCAGCTGCGCCGCCATCGGTTCCAGGGCGTCCACCAGCTGCTGCGGGCTGCACCACGGCTGGGTGCTCATGGGGCTGACCAGGCTCCAGGACGTCCAGCTCACGAACAGCTTCCTCACGCCCAGGAACCCCAGCAGGAGCAGCCTCATCTCCTCCGCAAGTAGCATCGCCGCCGTGAGCAGCAGCACCCGCACCCGGTCGTGGCGCAGCCCCTCCACGGGCCCGTGGACGGCGTCCAGCCACATGGAGTCCAGATTCGGGGCCGCCTCGGCGATCGGCCTGGCTTTGATCGCTGGTCCGATGTTCTCGATGCGAAAGTCCTCGAGACTGCCGAGGAGCGGCGGGGACCCCGGAGAGCGCTGTGCGGCGACCGCCGAGAAGGTGTTGAAGACGGTGTTCTCGTTGCAAACACGGTAGTCGAGGCTGCGGACCTTGGGGGTGTGGGCCAGGATCATCTCCGTGAGGAACTGCGCCGCCTCCCCGTCCTCGAGCCCGGCTTCTTCGGTCCACAGCGTGCGCTCGGCGGCAGCCCTGCACGCGTCCGGGTGCACCGACGCCGGCACCGTGATTCCCAGGTCGGCCGCGCGGGCGGAGATAACGGCGAAGTCTTCCGCTGACATGCGCCGCCTGCCGAGCGGGTACGTAACGATGTCCCGCACCTCGGTCGCGATGCCCGGGTTGGAGATGAAGGTGGTGAGCAGGCCGACGAAAGAGGTGTATGGGGCCGGCCTCGAGAGCTCGTGCGGGTCGAGCAGGATCGGGCTGATCTCGCGGAACATGTCGGGGATGGCGATGGTCCGCATGCGTCTCGATACGCGGGACAGGGAAAGGAGGCCGCGCCGGGCGCCGGCGTCGAGCTCGTCCCGCACCAGCTCCCTGCACACATGCTGGAGGATCTCAGTCGGGAGATCGGCGAAGTTGCTACTCTCCATCGTGCATCGTTTGTTCCTGGTTGATGTTGTTCTGTAGTAGTTGGTGAGACTGGAATGTCTTGAATCGAACCCGGCAATCGGATCGCTTGCCCCTGAGGCACAGGCGTCATGAGGTAATGTTGCCCCACACACTTTACCTAAACCGTCTGATGTCCGTTCACTGACGCGCAACTCATTCACAACTTACTCATCACTTGTCCACTCCGTCTTCCACTTCAGTAACATTTCGAAATAAGATCAGTCAATTGTAATAGATAGAAAACCCATCGCGTTGTGTAGAGTTGAATCTTCGTATACCGAGCCATTCTATTCCTTCTCGACAACAAAACCTACAGTTTGCATTTGAGTGTCGAATCTAGCAACCGTCATGTCTGCTAGACTCTCCAACTCATTGGTTTGCAAGAGCGGGACTMTTTCGAAAKAGTCCTGCGGCTGCTGCGTGCCGACGTTGTAGAAGAGCAAGGGCAGTATGTGTGACTTCCAAACCGGTTGCCTGCCCCTGTCGCGAAGGCTCTGTCTAATCGTTTCCGCGAGAGCAATTGTGGCGAGAGCAAGCAGAGCCCCTGGATATAATAGCCAAAGCCAATCTACTTCGAGACAAATGTAGGTTTCTGTCTCGCGACCGTCTACTGAGTGGTCTCCGAATTCGCGCATGTAGTTCGTGATGGCAGTGACCATTCCGTCAGAGGCACTTGATATGCCCTCAAATGTCGTTATCCCGGATCGGAACAAGGCATAATTCCAGTCATTGGCTTTGTAGCAGCGACTGGGCCTTCGGCCAGTGAATTCATCGCTGCACTTTTCGGCCACTGTTTCTCTCAGAAAATTATAGAGTGTCGTGTAAAACTCCAAGTTGATCGATCCAAGACAGTCCTGCCCAGTCCTGAGGTTGCCGTGTTGAGTCTTCCACGCGGTAGATGAGTGATCACTCATGTTCGACATGTTGTAACGACTACCTGCTACAAAGCAGGGATTCATGGTGGCAATGAACCCAAGCTCAATCATCAGCTGATCATCCTTCGATTGGTATAGTTCCATCGGTGTCTGAGAGATCACGCTCTCGTTGAAAATGCCGTTGGTAACGTTGGCATTATACTGGCGTAGACAGGGGTATATGGTGCAATTCGCAGCAAGCGGCTTCTTTTCCATCCCCAATGCGATGGCAGAAACTGTGATATTGTCTCCGAACATTATTCTGCCCTGGTTGTAAGTTCGAGGCGATACCAACGTTACTGTCATGTCAAAACGTCTTTTCATACTGACACTGAAGTTTGTGCCCCCGATGAATTGGTAGGAAATACCGTCTTCCCCACCGTCGACTCCTTCCATGCTAGAAACCGCGTCGATGCAGGAACTGCATATTCCGACAGAGCTATGCGTGACGGCGGGATAGTCATTCCCAAACGTGCAGTTCGAGGACGCGCACCAAAAGAGACTCGAGGGTGATACGGCGGCGCTGTCAGACGATCCATGCCTTATTAGGCCGTTGATAGCAGCGGCAGCTGGGAGGACATCACCCATATTGACATTCGTGTCAGTCGCAAATCGGACATTTGCTGAGTATCCATCCAACTTTGGTCCATGACAGAAGTTGTTGGTAGCAGCTTGCTGTGAGAAAGGACCGATTGCTACCGACAGGACGATGACAACAGCGCTGATAGCGCTCGCAGACCTGTATAACTCGTAAGAATCGCTGAATGAACGGCTTCCGTGTAACACATACGGATTAAAAGTCAGGAAGATGAACTTGAAAGAACCCCACGGTCCCATGCTCGCGTTATGGAATGTCTCGAGATGCCGCATGGGACGAGAAGTTCCCATCCACGACCATTTAGACTGGCTAATAACTTCAGTTTGTTAGCAATATTTGACGAGCACTATAAACATTTCCGCTTACCCTCAGTCACTACGTAGGTCACCGTTGCTCTGAGAATGGTGGAGAAGATGGCGACAAGTGTATTGACGTTGAGATATGCGGAGGTGGGCGGTGGCTTTCCGTCATACTTTTTTAATGTGACGATGATTGCCACGAAAGCGGATATCGACAGGAAGAGGGCCAAAATCTCAAAAGCCCATTTAAAAAGCGTCAGAGACTTCGTCAGTGGCTTGAAAGGTTCGCGAGCATCGTTCTCGATTATCTTCATCGTATTGATGTTGTCACTCGATGCGTCGCGCATAGAATCGTCCTCGTGAACAGTGATGTGGACACCGTCCCCTATCTCTCCGTTGCACTGTTGAGGCAGAAGACGTTCCGCTGGCAATGTTGGATCGTCATAGATTGAATCGAGTGAGGGTTTGCGTTGGCCCATATTAGGGGTTGCAGAAGTGGCTCGTGGCTGGTCCGAATCCGCCATGGAATCAGACATGATGCCAAATGTTGGAGATGTAGGAGAGTTGTCAAAAGCTTGATGATTGCGATGGGTGCATGCGCGGGAGTACAGCGAGCCTTTAAACGGCAGTGACGGCACATACGTGCAGACATGCAAGGGACGGATATTCTGTCAACTTGAGCCCGCTTGCCCGCCTCGTTCGCTGTCCGCCTTGCCAAGTGTTGTACAGCTTCAGACATGTCATACCAATCTTGTGTGGCATGACCGCGCTCGTAACTGCCGAGTATGTGAGTTGTTCTTTTTCTGTACCTACGTAGACGAGCTCACGGGACGCGCCATTCCCTCATCAAGGAAAGGCCTCACGGCACCAGCCGGCCGACGGGTAGCCCTTCGAAACATCCCCATTGTTGTGCCACCAGGTGAAGTTGCCCTTCATCTCGCAACGGGCCGGCTCGTGTTTGGATGAGCTGCACGCATGCACACTTGGCTGTGCATAGTAGTGCCAGGTCGTTGCGGTGAATTTTCTTGCCGATCCAGGCAGCACCGTGACATGTTGGAGGGAGGCTCGGTGTTGACCTTGGAAGTCGTTATTATCTATCTTGTATCAGAGAGCCGCAATAAACATATTCGTGTTGCCGTTAAAAACAGACTCAATACTTAGTTTCACGATAGTAATGACGCTGCCACCGGATTGAAGAGTAGCAAGGCGCAATTCTCGATCTACTTTCCACACCAGATGACATTACCTGCGGTTGTCAGATCGCCTTCAAGAGTCTTGATCTGGCTTATAGATATCGTCTTCCTGCCGCTGCTGCCTTATTTCCTTGAAATGAAGTTGTTCACAGCATTGCTTGGGGTGTCATTGACAAGCCCTGCAGTAAGCGACCTGAGGGAAAAGAAAATGTGAAACGAATGATTGGCAGCATCGGTCAGACAAATTGATAAGACGAGCGCGTTTTGAAGGATGAAGGATTGCATAGCATTTCCTCACACCGGACGCGACTCGCTGCTGATAGCGTCAGCACTAGGCAAACAAGGAGCCGTCTGACACACTCCTGTCAAGTCGCGAGTTCAAAAAGGGGCCCATCGTTCTTCCACTCTCTCAGGTCGATAGTCTAAATTACCCTCGAAACAACCTCCCAGGAGCAACCCGCAATCTCCCAACCGCGCACGCAACGCGCATCCGCCAACATGACGACCCAAATCCCCGCCATCGACAAAGCAGTCTTCCTATACTGGGATCCCCCTTGCGCCCTCTGGGGCGCCTGGCTGTCCTTCTTCAAGCGCGACTTCCTCCTCGACACGTACTTCATCGGCACCCGCCCGGCCCGCGACAGCGCGCACGACATGCTCCTCTACCAGGGCGGCGGCGCCTTGGTTGGCAGCGCGATCCTGAACGGGCTCCTGCTGCGCTACACAAACGACGTCGGCGTGTGGAAGTTCGTGCAGGCGGGCATCCTGGCCATCGACCTCGCGCTACTCGCAGGCATGTACGAGGTGTTTGGCAACCAGGGCCGGCTGTCGCCGGCGACGTGGCAGCCGGGGGACTGGGTGGGCATCATCATCACTGTGGCGGTCACGATCGCGAGGGTTTCGTTCATTGCCGGGCTTGGGTTGAAGGAGAAGAAGAAGAATGTCAAGAAGGCCTGAGCGGAAGATGTCGTCAAGATAATCGGGACGGAATCTGCAAAGCCCTCTGGGCAGAGATGGATGGGGTAAACATGAGGGCGTATTATATGGCGTCCAACCAACGATATTAGTTAGCCGCTTTGGCAAGGATATAAATACTTCTTACCTCTTCACTCATTGCCACCTAGGGAGATATTATGACGGAGATTCTGCTATGCGGTTGGAGAGACTTCGGCCTGTCCCCGATAACCCATAATCACCATCCATAACGTCTTTTCGAAGCCAAAAACGATGCGTGCGTCCATGCCTAGCAAGAGACTTAGGCCGACGGGGACCGAGGCTATTGGCCACGCGGGCGGGCAGTTCGCATGCAAACGATGCCGGTCAAAGAAAGTCAAGGTATTGAAAGACGGTTAGAATTCCCGAGAACGAAGCTAATCACGGTCTATCATTTTTGAAATTAAAGTGCGGCGGGGAGTACCCATCCTGCATCGGCTGCGAGAAAGCCGATGTCACCTGCATTATCGCAGATTCTTGGGCTCCGCGAGAGTATAGCAGAGAGTGAGCCGACGACCCTAGCCCGCATCTTTAGCTTGCTCCTGGGCGATGTAATGCTGAGAACGTGAATAGGGAGCTTCATCAGTTACAAGAACGTCTTCTTCATCTTGAGGCCGCCGCCGCCGCTCGAGCCGGGCTTCCGGAACAGACATGGACTCATGGCACGAACCCGAGCGGAGAGGCTATCCGAGGTGCCCCGGATGCACAGGCAAACCGCTTCGTCGGGAGGGAGAATGGCTTCCAGTTTGTTATCCCGTCTCGGTAAGTACAAGGTCGAAGTCGGAGCGCAGATGCTGAAAGCAACAGATTCTTCCTATCCAGGCTCCAGGCCCTACGCTCCCAACAGCTCCAGTCGTCATCGTCGTCGCGCGAGTACGGGTTCCCGTCCCAGGTGCCCGTTGTCTACCACGCGCCGCACCGGGCGCCGGCCGCCGAAACGGTGGATCTGATTTTGGGAGAATAGGTAGTAAGTCAATAGCCACAACCACCCCCGAAATCGCCTCGTTGACCATTCTCCCCGGAAGCTTTGCCGGCTTCCACGTCGCACACGGAGTGCTGGACGCAGCCAGACTTCAGGCCACGCTTCAAAAGACGCGGTCTCGGAACATGAGAGATTCAGGAGCGGAGAAGTACGAAATCTTCCAGCTAAACATGGCGCTAGCCCTGGGAAGTATCGACTTGTTCCGAAACGGCGTCTGCAACCTCCATCCGTTCGGCTTCTTCACGGCCGCCCTGGATGCCTGTCCGATATCCAAGCAGGGTTTCAGCGCTATGCATGACATCGAAAATCTCATCCTCGTAGCTCACTTTGGCGTCTACTACAACATTGGATAGTCCCGAGCATGAGAATAGGCATGGGAATCATCATGAGCAAGGCGTTTTGCTTGCAGGGACCATCACTCACTTACCGACTGCTAGGCTGCTCCATATGGGAACTCAGTCGCCTCTGCATGCGCATCAGCATCGAGCTGGGCCTGCACCACGAGCGTCCAAGCATCTCAGCCGACACTGACCGGTGCCGCAGAGTGTTTTGGGAGTCGTATCTGCTAGACCGCCTCTCCTCGTCCACTCTAGGCCGCCCGTTTGCCATCCAGGACGGCTCCATTACCGCGCGTATCCCAGACTGCGACCTGCCCGCCGCCGAGTTCCTCTCGTCGCGGCCGCAGTCGCCTTTCCACTGGCGGATAGGCCTCGGCCTTCTCAAGTCCAGGACCCGCCGCGCCCTCAACGCCAGGGGCCACGGAAGTGCGCCATCTTCCTCGTCCCTCGACGAGGACCTGCGCGTCGGCCGCAGCGTCTCGATGCTCCGCAGGTTCCACGTCCAGCTGCTGGACTGGCGTGCCAAGGCCCCGGTGTTCGAATCCCCTAGGTCCCTCTACGAGACGCAGGAATACTATGAGCTGTCGTGCCAGGAGGCCCGGCTGCACCTCCTGCGGGCCATCATCGACAAGCTCCCGCCGGGAACGAGGGCGCCCCCCGACGGCCTAATGCGGCAGTGCTTCCAGTCGGCCCGGGCCCTCATCACGTCGTTTGAGAGCCTGCGTCACGACGGCCGTGTTACCTACACTCGCGCTTACATCCACCTTATCTTCGTTGCCAGCCCGGTTGTCGCCTACTTTATCAACATTCAGGCAGATCACCCGGGGGACTCGACAGGAGGACCACGGGGACCAGGCAGTCCCAGAGGCTGGCGTAGAGTGGTGGCTGTCGGACCTGGCGGACCCGGCACTCGGCTTTGGGTCTGAGAGCCTGAGCCCGTGGGACACGCTCTCGACAGCCGGTGACATTCTCTCCTGGTTCGCGGCCAACATACCCGACGTCGAGGTCTATACCGGCTTCTTCCACGATCTGAAGAGGGGCATCGAGCGGAGCTGCCACCGGCCGAACCCGCAAGAGGGGGCCCAGCGAGGACCGTCTGTAGCGCCCGGGATGCCGGAGACGATCCCCAGCCTTCTTATTGACTCGACCACCACAGGCGGACTGGGGTTCGAGGACGGCCACGTCCCTGCATTTGGAGAACCGTGGTGGAGCTTCGACGCCTCCTACCAACCCCTCCCGGCCGACGTGGGATTCGACTTCGGTGAGGTAGAGTGGCCGTTCTCGGACATGCTGGGCATGGAGGGAGTGGGCGGCGACATGTCGGGGTTCGCGTGGGACGCCGCGATCTGCTTGCAGAAATCGCCCTCCATCGCGATGGATAGGGACTCAAACTCACAGGGCACAGGGACGTTGTAATTAACCTAGCACTCCTTTTTCTTTTCGCGTTTTTGAAATTCATTCCTCATTCAATTCGGTCTTTGTCTACTTGGCAACACCGTCCTTTTTCCCCATCAGAAGGCTGTACACCTTGTCCGTCGCGGCGTTGATGGTCGCAATCTGCGTCTCGTCCGTCGCGGCCGCAATGTGAGGCGTGCCCACGCACCTCGGGCACCGCCACAGGCGCTCGTATCTCTGCAGCGTCGGCGGTTCCTGAACGTGGCAGTCGAAGCCCGCGCCCCAGATCTGTCCCTGCTCGAGGGCGTCCGCCAGGTCGTCCTCGTTGACGATGCCGCCGCGCGCCGTGTTGAGCAGGATGGCGGTGCTCTTCATCCGCCTCAGCTGCGGCGCAGCGATGAGGTCCTTGGTGTCCGGCGTCAGGGGTACGTGGACGGTCACGACGTCGACGGTCTCGAGAAGGTCGTCGAGAGACTCGACGCGGCGGTGCCGGATCGCGTCTCATGGGCTCTGACTCCCCTTGCTCCCTTGGGACTCGGCCGATACCGGATAGTACGGGTCGAAGGCCAGCACAGAGCATCCTAGACCTCCTTGGAACATGCGGGCGACGGCCTGCCCGATGTGGCCCATGCCGACGACGCCGACGACCCGGTTCGACAGAAGCAGCCCGGACACCGTCTCCTTCCGGATCGCCTCGCCGCCGGCTCGCTGCCGAAGAACAATCTGCGGCACCTCCCGGGCGACGCTGAGAGCCAGGCAGAGCGCCATCTCCGCGACGGCGCCTGCGTTGATCCCGGGTGAGTTGCGCACGCGAACGTCGCGCCGCTCGCACGCCTTGAGATCGATCTGGTCGAGCCCGGACCCCTGCTTGCCGATGACCGGAGCTGCGGCGCCGCGGCCAGATCGGCGTCTTTGATGGCAAAGTCCTTGATGAGGATAGCCGTCGCGTTCGACTTCCAGCTCTCGCCCCTGGCGTCGCCGTACAGCACGCAGTCGAAGAGGGACTGCGCGTGCTTGATCGCCTCCGGGTGGAAATCGCTGAGGATGTAGAGCTGGGGCTTCACGTGGGCCGGGGCGGCATCCTCGGGGCTTTCGGGAGAGTTGAAGTGAGGCGCCATGATGAAAAGCAGGTTGGTGATATGCTGCGCTGTGCTTCTTGCTTTCTCGTGCCCTTGCTCGCCATCACTCTTCTTTCAAGTTCTTATACATCAACTCAAGTGTCCAAGAACGCAATCAACGTACGGACAGTGATCCATGCGGGTTGCGGGGCCGGTCCGAAGCATCTAATTTCGGCTGCGGGTGTCCCCATGGGGCCGGAAGCACGTCGGTTCGCGGAACGTCCGATGGGTTGAGGTGAGGGCTCGCAGATCGTCCGAAAGGCTTGGAGACCCCCGCACGCCATTCCCGCATCTAAGTGCGGGATGGCGATGTCGACAGGGGCCGATGCTTGATGCACAGAGTCCAGTTCCAGCCCGCTGCGCTTCCGGCTCACGACATTTACCCGTCTAGGATCGTATGAGTAGGTATAAAATGAGAGAGCTTCGTGGTCGGGTCCAGCAGGAACGACAACAGATAACAGATCAATCTTGATATACACCAGATACAAGCTTTGAAACAATGGCAACAAACAATCTGCTCGTTAAAGCTGCGGCCAACAAGTTGTGCAAGGTAAGATCGTGTGCTGACAGATTCCCATTCACGACATAGAGTTCCAACGCACATGTTCTGTTCTTCATCATTTCCTTGGCCTAGGAACTAACACTCTTTCCGTTCTCCGAAAGGCCTTTGGTATCAGACTCGTCACCAACTCGGCCGTAGTACAACTCGCACAGAACGGCGGTTTCGATGCGCTCTTCATCGACCTGGAGCACTCCAGCCTCTCGATCGACGACGCCGGTAGACACTGCGCAGCGGGCATCCAGCTCGGAATCACGCCGTTAGTCAGAGTGCCCCACCAGTGCGGGAACGGATTCGTCCAGCGCGTGTTGGATGGGGGTGCCATGGGCGTCGTATTTCCTCACATTCAGGACAGCGGTATGTCCATGTTGTTGAGCCCCTCCCCCCTCTCTTGAAATTCCCTTGCTCGTGCCGCTGTGCTGATCACACCGAGGGACAGACGACGCGAAAGCTGCCGTCTCCATCTCAAAGTATCCCCCCTTCGGCATCCGCTCCATGACCGGACAGCTGCCCCTCTTCAACCTGAAGCCGACCCCCGTCGGCACCATAGTCTCCGAGACCAACGCCACAGGATCCTCCGTCATTCTGATGATCGAGACGCGCCGTAGCGTCGAGGAGGTTGAATCCATTGCCGCCGTCGACGGCGTCGACGTCCTGCTTATTGGCTCCAATGACCTGGCGATCGAGCTCGGCGTACCCGGCGACTTCGCCAGTGCCGAGTACCGAGGCGCGCTCGAGGCTGTCAGCGCCGCGTGCAAGAGGCACGGCAAGGTCTTCGGCCTTGCCGGTGTATACGACGCCCCTGAGCTACAGCGTTGGGTGGTGGGCGACCTGGGCGCCCGGTTCATCTTAGGGCAGCAGGACTCGGCTCTCCTGGCGTCGGGGGCGAAGAACTGTGTCGCTGCTCTGAACGCGGTGGAGAGTGGAAAGGGGGAGGATAAGTAGGCCCTAGTAGAACCAGCTTTCGTTCGAGTCGAGTTGGCTACATGCTACGCGTGCTGCGTGGAAATGTAAACAATGACCTGTGCCAGCTGCTTGAGAGGCCGCGGCCCAATGTCCAATATCGCTCGTCGTGTGGCTTCTTCAGCGTTGCCATCATCCAACGCCGCATGCCCAAGGGACTGCCGCAGGGCCAAGTGCCGTCGTCTCACAACTGAATGAATCTTCTCCAACAGCTTCCTGTACTCATGGATCTTGGGGAACTGCCGCCCGACAATGTTCATCTTCTGCAGCGCGACGCCCAGTGCCTCGCCGAGCGGCATCTTACCGTGAGAGGAGGACGACAGGGCCGCACCGCCGGCCTCCTCGCCCGCAACCATGCAGTACAGACACGCAAGACCCATGTACAGCGCGCTGTAGCCCGTCAGGAAGGAGAGGTAGTTCCGGCCGACCATACGCGTGTGCCTGAAGCTCTGCGCCACGCTGCGGCAGATGTTGGCGAGATTCGTGCTTGCCACGGCCTGCTTCCGCTCATCGGGCGCCGCGCGGAATTCCGATTCCCGGGCGGAAATCGCACTCGAGACCGAGTCACGCACGGTCCCATCAGAAACGTTGAACGTGTACCCGCAGAGGATCTCCTTGACGGCGACACGGAGGCAGAGTGTGTTGAACAGCGACGTCTGGTAGAGGTGGATCTCCCTCATGGCGGGTTCGCCGTGCGAGGGCATCTTTGCGTGCCAGTCGAGCGCCTGCCCGATGTCGAGCTCGAAGCGCCCTGAGTCTCTTCCTGGGTTGGGCTGATATGCGGCGTCATCTGTGACGGAGGAAAGCAGGATGGCGTGGCGACAGAGGTGGATGTAAGAGGCCTCCCTGGCACCGGCATCGCAGGTCATGCTCTCCTCGACGACGACACTGCCACCAATCTGGGCGCCAGTCGCAGCTGGTGCTACTGCGTCTGGGAGAGGCACCGCAATGTCCTGGTCATCGATCGAGAAGGGCCTCCCGAGGGCGGCGCACACGAGACGATCGAGCCAGTAGCAGCCCCAGAACGCCCGCCTCCTCTGCTGCAGCTCCTCAGCCGTCGTGCCCGCAACGGCCGCGGACTTGGGGTCCTCGCGGTGGTACCCAAGGGCTATGCACTTGTTCATGGCGAACCCGACGAGGTGCCACGCGGAGCCGGCGGCGGAGCAGTGGATGGAGAGGATGACAAGCAGCTGGAGGCACTGGATCACGTCGACACCATCCTCTTGCCGAAACACGCGGTCGAGAACTTTGAGGCACTTGCCCAGCAGATGCATCGAGACCCAGGACCCCTGGGCTATGGGATACCCGTCGCTCACCAGCGGGACGATGGCCACGACGGCGTAGGCCATGAACACGTGCGCCGGGTCCTTCTCCAGCACCTTCTTGTACTTGCCGTCGTCCTCCGCCGAGACGGCCTCGATGCCGGCCCGCACATTGTCCACGCGCAGCCGCGGGTAGCGGAAGTCGACGAGGTCGAGGTACGTCGCCAGCGCCTTGTCCGCCTCCCGCCGCGGGATGTGCAGCCGGTGCGACGCGCTGACCGGGTCCCGGATGTACCGCGAGATGCCGTCCCAGAGCGGGTCGGCGCGGGATGTGGACTCGGGGCTTCCGCCGTACGTCTCGGTGACGCTGGCGACGAGTCGTGCTACCGAGAGCTGCTTCAGGAACTCGCCCTGCCGGCTCCGCGGCTCGGCCATGGCGCTGAGCGAGAGGTGGGAGATATTCATGCCGCCTTCTGGGACGGCGTCTGGGACTGGTGGCACAGGCCGGCCTGAGCCCGGTGTTGCGCTTTCGACCAGCGTTGGGCCCGGCTCCGACCGTGATTCCTCTTCCGGCTCCGCTGCGGACGGTCCTCGCTCCGCGGCCTCGCGCTCCAGCTTGGCGATGCGCTCAAGCAGTGTGGTGACCACCCCCTTTCGCACAACCTCCATATCCCGCCTCTGGACAACCCCCTCCTCCCGCCTGGACCGCTCGCATATGGCCCGGGGCGTATTCCGACATGGGCCGCAGACGGGGAGGACCCTGTCGCAGCGCTGCTTGCGTCGAGAGCACCGCTCACAGGCAAATAGCCGTAGACCCGGCTCGCCTTCGGGGATCGCTCCGGCGGCGGCTGGAGCGGCGGCGGCATTAGAGCGCGGCGTGGAAGGCGACATTGGGTATCGGCTTTACTGTTCGTTGCTGTCTTCTGGTGGGATTGGGCTTGGGCCATGGGTATTAAGGGGCTTGGTTCGCAACCCGTCCGAGAATCTCTCCGGTCACTCAGGAACCTGTCCGGCCAACCCCGCCCTGGCTGCAGGGGCGTCGAACAGCCGGATATATTGCCGGGACCTCATTGCCGAGAGCACGGCTACGGTTCAAGTCTGAGCCGAAGTATTCCAGTACGCCACCTAGGTGGTGTAGTCGAGTTGTTGCCTTGCTGGACTAGTATGCACCAACCTCTGCTGAGAGAGTTTACGTAGAACAAGAAAAGGCAAAAAGGGGAAGAAGTGACTTCCATCATACACATGCGTTGTGAAGTGCGCACTTAGATATTGTCAAGTTGAAATCGAATGTTATTCACACCAGAAGCTTTCCAAACAATTACACGTTCGCTCTTCTCAGATAATTCACACCTAGTTGGCATCCATTTACCACAATTTGGTGTCTTCCTTCGTCGACAACCCGATGATAAGCCGTCATATGAGCCCTCACAGCTAAATTCCTGAAACAAGTCGACCTGTGGAGGGGCCTTCTGTCGTTCTCCTCCACGTGGAACAGTCAACGATCTTCCACCCACACACTCCCGCAAATTCAGGTCGTGAACAGCTTCGGAGCGGTCGTCGTCTCCCTTGCCAGAATCTTCCTATTCGCCCTCGTCAGGTTCCACTTTAGAAACACGCACGTCAATCCGCTCAGCGCCGCAAACACAATAAGCAAAATCATAGCAGGCGTGTACCGCGGCTCGTCCCTTTTGCGGAAGAAGTAGGGACCCATAATGTTGCCCAGCTGCGCCAAGACATTAATCATGCCCGTCGCGACGGCCTTCTTCTCGGGCGTCTGGTTCAGCACGCCCGCCGCCCACCAGTACCCCGTTGGCGGCACACGAGCCCGTTGGCGGCGAAGCAGCCCGTGACGTACAGGAACGAGGCCGCGTAGCGCGCGGGGCCGTTCGTCGTGGCCGCGGAGATGGAGAAGCCGACGATAGACGTGAACATGGGCACGGCGATGTGGATCGAGCGCTCGTTGCGCCGGTCGCTGGACCACGAGACGAATAGCGAGACGACGGCGCCGACGAGGAAGGGCGGCGCGGTGCAGAGGAGGGTGATCGTGTTGGAGCCCAGGTTGAAGCCCTTGACGATGGAGGGGAAGAAGTAGTTGAAGCCGTAGGCGGCGTGGTTGCACAGCAACATGAAGATTTGTTTGGCGTCAGCAAAGGGGCTCAAGAGGTTCTCAGCCGCACCTTGGGAGCGAAATGGGAAAAGAGGTTGTTAACGTACGAAAACCCACGTGCGGTAATCCGCGACGGCCCGGCGGAAACCCCACCAGACGGACCGGTTGCTCTCCTCAGGAATGGCGTCCGCCTTGATCCTCCCAACGGCCACGCGCCGCTCCTCCTCGGTAAGGAGCCACTTCTGGCTTCCCGTGTTGGACTCGGGGAAATCAGGCAGAAGGACGAAGGCGCACAGAGCAAGGAAGAAGTTGGTGCATCCGATGATGATGTACAACCACTACATGTTATGAGTCAGCTCGCGGGCATTCCAACGGGGACACAGGAGATCTGAAGGAAAGCTTGCTTACCCTCCATCCGGCAAGACCCATAGCCTGATCCAGCTGGGAAAACACGCCTGCGGCAATAAGCCCGGAGAACGCAGTCGCAACAACGAGGCCCGAGTAGAGTATAGCCATCCGCAGCCTGAGCTCGCTCTTGGTGTACCAGCACGAGAGCAGGTAGAACACGCCGGGGAAGAACGGCGCCTCCGCGATACCCAGAATGCACCGGACGGCTAGCAGCTGGCCGAAGTTGTGGACGGTGGCCGTCACGGCCGAGACGCCGAACCAGACGCACGCCCAGATGGGCAGGTAGAGCGACGGCTGGACGCGGGTCAGGATCATGTTGCTCGGGACCTGCATCAACATATAGCTGGGGTCACCGTTAGTAAACAGGCGGCGACATGGGACGGCCGTGTATGGCTGGTAGGCCTACCCGACATTGGGAAGCGAGACCGCCGTGCTAAACTGCTCCCCCGTGAGATGCAAGTCCTCCATGATGGTATTGAGCTTCGCCTGTCTGTAAGTTTCCCCGTCGGCCGGATCACGTAACCTTTTCCTTAAAGTCATCGTTGCACTCACGCAATAGCCGTGCGGTCGAGATAGTTGAACAGATACAGCACCCAAATAATAGGCATCAACGTCATGTCAAGCTTCCGGACCAACGACGCCGACGTCCTATGCCAGTTCTCGTCTCTCACTGTAACCGCTTCGTCCGCCGCCTTGTCGTCCTTGACGTCGTCCATTGCGTGTTCTTCGTGCTCCGCAAGGATGGCAGGCTTCGCGTGACTGGTAGGGGTGGAAGACATGCTCTCGCAAACGGCAGCTGGGTTCAAAGGAAACAAAGTTGAAAGTCCGAGGGTGCCTTTGCGGTTGAAAGGTTGACAGACGGCCCATCCCAAAGCCAGACCCCACGTTTTTTTATACGAATAACTACTCCCACCAGTCTCTGAGACAACCCCGGATTTGACTCCAACTTCACTTTGCGGGGACCCCGCGATGTGGGGGACTCGCTCAGCCGGCTTGCCTAGGTACTTCTCAATGTTCGTAGTTGTTGGAGGTCGCCAATCGCCTCACGTCCGACGGTCCGGTGTGGGGCCGAAAGCTGGAAGTTGCCCCCTCGCCGGGGTTGTCGAGCCATTGCCCAGCCCGGGGTCCGCTGCGCCGGTCCTCGACAAACCCTGAACGTGGGCATCGGTCCGATTCTTCCAGAGAGCTACCATGTAGCTTCGTTCTTTGCCTTAGATCCGTCTTGGATCTTGCCTAGACTGTCATCTGATTATTTCACGACCTCAACTCAGTTGACCCGGGTACACCGAGCAGGGTTTAGTCCCGGCGACGTAATGGGTCGTAAGTTGAAGCTTCTTTGCAAGCCTGCATGACAAGACTGATCGTATAAAGTTCCAAAAGTGTGTTTAGAATCCCGAGACTAGGTATTTGCCCATCGGCACCGCCGCTGACCCTCATAGTTATCATTGGTCTCTTAGCTGCGGCCTAGTCATTGCCACGGTTGTTATCGGTCGTTTTCCTCGCCCTTCGGAAGTTAACAAAGGTAGAGTTGCAAGGCGACAGAAAGCATCACACTATGCAGTTTTACATATCAAATCGATGAGATTGATGTCTATCCTGCCGTCCTGAGGCAAATCGCCGTCTATGAAAAGCTAAATGGCAGATGTGTCTGCTTGCCGGCCTTCCTTTCCGAAGATGCATCGTCGTCAATGCTGCTCCAAGCTCCATACCATGTCTCCAAATGCAATCCGCTTCCCCCTCCAAGTCTAACTGTCTTACTCGAAGAGCTCTTCAACCTCTTCCAGCACCATCTTCATGACCGCCTTGAAACCCGCCTCCGCACGGCGGGCGGACTCCTCTCTGGCTGCCAGGGCCAAGGTGTAGTCGCTCCGCATGGAAGCGGCGATCTTCTTGATCTTTTCCATCTGCGACAGATGCACATCAAAGATTGCCTGGTCGACAGCTTTCTTGATGTCCGTGATTACTTGGGGGAACATCACTTGCTTCTGGCTGCGAACGTGGCTCTCGAGTGCAAACTGCATCCGGCTGACAGCCCCCGGTCCTGTGTTTATGCCTACTGTTAGCCGCCACCTTAGACTCCTGACTAGGTAGTAGGTTTTATCTCACCTCTGATCTCTACGCAAGCCGTGTAGGCTCCGGCCATGTGCTTTGCGACAACCGGAGCGAGGGCCCGATTGGCATCCTTTTTGGCAACGTCCATCTCGCTTCGACTATGAACGGCAAGTCGCACGAGGTCGTCTCGGTAAATTTCCAGCTGCTTAGAGAGCTTCTTGAAGGCTGGAGGGTCTTCAATTCCTGCAAGCTCCAGCTTGCAGATAATGTTCTCGTGGAATGAGGTCAGCTTTAAAGCTGTCTTGAGCGCGAACTTGTTGGTTATCTCTGGGACCTGGGTGGAGAAGAAGTTTTCCCAAGGGCCAGAAATACCCATGTTGAAGGTAGCCGCAATATCTTGGTTGAAATCATGCTTGCCCCAGACTCCGTTTCTTCTGAAGGCTGCGCGGAGAGTGTTGTGAGGCAAGCCACCCATATCCGACGGTGCGGCCCAGGCCGAGGCGGTTGCCACAGCCTGAGTCAAGGCCAGTCCTCTGATCCTGTCCATTTTCACGTACAGATCGTCATGGGCACTGTTAGTAAGGGTATCGTGGCACGTTCTGACACCCAAGTCAAGCGACTTGGAATCTAACTGTCAGCGGAGTACACTTTGTAAAGGGCGAAACGGTTGAGACGACATACCTCTTCGAGCCTGATCAGCATCATGCCGAGAGTGACGCCATTTAGAGCCATGTACTGAGACGACTCATTCTCTGTCCAGATCGAGAGGGAGTTCAGAAGTCGACCTGTTCCGCTTAAGACTTCCTTGTGCTTCGCGWCGCGAAGCACCTCTGTAAGCTTTTGTGCGTGTTCCTGTAGCTGAGGAATCTCAGTGTCTTCGATGGTGTCGAATCCGGATGAAGATGAACTATCGGTTTCCAGAAGCCCTTCCAAACCCTGGAAGACGTGGCTGCTCGTGCAGAAGATGGGGAGTTGTCGCGAACGCGCATCGTAGTCGGACTCCAGGCCAGCCTCTTGCCCGCCAGCCACGTGAAGACCAGTCGTTCTTTGTTGGTCGGCCCTATTATTGTCAGTACCTTTTCATACATCTCCTTATTTTGTAGATATGCTTACTCTCGGAGAATCGTGGCAAAATACTGTCTGATAGCCTCCCGCGAGATATCGTTCCTGTGATGAATGCATGCAGCTCTAACATCGTCGAGAAGTGAATCCTTCTCTTTCTTCAGATTCTCCAACCTTTGCTCCTTCTCAACCTGCTCATTGGAATGCACTGTCGTAGACGGCAAATGAGAGCCACCAAGATCGACGCTGACGAAACCCTGGTCAGAGGCCGGCATCGTTCTGGCTCTCTTGAAGGGTCTTCCCGCACCGTGCATCTGGCCGAGTGCCTGAGTCCCTGATCGCTTGTTTCTTGCTGCTCTGATTTCCTTCTCAACCGCGATGATCTGCTGTCCAAGTGCTTTCGCCTTGACCCAAGCCTCCATCGTCTCAGTGTCCAGCTTCGACTTGAAGTTCCTTACGGCTGGCTCTAGCGTCATGTCGTCAGTCTTGGAACAAATAAAGGTGACAGCCGACAATGAGCCATCCAGTTGGAGTTGTCGCTTGAAGTGGTTGCTCAAGAGATCGTTGGCTGTCTTGCTGTCGGCGGCTCTGTTGATTGGAGCCATGATCCAGAGGCCGGAGCAAGACCTCATGCGATCTGTGGCGACCGCTGCGCGACCCGCATCCCAGTCTTGATGCCCAGGCTGCAGCCACGTATTAGCACCTAACCCTCGAATCAGAAACAACAACTTACCAGATCGACAATGGTCAAGCCATTTGAAAGGATATCGGCCTTCGTGTAGATGCGCACTGTCTTGACCAATGGCCAGTAAGCCATTTGATCCTCGTCGTTCTTGTCATTGGAGTCGACATAGGGGGCGATCATTTCCCGAAGCTCCTCTCCCGAGGATGCCCTGAGTATCTTTGTGATGCCAAGTACAGGGGCGACCGAGGGATGCTTGACGAGATGAACAGGCTTCCATTGGGCAAGTTCGTCACTGCCGAGCTCGGGGTACACGGCATTAACCTTTGCGAGGAATTTGGCCGCATCGGTCGCAGAAAGACTGGTGTCGCCACGATTCGTGTCATCCTCTCCTGCGAGGTAGTCCACAGCCAACTTCACCTCGCTGAGCCATGCCTGACGGGAAATGAACTCAATCTCGGCGCGGTAGGGATTATCCTCGTCCGTCTCATAGTTGAAAGACAACTCGATTGCGCAAGCCGTGCATGCTCTCATGCAGTTGGTCGGAAGAAGACTGTACAAGTGTCAGATGGTGTCATTTGAGGTATTGGACACGAGATTTCTTACCTTCCTTCGCCCAGGAGAGCGTTTATGGTTGAGCTCTTTCCGTCGCCCGTGTTTCCAAAGACGCCAATGATGGTTTTGTCAGGCCGGTTGGCGCGCTCCCGGATGTCGCTGATGTGCTGAACCCAGTTGGATGCCGCACTCTTGACTTCTTGCGGAAGCTTAGGGCAGGTCGCAATGTTCTTGCAGAGCGGGTCGAGGCTGTCCAAAATTGGAAGCACCTTGGATGAGTACTGTTCCCAGACGGCCGGGTCGGACTCGTCCTTCAGCTGTTCGAGGAATGAGAGGATCACGTTGGGCTTCTCGATGCTCGGAATCGGAACGCCACGGGAAGTCGGAGAGTCGTCCTCGCTGTCAGACTCATACTTCAGATGGTCGAGCTTGTGGTTCTTGAGGAAAGACATGGCTGTGCTTAGTTCGGGCTGTCAGATTCTAGAAATGTGAGGTTCTAGATGCTAGATGTGTAGATTTTGAGGCGTGCCCGGAGAAGGTCGTTGGTTCTGAGATGTTAGCTAGAGACAGGTTTGGGAGAGGCTGGGAAAGCAAATAAGATTGGCAAACTTGGGAAGGCGAGGAGATGAGAAAGAAAGATCGTCAGTGCTGTATCCAGAAGTAGACTGATGAGAGGCTCGCAGAATTGGAAGGAGCAAGAAAAAGGTGAAAACCTGATTGAACCAATCCAGAATGGAAGTGCAAGTGGGAGTTGAAGGAGAACGGGAAAGATGGGCTTCGAAGAAGTCGATATGAGATGATGTATGAGGCTTCAATATGCTTGAAGGTTTATACCTTGAATGAAGCGAGAAGAAGAAGGTGGGATGTTTGATATGGGATGGATGGAAGGAAGTGCTTGGTTAGGAGCAGATGCTGAATCGAGAGGGTAGAATCTCAACTGGGGATTGGCGGAGTGAGTTGAGAAGGTGCGGCTTGACTTGAGAAGGTACCAATGGGTAGTTGGAGAGGAAGTACTTGAATCGAGATGGTAGAAGGAAGAGGGAAGGGAAGTTGAGATGTGGTTGTGTGGTGAGAAGGTAGAAGTGAGGTGGGTGGTGCTGAGATGAGAGGTGAGGATTAAGTAGCAAGGTTGTAGAGTTGTGGTTGAGATGGGAAGGGATATACCTACTATAGAAGGAAGATACTGAAGGCCTCATGATCTTCGCATCAGAAGAGGAAAGAGTAAGGCAATAGACAAAAGGAAGAAGGAGCGATATTCTCTTAGCGGCCTTCACGGAGGGCACTGACTGGGATCGTCTTGTACATCTCGGTGAGGTCTCCTTGTCACTCCACCTTCACCGAAATCCCGAAAAGATTCGGCCGACGAAACAGAAGGCGCGCGCGCCCGCAATGGAAAGAAGCCAGATCTTATCAGATGGCCCCCACTCCTTCCCGCTTTAACCCCGCGGTCCGCTCCTGCCGTTGCGGTCGGCGGTATCGCTTCACTCCACCTGCTCATGGCACCTTCCTAGAGCCGACAATATCCCTCAGGCAACTTCGTCACTTGAATTTACAGTCACGAAACCTTTACTCTTGCATCTCCTGCTGAGCCACCACAGGATCTCGATTCGCGATATTCTTGGCCTTTGATTGTCCGCCTTCTGTTTCCCGTTCTTTTCCTGTTCGCGTCCTTCATCGCCCAGCATGGCAACCACAGGCGAACTCTTCGTCAACGGGCGCATCTTCCTCCACCATGCCAACGCCACCCTCGAGAGCCAGCCCTCCTTCGCCGAGAGCATGCTCGTCGCCGACGGCAAGATCAAGGCCATCGGCACTACCGCAGAGCTGACCTCGCAGCATGCCGACCTGACGACGCACGATCTAGCCGGCMGGACSGTCCKGCCGGGCTTCATCGACGGCCACATGCACCTGCTACTCCTCGGCCAGGGCCTGCGTAAGCTCAGCCTCGACGACTGCACCTCGCTCGAAGACATCCGAGCCGCCATCAAGCGCTTCGCTGCCGAGAACCCCGACGTCCCGCGAATCATGTGCAAGCTTTGGACGCAGCACGTGACCCCAGGTGGCGTGGATCGCAGTATGCTGGACGACATTGACCCGCGGCCCATCTTCATCGACACAAAGGACTTGCACTCGACCTGGTGCAACACGGCGGCAGTCAAGGAGCTAGGCATCGAGGACATGGCCGATCCGGTGGGAGGCAAGATTCACAGGGACGCGGAAGGCAAGGCAACGGGCCTGCTGAGCGAGGCTGCCGTGCTCACGCTGGTGTGGCCTCACCTCGCGCAGGTCGCGCCCAAGAGAGACAGGATGGAAGCAATCAAGGCCGCCGTCGAATCGTACAACTCCTCGGGCTACACGGGCCTCATCGAGATGGCCATGGACGAACCGGCGTGGGATGCAGTGTGCTCGCTCCGAGCCGAGGAGCCAGACCTACCGATGAGGATTCACGCCTACTGGCTCATCAAGCCGTCCGCGACGGAGGAAGAGAGGTTCAAGCAGGTGGACCGCGCGATCGAGCTACACGCCGAGCTCAACAAGGACACCTCGCCAGACCTGCGCATCGTGGGAATCAAGGTCATCACCGACGGCATCATCGACGCCTGCACGGCCTTCCTCTCGGAGCCGTATTCCACTGCCGACCAGCCCGCTCCCTTCTGGACCGCCGATCAGCTCGGACCGGTCGTCGAGCGCGCCGATTCGGCCGGGCTGCAGATTGCTCTGCACGCCATCGGCGATGCAGCAATTAAGATGGCCGTTGACGCCCTAGAAACGCATGCGACCCCCGGCCGCCGCCACCGCCTCGAGCACATCGAGATGTCCTCCCCCGAGGACGCGCGCCGCCTCGGCGAGCTAGGATTAACGGCCTCGGTACAGCCCGTTCACTCGGACCCGGCGATCCTCAAGGCGTGGCCGCGACTTATCGGCCCCCATCGGTGCGAGCGGGCATTCGCCTACCGCGAATTTGCGGATCACGGGGCCCTGCTCGCGCTCGGATCCGACGGGCCAACGGCACCCTGGGCGCCGCTGCAGAATGCCTATGTGGCGACGACGAGACGGTCCGCGAAGGAACCAGGCTATGACGTCGTCGTCAACGAGCATTTCAAGCTAGGCGTCTGCGAGGCCATCACGGCGGGCGCATACGGCACGGCCAAGAGCGTGTTTGCGGAGGACCGGGTCGGATCGCTGCAGGTCGGCAAGCTGGCCGACTTCGTGGTCGCGGACATGGACTGGACGCCACAGGGTCTTTTGGCAGGCGAGATCAAGGCCACTTGGTTCGCGGGGCGGAGGGTCTGGGCGGCTCCCGACTTTGCGTGAGAGAGAGCGAGAGAGAGAAAGAGAGTGCGAGACTGGGCGGACTTTTGATTTCTGGTGGATACTGGTGTGGTGTATGCACCGTGTCTATGGCGTAGTTGACTTCCTTCTCCACGTGCTCGCAGCTGCTTCACGTATTTGTAAAGGAAATATCATGCTGTTTGGTGTCGCCTTCAGGGTTTCATCCCATCTCTGCTGGTGTTTCCGGGACCGCGGCAAGATTTGGCACTGGCCCGCCCCGGCCCATCGCAGCTCTCAGATATTTCCTCTTTGGGCAATGGTTGCAGATCATCGCCCCCCTCCGTCTTGAATCAGCCAATGCCTGGCAATCTCGCGCTTCTTCGCGATGAGCCGCGGATGCGAGGACCTCGGAGCTCGGGCCGCGTCGAGCATCTGTCAAGCAAGCAGCCTGAAGCATTTCAAAAACCTCCCCGAAAGAAGACAATTTCTAAGAAAAATCACAAGAACAAACCACGAAGCTGGGAAAGTAGCGGTCATTCCCTGCGCCTATTCCGCACCGAGGCATTTCTATTTTGTAATATCACAGGTACCATCGTCTCGTATCGTGAATTTTTGGCCCCTAGCCCGACATTTGGCTTCCTCTCATCTGAACCTTTCTCCTACCCAAATCTCGCTCTCGCACCCGCCTGCATGACGCAGCCACATTCCCAGAGGCGTAGGTCGCCAGAGTTCTAGATGCCTCGGCTGCTGTGTCGTGGCTTTGATCGTCGCATTTTTATACAAGAAGGGACGTGTCGGGGACCCTGTTTCCCTTCCTCTCTGTCTCCCCCACAACTTCAGATATCCTGACCCGCCGTTCATTACAATCGTCGTCTACAGTAGGTATTTTTTCGCCAAGACCCCACCACCCACAGACCCAGTGTCTCTAATAAGTGTCTTCCGACGTCTCTCGCTTTCTTCTTTTCTCTCTTTTCTCTTTCCCCATTCTTCAACCCCTCCGCAAGAGCCACAGAATGCACCACCTCACCGTCTCGACGCTCGCCGCCGGCCTGCTGGGCCCCCTGGCCCTCCTCGCCCAGACCACGCCGCCCCCGGCCTGCGCCCCGGTCAACATCATCGTCGCCCGCGGCTCCCTCGAGGCCCCCGGCGCCGGCCTCCTCGGCAACATCGCCAACAAGACGGCGGCGGGGCTCCCGGGGTCCGTCATCACGCCGCTGGACTACCCGGCGCAGCTGGATCCCTACCCGCCGTCCGTGAAGGCGGGCGTGGCCAACATGACGGATCTGCTGAGGCAGCAGGCGCAGGCGTGTCCGCAGACCAAGTTCGTCTTGATGGGGTACTCGCAGGTAAGGAAGCAGCCATGTCCTGCTCTGTCGCGGTGGTGGAAGATGCTGATGCGTTGTTAAGGGCGCCCAAGTATCCCTCGACACCCTCTGCGGAACCTTTGACGGCCCCAACTTCAACGCGACCGAAGCGCAGCTCCCCCTAGTCGGCAGGCAAAGTAAGCCCCCTAAGCCTTGCCCTTCCACATGTTCCCGAACCTCGAACTAACACCTCGACGCAGTATTCGCCGTCGTGCTCTTCGGCGACCCGACCTACATCGCCAACCAGACCTTCAACAAGGGAACGGCCAAGAAGAACGGCGTACGTCATTCCTCAAATCTCTGTGTCTTTCTTCCCCTCCAGTTTACTGACCAACATCGCAGCTCTTCCCCCGCTCGGACTTCACCGCCTGCACCAGCCTCTCCAACAAGATCGCATCCTACTGCGACGAGTCGGACCTCTTCTGCGCGTCGGGCCAGAACCTCACCGTGCACCTGGGATACTTCCAGAACCAGAAGTACGTGACCGAGGCGAGCGACTTTGCCATCCAGCAATCCCGGTAATAGATGTGGAGGGGGGATTAGGATGTGGAAGGGGGCTTTTTTCTTTCCATCTCCTCCGCCGGGAGCTGGAAGCTCGGCGGGAGTATTCAGTTCATCTGGCGTTTCCTCTTTCATGCTCTTCCTCAAAGCGATTCGAGCGGTCTCGGCCATCAGGGGGAGTTGGCGGTTCACAAAGGCGGGCAAAAAGAGAGAGAGAGATACACTGGATGTAGCACTTTGCCTTTTTTGTTTCTCATAACACTTTGATCTTCCATATCATTTTTGTAGTCTTAGGAGTCGGGGCCTTCGAGCCTTTAGATAATTTGAATATGTTCTGAATGGTTTGATACGATCTCCCAACTCCATTGGTGGCGAATATGTACGGTGTACACATTGGGGCAGTGATAGACGGCAGTGACAGACGGCAGTGACAAACAGCAGTGACGAGACAGTAGTGATAGACGGCAGTGACAGACGGCAGTGATAGACAGTAGTGATAAACAGCAGTAACAGATGGCAGTGACAGACAGCAGTGACAGTAACAGACGGAAGTGACGATAGTAGCAACGTTGACGATATCGATAACAGGAACGGCAGTGGCAACAGGGACAACAGGAAAGAACAGCAGGACACCTTGGGACGGACTGCAGGAACGACAGGGGATACAGAGTCGGGAGTAACAAGAGCGCGTACGTAATCATACCGTAGGTATTCGTAGTTTGACAGAACGTCTCTTCCCGGCTGCTGGTCCAAACCAAACCAACCAACATACAATCAGCTCGTCCGTCACGATCATTCCATTCATCAGACTTTGACAGCAAAACGAACGATCACTCTTCATTCACCATGCCTTCTATCAGAAATATTATCAACCGCCCGAAATTCAATATCGATCACCCGGAATTCGTCGTTGGCATCGACTTTGGACTCTACGGTGAGCTGAACAGCTCTTCAGCCCGAGATTAGCATCCATGCTGATGACAGCTAGGAACGGCCGTCTCTTGGGCCAAAACTTCCAAGCCCAAAGAAGTACATTCCATTGTTAATTGGCCTGGTAAGTGCTTCGGATTCCGCCCCTGGCCTATCTCACAGCTTGCAAATGACAACATGTTGAATCCTTCCATTCTAGGGGGCGAAGGGAACAAGGTCCCGTCAGCCGTCGCGAAAGATCGCGAGCAGAATTACGTGTGGGGCTTTGAGGCAATGGAAGACCACATAGAGCCCGGAACGCTCGTGAGATACTTCAAAGCTTGGCTTCCGCTACCTTTGGACGAGTTTCCGGAAGCTCCCAGCTCTGGCTGGGCGTCGGCGGTAGACACCTTTCAAACCAAGGCAGCAGAATGCCTCGAACATTTCCTAAATGGCCTGTACAGTCACATCAGAGAGACACTGTCCCGGAGATTTGCCATCATGGATTGGGACTCGACCTACATCTGGTTCCTGTTCAGCTACCCCGCCACGTGGGATCTAAACACCAGCGACGCCTTTTGGCGAACCATAGATCGCACCGCCTTCAAATCGACGGAGTACCACAGGGCCGTCCCTCTATCTCTCAAGCAAGCACAAGCGGCCATGTCGTCGTACCTCTCCGAGAACAAGGCAAACATCACGAAGAAAACCTACCAAGACATCATCGTTGCCGACATTGGGGGTGCCACAGTAGATGTCAGCATGTTCACGATGAATGGCAACGGCAGGAGCAGGACCGGGAAGAAAAGATATGCCCTCCAGGAGTTATCCCCGCCCATCGGTCGATACCACGGGTCGGCCCAGATCGATGACGTGGTGAAGGGGCTTCTCGCTTTAAATGTTGAACTCGAATGCAATCCCCTCCCGTGGTTCAGCCAGCTAGGAGACTCGGACAAGCAGGATCATGTCCACGCCGAGGTGAAGAGAATGTTGACCCTGGACCAATACATTCAGCAGAAACATGGCTTCGCGTCCGACAGCGACAGGGCCGCCATCCAATTTGCCATCAACAACATTGACGGTGCAGTGGGTGCGCATCTCTATACAACCGTCAGCGAACATTTGGAGACGGCGCTCAAACGTCAATGCGACCAGGTATGGGATCTGGTTGAGGATCAGCTCACGGCGTGGGATGGGGTTGGAGCTGTAAGCAAGGCGGAAAGAGTCGCAACACTCGTCCTGACCGGGGGCCTGAGCAGCAACAAGTACTTCCAGGAAAGACTTGAGCAAAAGGTTGTTAACCGTTCGATTCGCATCCGCGTGCCCGACGATCCGGAGCTCTCGGTCAGCCAAGGGCTCGTCTGGGACGCGCTAGAGACGATTCGCGGCAACGGTCTCTTCCGGTACCGGTCCCTGGAGTGTTTCGGCGTCGTTGTCGGCGCCGCCATCGATGGGAACGAGCCTGCGAAGATGCTATTAAAAGGCCACGTGGTGAGCAACAAGTTCAGAATGGAGAAGACCGTGGAGATTTCAATGGAAGAGAATGACGATGTCGATGTGCTTTTTGTGTCTTCGGATACTAACGACATGACAAACATGCGTGATTTAGGCCCTTTTGGGCCAGTGGAATGGAAGGTGAGTGCACCGCCCTTCACGGATCACATGATCCGACGCACAATACACAGAGACTTAGCTCTAAGACTGCTGCAGCGACGCTTGTTCAAAAGGCGGAAGTACGCTTCTGTTGAACTTACACTGAGCCGGCAACGGGTCTTCGTAGGGCCTACTGGAACAGAGAGGGCCGACGATAACTATCTCCCCATGGGCTGGCATGTGGGTGTAGTAAACACCACCCCAGACATGGAAGAACTCGACACTTTGCTCGGATGGATTCGGTGATTGCCGTCCGGGACATAGCTCCCAGCGTCTAAGCGTATGAAGGATTAAGCGCTGTGTAGTAATTACTACCGATATCAACTCTACTATCACTCATTATTGTCTGTCACTGTCGTCTGTCACTGTCGTTTGTCACTGTCGTCTGTCACTGTCGTCTGTCACTGTCGTCTGTCACTGTCGTCTGTCACTATCGTCTATTACTATCGTCTATCACTATCGTCTGTCACTGTCGTCTATCACTATCGTCTATCACTATTGTCTGTCACTATCGTCTATTACTATCGTTTATCACTATCGTCTGTCACTATCGTCTGTCACTGTCGTCTGTCACTATCGTCTATTACTATTATTTGTCACTATCCATATATTCGCCATTATAAAGATTCTGTGCTCTCCGAGATCTCGCGAGTTTCTGGCAGTCCATGGGGAGATTTATGTCTGAGAGTAATGCTTCTGCGTTGTATACGATTGTAATATGTGTGTCACCTCTCTATCGCGATCTTTTGACTCGTCGATGAATCTTACAGGATCGTTCGAGTCCCTGTCAAAAGGGACAGGGAAGAATTAACAGTGGGATCCAACTCGTTTCTCGTAGCCACCACCTTCTGTCATCGCATCGTGTTTCATTCTAAATCAATCTAGGTATACGTGTTTTTGTTGCCATTTTGTATCTATCACAGCTTGGACTGTCACTTCTCGGGCACGACCAAGATGTCGTCCACGTTGACGACCTGCCCCGTCGCAATGGACCGGTTCGCCGCGATGCCCGTCAAGATGGACGCGGCGCCGTCGACGTGGCTCGCGGCCCGCATGTACTCGTCGGACACGGGCTCGCCGAACAGGTCCCTCAGCAGGACCAGGTCGCCGCCGCCGTGCGCGCCCTTGGCCTCGCCCAGGTCGATCTCCTGCGGCGGGCCGAACAGCGGCCGCAGCAGCATCGTCCTCTTCTCGATGGCGCCCTCGAGCGCCTGGCTCCCGCCCGAGTTGACGTAGCTCTTCTCGACGACCTCGACCTCGAGCCGCCCGCCCGTGCCGTTGAAGTTGACCCGGAACCCCTCCCAGGGCGCGTACGCCGTCAGCGAGTACGTCATGACGGCGCCGTTGCGGTACCGCACGAGCACGTTCATCGTGTCCTCGATGCTGATGCCGTCGCCGAAGACGCTCTGGTCGCGGTGGTACGCGTCCTCGTGCTCGGCGTCGAGGTACATGGCTTTCAGCTGCGGGTTCTGGTCGAGGTGCAGCGCGAAGGGGTCGTCCTTGGCGGCCTCGCTGCCGTGCGCGCGCGTGTAGAATTTCGTCACCCCGCGGCTCTCGGCGTTCTCGCGCCCGTAGAACTTGAGGTCGCCCTGGGCGTAGACGGTCAGCGGGCGGGTCTGCAGCCAGAAGTTGACGAGGTCGAAGTGGTGCGTCGACTTGTGCACGAGCAGGCCGCCCGAGTTGCGCTTGTCGCGGTGCCAGCGGCGGAAGTAGTCGGCGCCGTGGTTCTCGTTGAGCATCCACTCGAAGTGCACGCTCGTGACTTTTCCTATGGCGCCGGACCGGATGACGTCGAAGATCTTGGTGTTGTGCGGCGCGTAGCGGTAGTTGAACGTCACCCGGACGTTCTTCCCCGTGCGCTCGACGGCCGAGAAGATCTCGCGGCAGCGCGGCGCGTCGACGGTCATCGGCTTTTCTGTGACGACGTTGCAGCCCAGCTCGAGGGCGCGGACGATGTAAGTATGGTGTGTTCGGTCGACTGTCGTGACGATGACCTCATCCGGCCGGGTCTCGGCGATCATGCGGTCGAAGTCTGCCGCGGGGAAGGTCGGGACGGCGCCGTGGCCGAGGTCGGCGAGCTTGGCGTTGGCGTAGTCCATGCGCGTCTGGTTCACGTCGCAGAGGCCGACGATGACGGAGGTGCTGCTGTAGTCCTGCGCGATGGCCGTGTAGAAGAAGCTCGACCGGCCGCCGGTGCCGACGATGGCGTAGCGCTTCTTTTGCGTGGCCATTGTGGCTGTTTCGTGAGTGCTATGTGACTGACGGTGTTGGTGTTTTGCTGTCGAGGGTTTGTTCAACTTCGAGGTCGAGGGAGCTGACGGAGACTTGCAGGACAAGGCCAAATGTCCAACTTGCGAAAAGAGGAGTGGCAGAGGTTGAAGTTATCGAGATCGCCACTCCTCCGTTGGAGGCGGCGCAGTGCGGTACGTCGGCAGACGATGACACGCAGCCATTACGACCTCGGGACTATCTATCCCAGTATACCGAGTCTAGCCAAGACAACACCAACAATGGTTCTCGCTTCTGGTGTTGCGGCAGTTTGAACACCCGTCGGCGCCCTTTTCCATCCCCACAACATGCGGGGTCAGTTGAATCCTAATCAAGGCGCGGGGAAGGTCCAGTCTGAAGTCGGGGATGTCGGGGTTTACAAAGAACCTATCGTGAGAATGCGGAGAGTTTGGGGTTGAGTGCAACGTCACCCCTCCCACCCTTGACATCGTCACACCATCAACAAACAGTTGCCGGCCAGCCACACCACCCGCCTGTTAACTCCCGAGGTGATCGGGAGGTCGTAGCCAAGGCCCAAACGGCCCTCTCACGACTCGCAAGTGTCAGGCGTTCGACCAGGGGCCATGATTCGATCAGCCAGCCCATGGGCATTCAGCCTAAAGTTTTCCCTCCAATGGGGTGTTTTTTCGACATCAGCCGGGAGCCAAGGAGCGGATCTCAGCGGCTCATCTCTTGGTCTGTTGGTCAAGAACTCGAGCAATCCGGCAGGCATGGGCCCAGGGTGGTCTTGATCTTGATTCCCTGGCATCCTCCGACTCTTGCAGCTGTAACCACACCGGATAAGCAAGCCGCGGGCGACGTCGCCGGTGCGTCAGGTGTGCGAGGATATCCATATTTCTGATGCCCCCTCCCCCACAGTCCCCCGGGTTCTCCAGCCTCGGGTATGGGACTCTCCCATGTCGGGCGAGAGGCCGGATGTTGGGGTAGACAGGGGTCGTGAGCCGGTTTGCTTGATAAGACGAACATGTCCTGGAGTGTTGCGTGTCCAGAGACGATCCCTCTTCATCAACTTGTTTCAGCAATACATTGGTTGGTCTGAGTGTGTAGTCGACGATCTAATTTCAACTATCGCTTTTGGAGACGAGACCATCAAAGACACCTTCCAGGGCGCACAACAACCTCTCGGGGCGACAACATGGCCTCCCAAGCACCGGCCGGCAACAGGGCAGCGGACGTGATCGAACCTGTCCGCGAGGAGCCCACACATACCGACGCTCTGCAGGAGAGAGCGGCTCAGTTCCTTGCGGAGCACGGCGGCGGCGACACGGCCTTCACGTACGAAGAGGAGAAGGCCGTCCTCAAGCGCATCAACCTGCGCGTCCTGCCCCTCCTCCTCGGCGCCTACTTCTTCCAGCAGCTAGACAAAAGTTCCCTGAGGTGAGCCTACCTTGCCAACCATCAGTCCGCCATCCGCTAACGACTGCGAAACCAGCTACGTCTCCATCTTCGGCATAACAGAAGACGCAAACCTCGTCGGCCGGCAGTACTCCTGGCTCGGCTCCGTGCTCTACATCGCCCAGCTCGTCTGGCAGCCCGCCGCGGCCTGGATCCTGGTCAAGCTGCCCAACGGCAAGGTCATCGCCGCCGCCATCTTCCTCTGGGGCTCGATGCTGGCCATCATGACGTCGTGCACCAACTTCGGCTCGCTCCTGGGGCTGCGGTTCCTCCTGGGCACGTTCGAGGCCCTCATCGCGCCGTCGTGTCTGTCCGTCACGACGATGTGGTGGAGGCGCAGCGAGCAGACGCTGGTGACGACGTCGTGGAACGCGATGAACGGCGTGACGTTCATCGTGGGCAGTCTGGCGACGTATGGGCTGGGACATATCAAGAGTCACACGCTGTTTTCGTATCAGATCATCTTCCTGTGAGTCACGAGATTCAATTCTGTCTGGGTTGTTGGCTGACTTACTCGGCGCAGGTTCTGCGGTCTGTTCACTGTCGCATACTCCTTCGTCGTCCTCGCTCTCATGCCCGACTCCCCCATCTCCGCCAAGTACCTCACCGAAAGGGAAAAGGTCATCGCCGTCGAGCGCCTCCGCGCGAATCAGATGGGCATGCAGTCGGGTAACTGGCGCTGGGACCACGTCTGGGAGACCTTTACCGACCTCAAGACCTGGTGCTGGTTCGTCCTCATCATCGCCATCTCGTAAGTCCAGCATCATTCTTTTTCGTCCTCCGCACGAGCTGACACCACCCTCCAGCATCGCCAGCGGCGGCATCTCCACCTTCGGCAACCTCATCGTCAAGTCCTTCGGCTACGACAGCTTCACCACGATCCTCTTCAACATCCCCTTCGGCGCGATCCAGATCGCCGCCATCATGGGCAGCGGCTGGCTCGCGACGCGCATCCAGAAGAAGGGCGTCGTCATCGCCGGGCTCGCCGTGCCCCCCGCCGTCGGGTCCGTCATCATGCTCACCGTGCCCCGCGAGCACAAGGGCGTCCTGCTGTTCGGGTACTACCTGGTGTCCTTCCTCGCCGCCATCACGCCCATCATCTTCGCCTGGCAGGTCCAAAACACCGCCGGCGACACCAAGAAGAAGACGACCTCGGCCGTGGTGTTCATCGGCATGTGCACGGGCAACATCATCGGCCCGCTGTTGTATTCTGTGGATGATGCCCCGCTGTACCGCCCGGGGCTGATTTCCAACTTGATCATGTTTGTCCTGGTCGGCATCATGGGAGCGTAAGTTCACTGCCGGTCGTGTTTGAGAGATTTGTCATGGCTAACAGCTTTCATCAGTCTCATCCCCGTCTATCTCAAATTCCTCAACAACAAGCACGCCAAGCGCCGCGAGGAACTCGGCAAGAGCGCCCAGATCGTCGACGAGTCCATGCTGCGCAACAAGGACACGCAGCAGAGCAAGGCGGTCGAGGTCGAGGAAGACGCCGGCGGCCACCAGCACCGGACGATCGAGGAGGACAATGCCCTGCGGGACATGACGGACCTCAAGAACGAGGATTTCATCTACGTGTACTGAGTCTTTTGCCAAGCCGGGAATGTAGCGGTTCGTTGCCAAGAACCCAAGGTTCCAGCGGTCCATTAACCTGAAGAATACTTTTAGCCCAAATCACGTGTGTTGTCGACTCTATGTTCATTATATATTGTGATAGAAGGCCGATTTTGCGTGATGGGACTAAGCAGAACAAGGTGAAGGAGGCAATTGACGGGTTCCACGCTGATAACGGACGCCCGGCCCAGCATCTAGACTCGCGAGGGCGCGCTGTGTGATTTAAGGGTCGAGATCAAAGTCGGAACCAGAGGGATATAAGTGGGAACACCCGCACCGAATAAAGACGCTCGTTATCAAACCTCAATATCCGTCCTAGATTTTGTTACGTCCATAAGCCCAAGTCGGTTGAAACACTTCGCATACGACGTCAACACGAATTGCAGTTAGAATTCGCAGTTATTGCTGAGAGAACAACGACATTGGCTTCCAAACTTGAACCCATTATTTTCTGGATGGCATTCATCCCGATCAAAAATTCCAAGTATCGGAGTTCTCTTTCGTTCGGACGCCGCACATGTCACGCCGAGTCTCCTCGCGTTTCCACGTCTGCATTGCGAAGACACTCCAACTTCAGCGTGGTCACAGAGAGCAGAGCCAATCAACATCACAGTGCTCGCCTCAATGATTGGGACCATTGAACTCATGGTGAAATCGGTATTGCAGCCTCATATCGGCAATCCAAACTACGAAAACTGGCCTGTAAACTAATTCTTGGAGAGGTCGAAGCGTTCTTCGCCGCCCAAGACTCTCCAGCCACACCGCCCGGACTGGCATCCCGCGCCGCAGTGAGCCTGCGTCCTGCCACAGTATCCGGCCGCGCTGCAACAATCTCCCTGCGGCCACGATCCGCAGACCGTGTCCTTGTGCGCGAGACCGCACGTCCCGTCCGTCGTCTCGCCGCCGGTGACGCAGTCTCCCGACTGGCACCCGTTACCACAGTGGGCGGTGCTGCTGCCGCAAAAGCCGGAGCTAAAGTGGGAGAGACAGGTTGTTAGCAAAAGGTTCTAGCGTTCAAGGCCTCGGTGAAAGGACGAAAGTTTGGATGACGAACCTGGAGCAGCAGTTGCCTTGGGGCCAGTCTCCACAGACTGTATTCCCGTTGGCATGGCCACAAGTGCCGTCTGTGGTATTCGTGGGCTCGAGACCGCTGGTGAGAGAGGTTAGTATTGAGGTGAAAGGGCTAGTAGAAGTTGGCAGACTGCCTCACCTCCCGACGCCCGAGTTGAAGTCGACACTCCACGCCATGGTTCCTCCGAAACACTGGTTGTCCGCCCAAGCCTTCTTCTCCTTGATGGTGTCGGCATCGTCGTAGCCGATCCACTGATCATCCCAGGTGATTTGCTTCATCATCGCCTCGGGCAGGTACTTGGGCTTCAACCCCTTCTCCTCGATCAACTGGTTGATCTCGACCAGCGACATGACTCCGCCGCTGTTGGTGCAGACACCGGGCTTGCTCGGGCCCTTGAACGGGCAGAGGAGGTCGTTGCAGCTCTTGCTAGTCACGGTGTAACCTCGCCCATACAAAGCAACTCCGAAGTTGATCTTGGAAGGGTCCAGCTCGTCGAACCACAGAGGCAGCGTGTTGTTTCCAATGTCGCGAATGTCGGCTTGGCCGCGCACGACGGAACCCAGCGTCTTCACGTCCTGGTCCCAGTATCCGTGGAGATCTGTCGCGTCGAATCCAGTCAGCCTAACGGAAAAGAAAATGAATGCTTCGAGGGCCGTGAAAAGTTCGAGCTCGACTCACCATAAGCCATGAAACCAAAGAAGTCCACGGAGCTCTCCATCGCCTTTGCGTCAAAGTAGCGCAGGTACCAATAGTCTGGCGCCAGCGTCAAGCTGATGCCATATGTGCTTCCGAACGCGGCACGCATCTCTTGGACGAGGTACACAAGGTTCTGCGTGTCCTCGGGGCGCCCACCTCGGTCGGTAGCAACAGGGTACTCCCAGTCGAGGTCAACGCCTTGGAAGCCGTATTTGGGCAGGAACTCCATCAGCGACTTGATGAAAGCCGCGCGATTCTCTGCACTCGCCGCCAACTTGCTCCTAATGGGCCATTTGTTAGTAGTTATTTCGGTATTGATAGCAAGGAGATTCCCGTCTTCAAGGGTTCAGCTGCTTACCATGTCCCATGCGTCGCCTTGTTGGCGTCACTGAAGTCAAAGCCGCCTACTGCTATCCATCTGGAGAAGATACAATCGTCATTCAAACTGCATCAGTTGCGAAGTAAAAGTCATGTCTGAAGGGACCTACGTCTGCAGTCCTCGGCTTCGCAGGGCCGTGAACTCGGCATAGAGAGCGACATCTCCAGGGTCCGCAGGCACGATGCCAAAGGTGTCCGGGTCGATGGATGCGAATGAATAGTACAGATGCGTGTACCCGGTGCTGGCGATGTCGGCGGGATAAATGTGGTTACATAGGCGATCGCGAGTGTTGGAGCCCTGATAGTATCCGATGGTTCGACCGTTGGTGCTGCCGCTTCCGACACCACAGGTACGACCTGTCTTGACTACACAGGAGCCGAAACCCTCTTGGCATGCAAGTGTTTGGTGTTCCGGGTCGGCGTTGCCGCAGTACGTGTCGGTGGTCTAGACAGTTCAATTAGTCACCTTGACCTGCGTCTCGCGATGCATGTCGCAAGAGAGAGGACTCACTCCGCACCAGCCCAGTGCCGAGCAGCACAGGTTCATTCCGCACTTGACCTTGCCACCTTCACTGTACTTACCGCACATGGCGGTCGCAGTGCAGCCGGATGTACACTTGAGAAGTCAATATAGGTCAGCGGATGGATGCCGGGAAACGACGATGGAGGAGCTCCGACTAGGTATCAACTCCAAAAGAGTCCTTGATACAAGACTGCGCAGAATTCGGTTCGCAAATAGGAAGCATGGACACTTACATTTCCTTTGCCACAATAGTCAGGACCATAACCACATGTTCCCTTGGTGCTACAGCAACTAGCAGAACAATCAATGTTAGCTCGTCCCAAGCATCGTAGTTCTCGAACACAGAATCAAGCTTCATGCGCTGAAAAGTAAGATTCCGCCTGCCGTACGTACCTCCCATCCGCGCATGTTCCATCATCAAGACATTTCGTGGCATCGCGCCGGGCAAGAGCAGATCCTAAGAAGGAATGCCCCTCATGGCCGGCATATGCAATATCGACCACTTCGGATGGCGTAAACTGGGGATGTTGATGGGTCGGGTCTTTGCTGGAAGAGCCCGCGGCACGAGCGTCCAGGTTGAAACCTTGGTGTGTGTTGTCTGGAGAATGTTAGCAGTTTCACTGCACACGGACAAGTCTGCGTACCATATTCGATCTCATCTGAGATGGTCAACTCTGGTAAAAGGGCTGCCTGGGCCGTCCTCACAACTGAGTTCGCGAGCAGGAAGGCCGAGAAAAAGGCCAGCGGCTTTGGGGAGATCATCCTGAATGTGACAAACGTCGGCCTTTCCGAGTCTGATCCTCATGGGGGAGTGGGAAGCAGAACTGACATTATGTTGTATATAGGTAGTCTAACATGTCTTCTCGGTTTCGGCCTTAAAGTAAAACCCGGTCATGAGCCGGGGCGAGACTCAATTCGGTCATCTGAGAAATTCTCCAGAGCGGATATCTCGCATCCAGAACAATAGATCGGTGCAGATACGGAGTACTGCTGATGCCTAATGCAACACTTCATCTTACTTATTGCCGACTTATCCGACTTCCCCAGGGTGGCCTGACGGTTTAAAGTGGTTTCTCGTATAATTGCCAGTGGTTTTGAGCATTCCCATTCATCAAATGCCCTACCTGAACCCTTGGATGGTGCTGTAATCCACATTGTGGGACGCTCAACTCAATCGATCTTGCATCCCCATGGGCCTGGTCGGTCTCAGGGCGGCTGCCTGGCTCGATGCAACGTCGTGATCCACACGGGACCAGCCCAGCGGCCCGATAAGCTGAATCTTGCCTCGGATCAAACACTGAATCCTTGAAAGCTTTTGAGACGCTGCGTGAAAATTTGCGCCGTGGATCTGCGTCGCATAGGGCGTCTCGGTCTGTCCCGCGGCAAGTCTTCCACCCTCCTGCGGGGGATCATCTCGAAGAGGCAGTTCCGTGCCCACTGTGGATTGTAAAAAGTCTAGAATATGCAATCAGCACTATGGATCACTGACATGCGGTGAGGCAAACTGCGAGTCAAAAGCACACTAATCAACCCATTGAGACTTCAACAGCCACGACGCGCACGATTTGTGAACCAAGCGTCAACAGCGGATATGAGCAACAGGGTTTCTTTGAGATTAAGCGTGGATTGTCCTGTTGCCTAGCGCTTACAGTAATACTGTCTCAAGCTCAGCTGACAACAAGAGACCACAAAATTAAAATCCCTCAGTGGCATCCAGACAACTCGGGATCCATCTAGACTGCCCCTGACCATGCAAGTGACGGGTCGGTCGGGCGCGATCCTGAGCTTATCGAGCCCATGGACTGCAACAAGCATTTTTCCGCTGCGTGCCAATGTCTTGTCAAAAGCTTGAATCATCGAACCTTTAATATTCAGGGGGCGAGCAAGACGAAGGAATTGGGACAGACAACCAACAGTCTACTTTTCGCCTCAATTCTACCCTACAACGGACAATCCGGTTCAAAATGTATCCCCCAGCTATAGTTGGCTACTCGCTGGTATGGTGTAAGTTTGGTCTTGGTTCTTTAGTTTTTTTCAGTGTTGTTTTGTTCTGGATCAGTCCAGTTTGACAAGGGACCTCACTTCTGCCCTCGTAGATCATGTCTCTCACTATACTCCCCAAATCCTGTCAATCGTGCTGACAAAACCCCCCAAAGTTGATCCCTTCACACTATTCACGACGGATCTGTCGATCGCGCCATACCGCCAATGGGACGCCATCAAGGTCGACCCGAACGCCGGCACGGGGGAGGTGCAGTACTACGACACCGCCGAGGACCTGACCTACGTGCTGTCTTATCCCCCGAGCTTGCCTGGCATTAATAAGGACCAGCTCTTCATCACGCCGCAGCACAAGGACGGCAGATGGACGTCCGCCCGCCTCGAGGGGAAAGACGCCCACGCGTGCCCCGAAGGCAAGTCTCTCATCCTGCAGGCTGAGCTTCAGGTGGGAAACGCGTCCTCGGACAAGCAGGGCGGCGTCTGGCCTGCGTTCTGGGCCCTGGGAGAGAGCCGCGACCACGGGACCGAGTGGCCGCTGTGTGGAGAGTGGGACATCTTCGAGGCCTCGGACGGGCACGACTGGAGCTTGGCATCTCTCCATTGGGGCGTGACAAACGACGCTGGCCAGATTGAGAAGTACAGTGCCCCCAGTGGCGAGCTCAAAGACCGCAAGCACGAGTTCGACCACACCGATTTCCATACGTGGGCGATCAAGGTCGATCGGACGAAGTCTAACTGGAAAGACCAGTCGATAACATGTACGTCTACCTCGCATCAAATCCACTTCTCAACCTCTGCCGGTGACTAATCTGATATCTTGCAGGGCACATGGACGGCAATCAGTTCGACGAGGTCAAAGGGAGTGATGTTGGCACCGAGGACGAGTGGAAGGTTCTTGCACACCAGGCTTACTATCCCGTGTTGAATGTCGCGATTGGGACCAACTTCCCCGAGCACGGAAAGGTGACGGACAATACCGTGACTGGACTGGACAGTGGTATGGTGGTTAACTATGTGGCATTTTACGTGTCGGATTGATTTTGTATAGTTTTTCAGGGCCAGAGGCCCAGGTTTCTATGTTTTACATCCTCTTATAAGGGAGAAGCGTAATTCTGGCTTTTGACCGTCGCAGGAATATGGCTTCTATCATTGCTCTTGACATTTCATTGACACTAACCATGGAGGGAACCACGTCGCTCAACTGACCCAGATAAACCACGGGATCCTGGAAATTCGTGTACAGACATTCCCACAGATGGCGAGACCTCAGCTTGACGCCCCTGCTGCGGCAGAAGCAGTCGTAACGCTCAGCTGACACTTGTGGTGGCTGTCCTCCTTGTTCATCCGTTTCCATGATCCCTTCAAAGATCCCGTCAAGTTCCTATCTCGACCTCGCATCCTTTTTGGTCCCAGCACTAGCATCCAGGCCCGAGCTCTCGAACACCAGACTGAAGTAGACTGAAGCAAAGATGAACACTACGAAGTTGCCCTACTTTCAACCGGCTCCCGGTCACGTTCCTCCGCCTCTCCCGCCCCGCGCTACGAGCCTGGCAGCCGGCTATATTCCACCACCGCCGAACACCCACGCGCCGTATCAATCGGCTCAGTATCTTCACGCGCCCCAAAGCTGCGGAGGCTGCCCTTAGGTCCCAAGCTACTTGTACAGCTTCAGAACCCCTTCTCCGTACCCAGCTCAGTCTCCTGGACACCCAACCACTGACATGACGGGCCTCAAGAACGAGGATTTCATTTACGTGTATTGAACGCTTCTGCTACCTCGATAATGTAGCGATTTGCTGACAGGTCTTCGAAATAATGAATCTGGAAGAAACTTTCATCCCGAATTAGGCGGTGCTGTTTCCAAGTTGGTATTCGTTGCGTTGTCGTTGAAATAGAGGCCGGCTTCTGCGTGATAGTACTACTAAGCAGGCCTAAGTGATCAACAAAATTGGCGGCACGCTACCTGGCAACTGGCAGCATCGACTGGTCCGGGAAGGAACGTGGGCGGAAGGGATTCGAGTTCCAAAGCTGCGGGAGGCGTGCGAGACACCCGAAGATGCCTGCCAGTACCCTACCGTCAAGCGACAATATCCTCTGGCGCACTGTGGCACTGAATCGGTGGTCGTTGGGGGCAAGGCGTTGTTGTTCCTCGTCCGAAGATACCACGGGCTTGGAGCGTCGGTACACGACCAACGGGGAGGCCGAAGCCACAGCGAGGCCCAGTATGCCGAACGTAATGGTGATAACAGTGTTAATGTCGTCGTTTCCTAGCGAAGGCATTCTAATTCGTCTGGTTGTTGATGGAATTTGCGGATGAAATGCCACTGGTCTAAATATGGATGGGATAAGATGTACCGAACAACACGAAAACAAGAACTTGGTTTTTTTCATCCTACCTACTTTTCACGTTTGAAAGGGGACCAAACTGATCTTATACCTCTCACTCGCTCGTCGATGGCCTCGTGAATGTTGCAGTCGAGTTCAGGTCGCCGTTGGGGCGACTACGCTACGTTCGATGAGCCTTGGGCCCGCCCGCAGTAGTGCATGCTGCACCTATGCGTGATGGTGCATATGTGCGGCGATTTGGAGAACTGGCATGGGCACAAACCCCCATGTCGCAGCCGGCTGCCATCTTTGTGCGATGGGGTGGTCAGCAGCATCGGGCGAGGACGGTAGAACTTCGTCAATTGACAGCATTACGCTACCTCCCGCACACAGAACGGGTAGTGTAGTCTCTCCGAGAAGGCGTCAAATCAGAGAGAAGATAAGTATCTAATTGCGAATTTCGTCACCAAGGAAAGTTTTGTACACTTATTCGGTGTACTCGGTGGTATAAGAACCGATTCGCTCAACCATTTATCATCACCAGTGAGCTTGCTCTGACAATTGAGTGACTGCCTGGTTTGGTTTTCCAGCAAGTTGTTCAGAATAGCAAGAGCTACCGCCAAGGACGAGTAAGTTTACCAAGCAATATATTTGCGTTGATTCTTGATGTCGTATTTTGTCGTGACATTAGCAATACCTAGGTATCGAAGAAGAAGGGTAGCCCCGTGGTACCGTGAGACCAGTCCGGGGCGACCTTTATCCGATGCAAAGACATACGATTCATGTGCGAGATACCGCGAGAATTTTCAACAGCTTATCCGGGATACAGTGGGAGGATTCGCCGAACGGTACAGTTTGTCAAAACGCCCGGGGGCTAGACCCATGCGTGGAGATCCTTCTTGTGGAACCGGACTTACCGTCCTTCCTATTCAGAGCTTGCGAGATCAAAGAGAGAACCAAAGTTCTGAATTGAAATCCTTCGTTTTCAATCCTGCAGGCTGAACGATACCTTATCGGCGACTTTGGTGGGTTCTACGGGATCTGTATGGAGAAGACGCCGGCGAGTTACATGAGGTTTCGGGGACTCTGAAGCTGTATATAAAGGCCGGGGCCCTCTCTTTCCACCACGGAAGAAGGTTTTGGTCGGTTTTTTCAGACAATCGACGAAGCAACTCTCCTCTTAAAATGCAGCTCAAGAATACCCTCCTTCCGGCCTTGGCGGTCATGCCGACCGCTCTGGCGACCCTCCCGCGCACCTTCGAGCTCCTCGCCTTCCAGAACGGTCAGCGCATCGGATGCATCAACGGCTACGGCAACTTTATCACCTACAAGATAGCTTGCTACCCCTTCAACACGTACGGCACCCTGGCGGAGACCAACTACATCAGGGGCTATGAGGGCTGCAGCGCCGCCAACGGCAGCTTCGTTTGCTGGGAGGCCGAGGGCGAGCGGTCCCTCTTTGCGGTGAGCTTTCGTCCCAGTCCACATTTACGGCATCGTCAAAAGAGCATATCCTGACGAAGGCTTTGTGTCTAGCTGAGCGGAGCCGACCTCGAGCTCGTCGGCTCCGGAACCCTGTGGTCGGCGGACTCGCTGCCTGACATCAACGACAGATACGGCGTTCCTGTGAACATTGGCGGCGAGGGGAACGTGCCCATTTTCTTGCAGGTTCATCCCGTTAGCGGTTGAGCACATGATGTATTGTAGATGAACTTTTGAGGAATTACAAGATCGCAAGATCCATTATCAAAGAAACCCTAATCCGGTACGCCCTTCAGCAGCTCGAAACTGTCTATCCAATTACTGCGCCAAAACAACCCACTCCTCGCCGTCCTCGCTCTTAGCCTCGACGAGCAGCGTCGGCTTCTCCAACACACCGGTCGCGATCAGTCCGTGTCCCTCAATCCCAGAAGATAGCTCGGCATCGCCGAACGCATTATAACGGCTTCCAATTGCCGTGATACACACCTCTTGCCTCCCGGCCTCGAGCTCGCCGAGGCTCAACCTCCTCGGCTGCAGTGCGACGTGCCCGCTCCGGCCCTGGCCCCACCGGACTCTCACCACCGGCGCTGCGAACCGCGGAACGGAGAGAGTGACGTCCGAGCGTGCCCCGAGGGAGAAGCTGCATCTGTAGGTCACGTCGCCCGCGTAGAACGGGTGGCCCTGGGTAACGACGTCTCCCCACCCCAATCCCCGCCGGCGCTCGCAGAGGATAGGCGCGCCACCGCGAAAGTCGACGCTGAAGCTCCCAAGGATGTAGACACGCCCAAGGCTCGTTGACGGTCCGAAAGGCATGCTAAGCTCAATGGCGTTGGTGCCCTTGCGAATCGTACAGGGCGGCACCGGGATGGTCCTGATGCGCTCATCCGCCCACCACGACTTGATATCGCTGTTCCCTTCTGCGGGGAGCGGTAGCTTGTGCCCATTGATGGCGATCCTGGCACTTCCTGGGTTCTCCATCGCGAGGAAGGTTGCGGCCTCAAGGAGGAGCGACGACTCGAACTCGAAACGCAGGTCGACGTACGCCCTGGCCGTCCGCTCCGGTTGCGGCGTCGCTCCTCGCGGGGCATGCCGGTGGTCCGCGGACTTAGCTGGCAGCCGAAGCCGGGACCGGATCTCGGCGTCGATGCCGAGTACGTCCCGTGGCTTCGCCGCGTCCCAGGGGTCGTCGTCTATACGGTAGCACGCGCGGTTCAATAGGAGCACGTTGGGTTCCGACAGAAGAACTTCTTCCAGCTTCAGGTCGACGGACTCTTGCTTGGCGGAGGCGAGGACGCCGTCGGCGGCGATGTCGACGAAGCTCAGGTCGTCGGCGGGCACGGGAAGGAGGCGCAGGAGGAGGCTGGAGCAGCCCTCGAAGCGGTGCTCGAGGACCGTCCACCCCTTTTCAGTGCAGGACTTTTGGCGGCTCGTTGTTCCGGTGAGGGTGTCGAGAACGTCGACATCCCACTCTCCTCTGATCCTGACCACGGTGTCATACGGGTTAGCGCGGTCCGTATTGCAGAAGAAGACGAGGCGTTCCTCATTTTCAGTCTCGCGCATCTGGTACAGGAGCGTCGACGCGGGACTTCCGTTGGCCAAGTCGACCTTGACATCCCGGTGGCCACAGACAGTCTTGAGGATTGCCTCCTCGCTCCAAGCGACTTTCGTGCAAGGCGTTACGTTGAATCCGCGGTCCGGTGGCGGGACCTGCGCGTCGACGAGGGACGGCGCCTCGCCTGCGACCACGACCTTGCCCCCGGTGGCCGCGAATCTCCTGGCGACAGCCAGCGTGATTGACCGGATCGTACGCATTCTCGGAAGGATGATGACATCGTACGCGCACTGCCCAATCTTCAAAGGCGTCGTGAGCTCACCCGAAATCTGGCTGGGCAAGAGGCTCTCCGAGACGATGTCGAAGTCCACCAGTCCTCGGAGCAGCCAGCCGGTCAGCTCGGAAAGCTCCTGGTTCTGGGACCCTACGTCTTCGCCGGAGTTGGAGCCGGGCCCGAACCGGACCCATGAGCTCTCGGTGGGGTTGACGACCGCCACACGCGTGACGGGACGGCCGCGGGACATCGCGACTTCGACCCTCGCGAAATGGTCCTCGATGAAGTTGCACTCCTTCCACCACGGGATACGGAAGTCAACGTGGGGATGATCCGTGATCGCTTTGCCTCCTACTACAGCGCGCGAGGCACGCGACGACAGACCCAGCGCTGCTTGCCAGTCCCCGTTCGCCTTGTAAGCCTCCAGAGTGAAGGACCAGGGCGGGCCATCGGCGGTATTGGTCGCGGCAGCGCGAACTCCGTTTTGGCGTGCCGCGCTGGAACGCTGCTTCGCCGTGACGTATTCCATTGCTGGTGCATCGGGAGCCACGTGTGCGATTCCACTATGCAATCCGTGACGATCGAGGGACGAGTTGACGTGCTTGTGGAAGCGGTATCGCGCGAGACTGGGCGCGTCGCCGGGGAGGTCCCATATCAACTCCGGGATGCTGCCGATGAGGTCTGCGTCTGGGCCGTACGTGCTGGCGAACGTCTCGGGGAGGTTCTTGACCCAGGGGAGGGACACGTCTTCGAGCGTGGTCTCTGGGAAGCGGCCTGCGACCGGGGTGCTAGTCGTCTCGACCTGGTCGTCGGATGGGGTGTCCGACTCGACGTAGGCGTACCATACTGTGCCGCCCTCGTCGGCGTCTAGTCCTTCATGGAGCCTCTTGCTAGTTACCAGGCGCCCGCTATCGTCGAGGGTTATGGAAAACCTGGCAAGCAGGTATCCGTTCTCGTTGCGGCGCGCTTTCGAAGGCGAAGAAGCTGTGGGACTGGCGCCGGGACTGGGGTTCATTCGTTTAGTAGAAATGAGTAAAGCCGGGATGAATACCTACCTGTTTCGACGAAGGGTGCCATAAGGATGAGGTGTGAAGAGAAGGTGCTTCGCCTTATGCTCCGGATACTCCTGAGCAACATTTGCGCGCGTCCATGGAGGGCACCCGCGATACTCGGCCGTCGGATTCTCAAAGAGATTCATGCTAAACGCCTCGTCGCTCGTCGAACGGGTCGATGGGCTCATAGCGACCGAGGGTCTGTCGTCGTCGAGTGTCACGAAGGACGAGTCCATGATGGAGGGGTCTACTGCGGCAGGTCTGACAGCAGTCACGAGGAAGGCAGGTGAAAAAGGATTTCAAGGATCAAAACGCAAGGGGCCCATTCGCGATGCAGGAGGAGAGAGAACTGGCCGTGTCCGTGATCTCATGACTTGTTTCAACTCTCTAGCGCAGCAGTAGGAAGCAGAAGCAGAAGCGGGAGAAGCGCAGTAGGTAAAGCTAAGCTCCCCGCACATGCGAAAGCGACATCTTTTCCTTTCGGCTGAAAACGGTGTGCGGAGAGCTTGTCGGTGACTGAAAACAAACTTCACCTCCACCCCTGACCGTCGGGTCTTTTTCTTTTGTACGACACATGGGGTAACCCCTGGAAGATACGAGTAGTCTTTAAAATGTTTGTTCATGGACAGGGATCTTGCTTATTTGAAAACAACACCTTCTCTACGCTGACGAATCGCGTGGAATGTGAATGAGACAAAACCATCAAGAGGCTTACGCTTCCGTCGTCGCCCAAGCATTCTTCACCTTCTCGGCCGTGTCGCGAAACCTGCGCGGCTGCTTTCCAGTAAGGGCCAGCACGACGCTGTTAGTCCGGTCCTCACTGCCGTTCTTGATGCCCGTGTCCATGGCGCCCATCATCTCGGCGTAGTCGCGCGGCATGCCGATGCCTGCGTACCTGTCGACGAGCTCCTGCGCCGAGAAGTTCTTGTGCACGATTTTGCGACCGGTGACGTCAGACAGAATGTTGGCGATCTATTTCATGTTAGTTAACATCATGATGTACAAATAGACGCGCTGGTGGACTGGTGCGACTCACATCATCATAACTGAGAAGTTCGGGGCCGAGGAGGAGGTACTCGTCATTAGGCGCGTTTGGCTGGGTCAGCAGCTGGAACGCGCAGGCGGCGATGTCCTCGGTCGCAATCCAAGGAATCTTCCCAGTCCCCGTCGCCGAGTAGATGGTGCTCTCGTTGACGATGGAGAGGCGATGGATGTCTTGATCGGCGAGGTTCTCTACGGAGTCGTCAGCAAACCGGTTCAAACATTGGAGAAGACGAGAGATACTCACGTTGGAACCAGGTCGGGCGCACGGCAGCCCACTCGATCTCGCCGCGGTCGCCGAGCTGCTTGAGATAGGCATGCGGCCGGCCCATCGCCTGGCCGTTGATGTCGGGCTCGCAAGGACTCCCGCTCAGGAGGACGAAGCGCTTCGCGGAGCCCTCGAGGCGGGCGCGGTCGATGAAGGAGCGCATCGGCGGAAGCATATCGAGCACGGGCGGGGCGACGAGGAAGATGCTCGTCGCGCCCGAGGTGAGCGCGGCCGCCCACGTGCTCTCGTCGCTCCAGTCAAAGGCAATGGGCTTGACGCTGGCCGCGCCGGGTTCCGTGGTAGCGGCCCCGCTTCGGGAGGACTGGAGCGTCGGGATGTCGGTGGCGGCGAAGAGTCGGGTGAGCTGGCGACCCACCTTGCCGGTGCCGCCGATAATGAGAACCGTGTTGGGGGCGGGGGTGGACATGTTGGTCTGGGTGCTGTGATGATGTTCTTCTGAAGATGTCGTACTTTTGGAGGTGACTGATGAGTTGGTTCAATGCTTGATGATTTTATATTATCTTCTGTGATGTCTTTGGTGAGATCGTAGGCTTTAACGGACCTAAGCTCTTAGCGGACTTAACGGGATTGGCCCATGGCGTGACAGCCTGGTGAATCCTTCATGACCCCGCAGTCTCCGCCCGAGATAATACGAGATCTGGGCGTTGAGGGCAATTCGATCAAAGTCGGCTTAAATCAACCCCCGATCTGACGTGGGATTTGAAATCCTATCGTGGTTTAATGAGAGTTTGTTGTCCCGCACTTCGTTTGTGCCGCAGATGAGGGGATGGATCATGTCTAGGTCCAGTAAATGAATGTCCTCATAATTTCTCATTCTTATTCAACAATACAGATTGCGCCGTCACCCCTTTTAGTTCATAAAATCGTTCTCAAGATGTGCCTCCTGGGTATCGCAGCCCCAACCGCCATCGAAAATGGCCCTCCCCGCCCCTAGCCGAACATCATGGCCTCACCCAGCGACGCCGCCATCCCCCTGCTCACGTTGTACTTGCACAACACGATCCCGCTGCACCGCAACTGCTGGCACTCAGCCAGCTCCAGCCTAAACCCCCCGAGCGGCGTCAGCGCCGACTCTCGCACCATCCGCGTCCCCTTGCCCAGCAACACCGGCATCACGGCCGCTTCGACCGAGTCCAGCAGCCCGGCGTCCAGCAACGGGCCCGCGAGCTGCGCGCCGCCCATGAGCCAGATGTCGCGACCGCCCTCGCGAGCCTTGAGCTCCGCCACCCGCGGCACGAGCTCGCCCGACACGACCGTCACCGCCGGGTGCTCTTCGGGTTTCAGGGTGCGGCTGAAGACGAGGATGCTGTCTCGCGGCTGTTTAAGAAGAGGGTTCTGCGCGCCCATGGAGAACATGCACTCGTACGTCTTGCGGCCCATGACGAAGGTGTCGAACTCGGCGTAGAGCGCGGCGAAGTCGATCGCCGGGTCATGCGCGATCCATCCTGTCGATCCGTCTGGAGGTGCGATGAAGCCGTCTAAGGAGGTTGCTACGTTATATCGCAGGCGGCGGCTTAGTTCTGCTCTCATGGTGGTGTTGTATGGAGGTTGATATGCGTGTTTTGGGGGATGTGGTTTGCGATAGACGATCAGCGGTTCCCCTGCACTCATCAGGTGCGTTTAACGGTTTTTTATCATGGCAGGTGACCGTTAACAGGGCCCAACGGTCTGATGGAATTTCAGCTGTCAATCTGACAGCTATGGGAAGAAACTTCAGGGCTGCATATTACGACAAAGGCGCGCCATCGTGCCTCTTGTCCGCTTGGCATGAGAACGGACTTCCGGGGCCTTGGGTTGGAGACTGATGTCATTTCTCCGCGTGAGCGCCAGGTCACTTCGGAGGAATGCGAGTGCGACGCAAACTCTTCGGTGCTGCTTACAATCGGCTCGGCGGCTTTCCCGTCGCCGGTGATCCGCATGGCAACGATGAGCAGGTTGAGCGGATTATTTGGATGTCATCGGAGGTAAGGCAAGTGTTCCTTTCGTCAGATTCCCAGAGACATCAGGTGCAGGAGATTGCAAAGACAACTGCTTCCTTGGGTATCGATATCATTGTTAGACAGCATCGGAGCAGTCGGACAGGTGATAAGTGAATGCTCTTATCCCCGGCTTCCGAGGCGTGGCCCGAAGTAGGTCAAGGTGAGTCTCGGTAAGCGCACGCTGCAAGAGCTAGTTTCAGCTGCGGCGAGCACACTGTCTACTGCATTCGAAACAGGCAATCCATGAAACTGGACCGAGGAAATGACGTTACAAAGCCGATGATCGGCCGACAATTGTGTTCGCTTGACTGGCCCCGCCCAGCATCAAGTTCATCTGTAGGGCGCGCCTTGAGATGGTCATCGAGTCACGTGTACCATACCATTTTCTTTCATTACGGTAGCAATTCCCAACTTTTGCCCTGAGTTCGCCCTTGAGTCTGTTGTGAACATGGCTGAGAACGCGAGAAGGAAAGGGTTGTCTCGGTGGAGGATGGATGCATTTAGGTTCACGTCGAGCTATATGACTTCCGCCTCATATGCAACTACAAATCTTTTGGTCACTAACGGCCAATAGAAGACCGCTGCCCATGCCGGTTGAATCGATTCACAAGGGCCTAAGTGCGTACACCAACGGCCTAGTTCATCATGATGCCAAATTGACTCCATGCCTTGGAAACCAACACCTTGTATGTCCGCCATCTCTAAGTGACCATTACCAACTACAAGTCGGCCTGCAATGTAATGGCCCTGATGGCCCGCAACTTTCCAATATCTCAGCATGTACCTGGCGCAGGTAGTGTCTTTCAACCCCGACTTAAGAATGACCAATATGAGACTGGTTATTAGAGCCATCAACACGTACAGCTTCGCCGGTCAGGGAACTCGCGTACGTATTCGAGAAATCGGAAGGAGGAAGGGGGTTTCTCGGCGACTTTCTGAGAGCTTTTATTTCTTGGGCGAGACCCGTAGTAGCTCAAGACACGGACGGTAGGTTACGAGTAGTGGGGTTGAAGGTGCAGGAAATAAAGGTAAGAATGGCGGTACTGTACTGCGCAGCTCAAACCGTGGCTTCTTGAAGAAAGATTGCACGTGTGCTAGATGGAATCGCATTTCTGACTTTAAACTTCAGCCACTTGAGCCTGTGCCCATTTGTTTGGGAGAACGTGACAATCGAAGTGGCGCTTCTCTCACTATGTGGATGATATGTAAATCGACCGGTACCTAGGTAGCCACGATGTCCTCATATGTATGTCTCGAAACTCTATCCTGCCTGCTACGTGGCTGCAGAAACGTCAGAAAGGTTCAAACCCTGATGAATATTGCGGTCCTGTAACTGAAGAGACTGATCTTCGCTGGCATATAAAACCTCTCGGTTGGTGTTGTTTCCACGGCGAATGCTCTGCAACCGACAGCAGCAACAGCCAGCGACACCAACACGAATATCAAAAGCAACTCCACCGAAATCGTCAGCAACGCCATTGTCAATACCGCCTATAAGACGTCAAGATGTTTATCAACCAGAGACTTCGAGACCAACAGATGTGCGCTATAGAGACGCACCTTTCCCCCAAGATCGTCACTTGGGCTCACAGGACCATGCTTAAATATGCCGAACAAGACGTTTTCATCTCGCGGCTCGTTCTAGGCGAGGCTCTCAACCTCATTCCTGCCGGAATCCGCGCTCGGGCGCCGACGTCCGTTGACGACTTCATTTCCGCCATTGACCCTGTGTTCAGCGACGTCACGCTGATCCAAATTGCCGCCAATATCAGAGTTCTTGACGCCATCCCTAGTGTCCCCTTCGCTGACTGTTTTCTGGCACAAAGGTCTATCTGGGAATGGGTCGAGGAAATCATTGAGTATCATTTCCTGGGGTTTGACACCCTTGCTGGCTGGACCCAACATAATGTCACGGGAGTAACGCAGAGTTCATTGGCTAATTCGAACTCCTTGGAACCCAGCTCCAACGGTAAGGGCAAGGGTGGGCTGAAGATGCTGAAGGAGGCGGGGAAGAAGCTGTCAACCTTCATTGAAAAGAGGAAGCCTTCTTCCCAAAGATTATGAAAGAGTTTCTTGAACTTTGTCCGCAAGATGCGGGTATAGACCGGTAGCTACAGGGCACGTACACGTGGTTCTTCAAAACTCTATTCCAATAACAGGCTGCAAAAAGGCCCCCAAGGTTGAAAACCTGGCACAAACACATCACACCCCGGTTTCTTACTACTCACGAAACCCCTCCCAGCTGCTGTTGTCATCCACGAGACTGCTGCCTCTCTGGCCAAGACACAAATATAAAGGCAAGGCGCTGCAGCCACATACATTCTGCCTACGCATCGCTGTGCCTAAAGAACAGTGTCTGAGTTGAAGAAGAGAGAAAGAACGTTTTCCTCTTGAGAAGAGTGAGATGAATAACAGAATGGAGAACGACATAGAGAACGAAGACGACTTCAAGGAGCATCTGCAGCCTAGAGGCAGAAGCAATTGTAGGGTACTGAAGGCGATTGCTTGCCTCTCTGGTTGGTGTTGTTTCCACAGCGAATACTCTACAAGCGACAACAGCGACGGTGTTGAGACCAACACGAACAACAAAACCGTTCCCTGGATCAAGAAAACCGCCAGCTACATCAACTTCATCACCGCCTTCGAGACCCCCAAGATGCCCGTCGACCAGCGCCTCAGAGGCCAGCAGATGCGCGTTGTTCAAACGCACTTTTCACCCTCCATTATCAACTGGGCCCACGAGGCCATACATGAGTACGACAGGTACGACCCCTCCGTGTCGCGACTGGTGCTAGCTAGCGCACTCGACCAGGAGCTGATCCCCGACGACATCCGTACTCGACCGCCTTCATCGATCAGCAACTTCATCTCTGCCATTGGCCCAATCTTCAACGCTGACAGCACTATTGTTTATATCGCCGCGAACATCAGACGTTTTGACGCCATTGCGGGACTCCCCTGTGCGGAGACTTTTCTCGCGCGGAAGACCCTCTGGCAATGGGTTGAACATGTGGTCAAACGCCTGTTCTCGGGTATCGACACCGAGGCTAATTGGACCCGACGTGCAACCACGGGAATAACGCAGAGCTCATCAGTCAACTCTGGCTCCTTGGGACCCAGCTCTTCCTTTGCAACGACCATCGAGACCCCGAGACGCAAGGGCCGTGTAAGTCACTTACCTCCCGCCTGATGTCGATTTCCCTGTCCCTCATTCTAATTCTGTGGCTCTGTCCTTCATCTCTATCCTGTGACTCTGTCCTTCATTTCCGTCCAACGTTTACTGACGCGTTTGACTTCTGCAGGATACCATCCCTCAACTTGGTAGAACCGGTGACATGTTCGAAGTGGGTGGTGACCAACCGATCCAACAGGTTAACCTTCGCGGAGCCACTATCTTGCAGGCCTGGGTTTCGAACCCCGTGACGGCAAAGATGAGCAACATCGACATCGGGAAAGACCAGTTCCACCACAATCCCATCTCTCTAAGCACCACCTGGACGCCCGAGACGCCTGGTGGTAACCACGTCTACCACGGTTCTGCAGCCCACCTCGTTTTCCCTGTTTGGGCCGAGTATTTCAACGAAAGGCCTTTCCGTGTCCTCGACCCGTCCTGGAACGTGACCCAGATGGGTCTCAAGTCTACTCCGGGCATTCTCACCGCCTTTAGCCCACTTAGAGCGTTTCTATGGGCTGCTTTCACGGACAACCTTCCCTGTATGACACCTTCGGCCGACCACCTCGGTCCCATGAATCGGCCTTGGGTCTGCGACGGAGAGGCCTACCGCGGAATGGTTCTCTTCCAGTTCTGCGGAACGCAGCCGTCGCCGCCCGGGTTCACACACTACACGATTCCAGTGGGAAGAGAGAAGGAATGGGGTAACATAGCCAAGGAATTTTCCGATACAGGAACCCCCAAGTCCGGCGCGTGGGGTCTCTTTGACTCTATCCACGGCGAGGGACGAGGTGACTGGCCCAATCTGGTCCACGGCTTGGAGTATGAGCCCCAGCGCGGTGTCCTTGCTCCTGTCCATACAAACATGTGGCGAACTCTGTGGAGCGGCGACAAGGCGACAGAACACCTCAATTCTCGTCATGCGGCTACTTTCGCCATCACCTTCGACTTCACCGAGCCCAATCTTCCGAAGCCGAAGGACGACAAGGACGACGGACGAGGATGACGGAGAAGGGAAGAAGGATAGAAAGGGTTAAGACGTTGACGAAGAAGATCTCAACCTGTTTTGACAAGATGAGCCCTTCTTCGCAGCGATCATTCCGCGCTGGACGGCCGGGACCGACGGGGCGCGAATGGAGCAAAGCAGATACACGGAAGGAGCAGGTATGGAGGAAGCGGATATGGCCCAGACCTTGAGACGGAGGACGGACCACAGTCTCTATGATAGGAAGGAGCTCAGGCTAGGTCTCGACAACCATAACCTATAAATATTAGCTTCAATTGTGCTACTGAAATAACGTTTCTCGTCGTGAGATACAGAGTAACCACGAACCTGAGCTGAGGTACCTAGTAATGTTTGAAGCCACAGTGAGCCCGAGGACATACTTCTCCATCCCCTGTGGTTCTCGTGAATACATTTGGTGCACTGGACTGTCAAAGTGTGCTGTGTAATCAATTCACGGTACCTTCCACATTGTATTCATAGCAAGATATAATTAATGTCACAGGATCTCACTTGGGGTCACTATCCGCCAGCCCCAGGTCCACTCCATATCTACTCTTCCCATCGCCTGCGTGCCACCATCCGAGACTGAAGACGTCCTCGCCAAAGAGGGTCTCTTTAACCAGCTCGTTGTCCGCGGCGTTTGATCCCATCTTCTCCTTGAACGATGCGTCCGGGGAAAAGCTTTCAAGATGAGTTGCCATGTAATTAGGGATGGTACTATCCGCCAGCAAGCTCATCCGGCTGGCGATGCTGCCCGGGTTCTTGGGCAGGATCCTGGCTGGCCCGGAGAGGAGGAAGGCGACACACGCGCACAAAAGCATCGAGAAGAACAGGCCCTCAAGGATGCGCGTCGAGACGGGGCTCTGCACGAGCCTGAGTCGGGAGCCGTCGAAGATCGTCCCGTTCACCACAGGCACGAACCCGTTCTCCGGCGGCTTTCCCTCCCCAATCTCGATACGGTAGTTGATGTTCAGTGATTGAGCTGTCAGCGTCTGGTAGACGCTCTCCATCCGCTGCATCATCCTGTCCAACTGTTCCGGCCGCGAGAGCTCCTCCAGCGGCACGCCGTCCCTGCCGAAAGAGAGCGCCTCGAAGAACCCGTGAGCGTTGGAGAAGTACTCCCGGTAGTAATCCTCTTGATCCCGTGGACTCGGGTCCGGGAGCGATGAGTAGTTCCCCGCCGGTCCCCACGCTTGCGCCGAAGACTCATCCACCCGTGGCGCATCGGCCTCACTCTGCGAGACCTCCATGCCCGGGAGCACGAAGGTCGCGTCGACGGACACGGTCTCGACGTGCGGCACGCAGTGCATCACCCGTGCGTGGTCCGTTCTGTTGCCCGTCTGGTGGCCGTACGCGAAGAAGAGGTGCTGCCGCCCGTCGCCGCAGACCTGGTAGGGGTTGTCCCACCGGTCGAGCGTGTTGTTCGCATCCGCCGGCCAGTCCTCACCGCGGGACCAGAATAACTTGGGCTGCCGGCCCCAGGGCCCGTCGCGAAGAGCGCCGATGCCGAGCCAGAGTCGGCTACGGTCGACGTCAAACGGTCGTGTGATGTTCGTCGGGTGCCGCGGGGGCGCCGAGCATCCAGCTGGGGGGGCGAAGGGGATTGCCACCTGGCGCCTGACGTTGTTGAGCGTAAAGTCCTCGTCCGTCGCGAAGTAGTGCGAGGTGCAGTTCATGCGTGACCGCACTGCGGGCACGCGGACGAGAAGTTTAGTCCTCCGGCCGGAGTCGGAGGCAGCTGGCGCCGCGGTCCTCTCGAGGTCGAAGTCCAAAGTGGCGATCTGCATGCGGGGAAAGACCAGTCCCTCGTGAGTCCACTGCGGGTAAGAGAGGCTGTTGTACAGAATCGCCTGTCCGAAGACCATGTCCACCGCCGCTAGCCGCCTGTTGTAGGAGAGCGGAATGCTCCGATTGACGGTGCTGACGTCGAACCAGCTATCAAGCTGCAGAGAGACGTCGTGCTGGCCGGGTACGTATGATGTTGAAAATAAACCGCTGGCGGCGATGGTAAGAATAGGGCCAAGCAGGGAGGTGAACATCGCGGCGGCCAGGGTGAAGTGACGACGCTTCAGCGCATGGAAGACGGCAGTGAGCGTGAGCTTCCCCAACGGGTCGTACGTCAAGTCCCGCAGGTTTGGCGAGCCGGCCTGGTGAAGCCTCTGGAAAGGATGAAGCAGTCTGTAGGTCACATCTACGGTGCTGTACGCGAGCGCGAATGCACCCATCGTGATAGCTGGAAGAAACAGCCAGGCGTACTTCGTGTAGCCCTCTTCGGAGACTGTGGCCAAGCCCTCGTCCTTGATCGACAGTTGCAGAAGGACCTCCAGCGACACGATGATTCCGATTGTGAACGCCACAAGTCCAACCTTGTAAGGGATACCGGCGGCCATTGGGAACCACCAGTCAGTGCGCTGAGCTGCCTTAATCCCTCCGCGAGTCCGGTGGTAGATGCGACCTCTCTTCGGCTGGATGCCGACGCGGACCTCGGATGGGGTGTTTCCGGGAATGACGTAGAACAGGAAGAAGGAGAGCCGTTTCTTAAACGCGTACTTGGTTATGCTGCCCGTTCCATCGAGAACCCGTCCAAGACTAGGGCTCCGCGCGAGTATCGATGCGAGGGTGAGAAGGAAGCCGGACCTGTTCGGCAGCGAAGCGAAGGGGAAGGCCATGAACGTCAGACTGATGGCCGTCAAGAAGACAAGAAGTGACTCCATGATCCGGAGTGACACATTTTCAACAACAAGTCGGCTGGTCGTATACGACATGACGCCGGGGACGGTGCTGTTGGAAGCCTGCATCTGCCGCGACTTGACGGCCTGAAGCGCGGCTGTCTTGAACACCCTCTTCGCTATCTCCGGGAACCTGGAAACATCGGCAAGGTCTTTCATGGTTGGTTGGGGGTCGGTGAAGTTCATGAGCTGCGTCATGACGGTCGGCTGGTCGATCACCGACACGTTTTTCACACCCGGGGTGAGCTTGCCGACCATAGGAGTGAGCGATTTTTGAATCAACCATGTGAGGTTTTTCGTTGACACCCCAAGCGGTAGGGTCTCGAGGACATCGGAGCCGACGCTGACGATGCTTCCCATCTCGTTCGACGCCCACGTGGTTGTGACCTTTCGTCTCGTCAAGCTGTACTTCAGCCGGCACAGGATGCCTGTTATGCCGCTGTCCTCGCCCACCTCGTAATGCATCCCCAACGTCAGGCCCCAAGGGATTTCTCCTGTGTCAGTGTCCTCTGACTCCACGTCGTGTCCGCACTTGTAGGCTTGGCCCATAGTCCTGAATGCGGCAACGGCTATGCTACCGTTCAAGCTTCTATCATCATCGCCGCGCCAGTCATTGCTTTCAGTCACAATGCACCACGGAGCGAGGATGGCTTGTTGCTCCGGTGTCATAGATTTGGGGCTGAAGTACAATCCTCCCCCGACCCAATATGTCCACGCGAAATTGTGACAGTCGTATAGTTCAGTCTCGAAGACGACGACGGGGGCCGATAAAGTGCCTCCAGGTCCTGGATGACGCTGTCAGCTGTCCGTCATGACATGGGGGAAATGACAGCGAACACACCCTGAAACGCACCATGGCCCGGTAGGACGAAAGATTGGGAGAGAAGCTCGCTCGTGGTACCCGGCGGGAGCGGTGTCTGACTCTGCGACATACTCCATAGAGTCAGGCCGTTGTCGATGGCAAATCTGTTGATACTTCCGGTCATGTTGAAGTCGTCGAGCGTCGTCACGTTCACCTCTCGGGTGAAGGTTTCTCGCGATACCGACAGCAGACCCGTGGAGACAATGACGAGGGCGCGCATCGTCAATGTACTCAATATGCTTAGTGTGATGAGGAAATGCTTCCTCTGCGCGGACCGGAAAAGGGAAACGATGGTCAAAGGCGTGATATAATCGAGGAGGAACCCTTTGTCGGCTTCGGCTGGGCCGTTGGCCATAGCCATCCAGGGCATGATGTGCTTTGCTCGGTGTTCGAATTGGCCCAAGATGGCCACGAAAAGCGTCAAAACTGTTATGCATTTTCGTTAGTCTCGGCTCTTCCAGGAACGAACAGTGCACGAACTGAAGGTTGGCCCATAGGTCCAGAGGTAATGGTTGTTCTCGTCAACGGCAACAATGCCCTTGTTCCTCTGCGAAAACATGTTCAAGATCTCCAGGGCAAGGATCATGATGACAAAGATCGTAGCCATCCCTACGAGAAAGGTTCGACTGAAGTACTGAGAGACGTGTCCGTATTGTCCCGACTTGTCTCTCTGTGAGCCGCTGTTCTCTGCTATTTTCATAGAAGGGGTTGTCGACCAGTCAGACTTTCCTGTAGTGGACGCGCTGCGGCTTCTGGTGCTTGAGTCTTCCTCGAACAATGTGACGTCGCTGGGGGTTGTCCTCCCGGATGTCGGAGCTGACACAGTGAATGGCTGAGATGAATGCGTCCATGTGCTGTGCCGGAGGCTATCTCTGCCGGGTGGTCGCAGGCCGTCTCGTGATGTGTCTCTTGGTGGATCATCGTCGCCACTCTCCGGGTTCCGGCTTGTAGAGTTGTTTGTCGCAGTGGACAAGCACCTGTTCTCGACTTGCGAAGGTGCAATGGTTGTCGTCGAATTGGCGGCGGTCGAGGTCACGATTGCCGAAGGCTTCAATGAATCGGCAACGGGTTTACGGGGAATGTCGAACTTCCCGTCACGTCGGTCCATCTTGTGAAACGTCAAATGAAAGTGGAAGAAGTGAAAAGCCAGCTGAGAATAGAAACCAAGGAATTTTTTGAACAGTAACAACACTCCACTGCTGTCGTGGTTCTTGATCGTCAGAATACAAATGAAAGAAAACAACGAACAAGACGAAAACATCGGTCGGAATGCGAAGACTGCCCAGGCGATGGCCAGCATCAAATACAGCATTCAACCACCCCATGCAACCCAAATGATCATGAACCCCAGCGTCGATCAAGGCGGCACAATCGTCCTGCGAAGGTAGGCTTTGCGCCGATTGCTCTGTTGGAACTCTGAGTCTGCCTTTTGGTCTGCAGCTAGCCGCCGGGCTCACGTCTCGGCAACGCCGCCAATTGGACGGACGGCATCCTAGGGCGCTTACGGTCCAGTTTCCTCTTTTCTCGGACGTATTGGAGGCCCGGGTCACCCTCCTTTACCAAACTGTCGGGACTGTCATTTTCTGGTCTTGCTATTTGTGAGGCAGACTTGGGCGCTTCCGTTGGTCTGGCTCGGTCGCGAGGTCGGGCAATCCTGGGTAGAAAGCGAGACAAAAACACAACCAGCAGCCCAGAGACATCTTAACCGTCCCGGGGTTCTGGATGCACCGGGTAAACCAAGCTTCCGCGATGTCATTGTGCCACCCCCGAAGCTCTGGAAATTCAGCTCTAGTTGCACCGTGGGAGAACAAGACATCACGATTTCGGGGCACCGAGGACCCATGCGACCCACTCCCGGCCGGATATATGGGTCCAGAATCGGCAATGCCAGGAGGCGAGCGGCTTCTGGAAGGGCTATCGAAAGACGAGTTCCATTCCCGCTCTTGCTTTCTAAGAAGAGAAAAAAGTCCCCAGAAACCCCTAAGCAAGCTCGCATTCAATCAAGCTTTCAACTCCGTTGCCAACCCTATAGATCTTGACAATTCTCAGCCCCGACCTTTCCAACAGTGCTTGCCACTCGACTCTTGTCCGTTCCTTACTGCTCACCAATGTCAACATCATGATATCCTGCCCGGTGTTCTGCCAGTCAGCGCCGGTGTCCGGAATGCAGTTTTCATTTACTAGCAGCTTGCTGTATCCCGGTTTCATCGCCGCAGTCGTGCGCGCGAGGATCTCATCGCACTTAGCGTCGGGCCAGTCATGCAGCACCGAGTGCATGTAGTACGCTCTGGCACCTGTGTTCGTACATGTCAGTCGAGATAGCGCCCAATACTTATGGGCGATTCTACTTACCTTTGATGGGCTGTTCAGTGAAGAAATCATGGCCCATCCGCTCAATTCTTTCATCCAGCTTGTCAATCTGGTCGACAACACTAGGAAGATCCTGCAACACAAGACGACCGGGAGCTGAAGGGTGCTTCCTCCGAAACTCGTCAATATCGTGTCCGAAGCTTCCCCCGACGTCTACGAGGAGCACGCCATCCCCGGAGCCGTCGAACCCGTCCACGAGGCGTTCATGTACTGGGTAGAAACCCTTGTCCATCCAACTGGGCCGCCCCTGGCGGTAGGCGCCCATGTGCTGTGCAAATTGTAGGTCGTATGGGGGGTTGGCGGCGAAGTGACTGAAGCAGTCGAGTTTGGTCTTGTAGCCGTACTGCAAGGGGCCGTCGAACACGTCGTGGGGCTCGCGGTAGTTGGTCTTTTTGGCGAACTCGTGGAACTTGGCGAGAGATTCCATGCATGCGCCGGCTCTGCAGTTTGACGAAAGATGGTCAGCATTTCTTTGCGAATCTGAAGTGATAGGAAAGGGAGCAAGGTGTTTCTCACATGAGGGATACCCAGCCCCCATGCTGGTTATCGTGAGGGCATCGGAGAAGTTTGTGGGGTTATACTCATCCGCCCCGGTCTCTTTGATGTACAACATGGCGCCGAGGTGGCGCATGATTCTACCTGTTGTCCGTCAGTATTTGACGACTGTCGAGTTTCTGAAGGTGACATACCAAGAAGCGCAGGATCGTGACCCAATATGGCGGCGAGGTCGCGGACTTTGTGTGGGCCTCGGCTCTGAGCCATGAGCGCGAACAGTCCCGAGTCAACGGCGTACGTCAAAGCCGTAAATGCTGCAGGCTGCGGTTGGCTCGTCAGGATTGTCACCTTTGAGGTGGGTGGACTTGAGAGTTAGTACTGACCTGTGCCCAGCAGTGCTTGATCATCGTCTCGCGAGGAGTTTCCAGGGCGTGTACCAGAGACCGAGCGCTGGCCAACATGGCGAGCCGTGCCGCGTCGTCGCGGCCGGCCACGAGATCCGTCAGGGCGACTATTCTCTTCACATGCTGAGCGAAACCAGGAAGGTCGCAGGCCTGCAAGGCGACGGAGATGTCAATCTCTCTTGGTTGGGTGGGAATTGATCCCATCGTTTGTCAAAGTTTGAGATTTAAGACGGATACACCGATGTTGAATATGGTCCAAAGTTAAACACTGCAGACGGAAGATGTTGGATATCAAGACAGGAAGGCGAGAAGAACTCGAAAGAAGGGATAAGATCGGGCGCGAGGATAAGAAGTGGAGATCACTGTCTTTCCTTACTGCATCGTGGCACATGGCATTATGTAGAGGTCAATGAGCCCCTCCAAACACACGTTTCTTTCTCTCCCATCATGAGAGCAACTCCACACTCCAACCAGAACTGCACCAACACAATGTCCTGAAACTTTGACAAGATGCATGGATGACTGGTCGCTGGGGACAGAGACCAGGTTCCAGGAGGTTCACTTCGTGCCAAAAACAGCAGACGAACATTCAATGGGGTCAACTCATTGGGCACGAAGTTTATCTCCATCGGCTGCTAATTGAACAACACCGGGTCCGTATAATCCTTGATGAACAGGCTAAGTAGATACGGTCTCGCGATGATTGCCCTTTTAGAATTAGAAAGCTGTCCATTAGGCCGAAGCATTGCCCAGCTGGCGGGACTCTTTCGGTGAGCACGCTCCGTGGAGTTGGTCAGTGGCAAAACATCTCATAACCACGTTGGCCCCGCTCGGCAACTCAATTCCAGAGTCTTGGACTCAGGGGGACCAACGCATTCCCAAGAGCCCTGCTCCAACACCTCGAGTCGTCTACGAGGAAAATCGCGCGATCTTCAATGCTGTTGGTTCACGATGCTCGTCACTCTGGACAGATGATTGGCGGGCGGGACCTCCGGAGCGGAGTCCGGCAGGGGTTGACGGGGGCAACTGCAACCTCCGGTGGAGTTGGTTGGCGCATTTCGCTTGATTTAAGCAAACAAACCCCCCCTTGACGATGCTGAGAAATTGGCCGGTCCCGATCCGGACGGAACTCCTCACTTCTTCAATCTGTTGGTCACAAAACTTACCCCGGTAAGTGATGAAATCTGCCCACCCAAGCCCGCGACGATCGGTGATCCAGGGGAAGTCCACGATATGAGAGGTACTAGCCAATGGCCATAGATACTCACTAACCTCTGAGAGGGGCACAGTTACTGGATCCAGGGATAACGATCTCATATTGATCGAAAGTCGGGTGTTTGCTTGACGACGCATACGCAGTGTCCATGGCCCGCGGCGGATGCCGCAACCATTACCTTCTCCAGCGGTCTTGGCAACGGAGTCGGCTCGAACCAACTGGATCAGAACACAATCTGCGTGTGATATGCCCCATAGTATCGTGTGATCTCGTGTTCGGCAGTTTTCGTCTCAGCGAGGGCTTCAACAGGCACGGAATCATGAAAGAAGGAGACAGACCTCCTCGACAACTGGTCACTTCTCATCTCTCGTGATTCGACCTTCACCAAAACGCGTAATGCACAGCTGCAGCAACACAGCAACACCGTTTTTTCCATGTCAGATACTTCGCTCCCTAGCTCGTTTGCGAACGAGGACAAAGACCCAAGTATTATCTTGACCATTTGTGTCATCGTGAGCATCAGTACCCTCTTCGTTCTCGGCCGACTGTTTGTTCGCGTTCAGATCCTCGGGAAAACGCACCTAGATGATCACTTGACGGTCTTGTCACTGGTATGTCTTGTTTGCGTCGCTCTTTTAGCCTCTCACTAACAGGTCCTATGTAGCTTCTCAGCTACGTGACAGTAGGCCTCGAAATATGGGCCGTTAAGAGCGGCAACGGGCGCCACGCAGCGACTCTCTCCCCCCAACAACAGTCTGCAGCCGTACTGTCGACCATATCCGGCTTCCCTCCCAACGTCCTCGCATACACGGTCCCGAAGTTTGCAGTCGTTGCCCTGCTGGTCAGGATTCTGAATCCTGGAAAGACACACCGCATGGTTCTGTGGTCGCTTGCGACGGGCTGTCTGGTTTTAGTGTTAATGTGCATCGTCATCCTGTTCGCGCAGTGCACTCCAACACATGCACAGTGGGACTTTGCGGTCACTGATAAGAGCTGCTGGAGTCCTTGGGTGTTGATAAATGTGGCTATTCTCACCGGAAGTAAGGGTGTTACCAAGCCTGCTGAGAAACTTGACGTTCGCTAACGTAAGTGCCCCAACAGCATACTCAGCGGCTCTGGACTTGTACTTGGCAGTCTACCCTGCGACAGTATTGATGAAGCTGCAGATGAATCTCAAGAAGAAGCTACTTTTGAGCATTGCCTTGGGAATCGGATCTATGTTTGTTGCACATCTCACCATTTGCAAAATGTCCGCGGCTAACAAAAATTCCTAGTTCCTGTTTGATCTCCATCTACAAGAGCACACGACTCCCATTCCTCGCCAGCCCAGACTTCACCTGTAAGTCACAACCCATCAGCACTAAGGTTCGACTGATTTGAGCTAACATGCCTGCAGACGATAGTGCAGACCTCGTTGTTTGGACAGTGTAAGTTTCAGAAAACCTGGCCCTCCAAACGGCCCCCTACTCACATTCAAACAGAGTGGAAGGCAACACCCTAATCATTGCCTCATGTATACCGGTAATTGGCCCTATGGTAGAATTGGCCTTGGGACGACGTGTTCTCAGCTCAACGGACCGAAAGTACCAGAAACAGAGCGACTCAGCGGGGCTGAGGTCCGGGGCAGTGGAGTTGCAATGTGAAGGGACTCTGGCCAGAACCGGCAACATCGCGGGGAAGCCACCTGTAGTAGTCCGCTCGGGACATAACTTGGACAAGGCCAGCAGTCAGGAAAGCATTCTTGACGGGCATTCTGATCAAGGGCGCACACATCCTACGGGAATTCTGAGAACTGACACAGTCTCCGTGTGCTTCGACTCGCAGGGAACTGCGCGAAAAGAAAACACTTTCAATAGCTCAAAATGGAACCAGGTGTAATAAAGTCAACAAGTTTTATGCTTAACATCCATGTGGTTCGTGCATAAGTCTCGACTTGATCCACGCAGCTTGCCCAAACCGGGTTTCCACACCTAGAGAAGTTCCCACCCAGTTTTCCAAAATGGCAAAAACATACAACACCAGGTATTCGCTGGTCGTCACCGACCCAACTACTAATCCGGCCCTCATTGGCTTATCTATGGGAGAGCGGACGGGATCCCGAGTTTTCCAGTGGGTATGGTCGTATGTGGTCGTATGTGGCAAATGGCTGAGGCAAAGCGGGCTATAGCGTTTCAAGCTCATGCGTGATCGATGAGTGACGGGCCAGCGTCAATAGGGAACGTAAAGATGATGTTCGGTCCCTCCGCCATCGAACCGTCCGCACCGGGTCTCATCTGCGAAGCAGGCAGCCACAGCCTCTTATCAGGTGTAACCCACATGAGGTCAGTCCACACCAGCGCGTCGTCCTGAACCAGAATCGTCGCGCGGCCCTCGGGCGTGACCTTCAAGATCGCCAGCAGGTTCGTATCAGAGACGTAGATGTTCCCGTCCCCGTCGATGGTCGTGCCGCCGGTGCTCGGTGTCACAGCGAACGGCTCGACGTAGTCGCCCAAGCTTGCCGCCAGCGTGGCGTTCGACAGCGCGCCATCAACGTACTTGGTCTCGACGCGGTACATTCCGCCATTGCAGGGCTGGTAGTATAGCCACACGCCGTCCGGCGAGACTTCCATCTGGTCGAGGCCAACGGAGAGGGTGCTTCCCGCGCCCTGGTATCCCGGGACCAGTGTGCCGTTGTAGGACATGGGGAAGTACGCCATCGCCGACGGGTCGCCGTCGAGTACGCGCACCAGGGCGCCGGAAGTGAGGTTTAGAACCATCAGGGCGCCGTTCGTGTCGCTGAGGTAGGCGACGTCGCCTCTGGGTCCGAAGCGGACGTCGTCTGCCGCGGTCTCCAGGGGATAGATCTTGTCGACTTTGTCCGTGGTTAGGTTCACGCCAACAAGCTTCGCCGACCCGTTGACGCTGTTGGAGCCGCCGTCAACGAGCCAGTAGCGGCCGTCGGGGCCGATTCTCGCACCGTCGATGCTTACAAAGGTCCTCGTTGGATCAGAGCTAGGATCGGAAGAGTTGTAGCTGTTCCACGCTGCGTCTGGTTAGGGGACCGTGGTGTTGTCGGCGAGCAGCTCGACGGCGAGTGGAGGCGCCGTGGTCGAGTATCGCTGAGAGAGGAAGACGCGGCCGGTGGAAGAGATGGAGATTCCTTGGGTCGCTTTGTCGAGGGAGTATGCAACCTCGAGGCCTTCTGCGTAAGCAGAGACGACGGGGAGAGCCCCAAGAAGGGCAGTAAAGATAGCAGCGGACATGGTAGGTCCAGAAGATGCTTGGTGGATGAAGAACGATTGTGGAGTTTGCTTGGCGAAGGCTTGTCATGTTGAAATCCGGAGACAAAATCACGGCTTTATATACCTGAGCAAACTTGCTTACTCCCATATACAGGCCCGTTTCTTGACGATTCTTTCAACGGTGATCATGATATTAGGGTAGCGAAGTGGGGCTAGTCCGAGCCGGATACACCGGGTGGGGCGGGCGTTGAGCAGGCCCGTAGACGGGGCAAATCTGAGCCGTGAGTCGGACCAACCAGTTACTCAGTTGACCGGAGAAAGTCTCTTTACCGAGTACAGCAGGGGTATTGAAGATTCGTAGTCAGCGAAAGTGAGCAGACGTACGCGTTCTCGCCCCAAGCGTTGCTGTATGTAGCTATCAGCAAGGAGAAACGCTCCGCTCCCTTGATCCTTTAAAAACATGTATGGACAGGTTTTATCATGTAGCTGGCAGATGATATCTGCTCCGACTAGCCAGGGTATGTCGTAGTGCAGACGCCATTCAAGCTTAGGCCTAGTGTGACCAAGAAACCATGGACATTGCCTACACTACCTAGCAAGCAACAAGATTCGTGAGGGACAGGTATCATTAAAATCAGTTCAACAGAACCGTTTGACATAAACCTATAATTCACATCATTCTGGAATCACGCGCAAGGTCAAAGTTATTGGATGATTCAGTCTAGAAGACTTCCTGGCCCGGTGAGCTCTGCAATACTGCCTAGTTGAAATAGGAGATGGTTATGACGAAATTAGATTTACTATTAAGACGACGTGAATTCAGGCTTTTCGAGCTGAGCCGCAGAGACCTGAGAGGCTGTAGTCTATTACTAAGGAATTCCATTTTACGGCGAAAAGCACACAGATCTTTTCCTTACGCGGAAGTGTAAAGTACCCCGGTGGCTTCGGCATGCAGATTGGCCTCCAATCGCGTCAGCGGACCACGGTGGCTGCGACCACAACGGTTTTGGCCTCAGTAGTCCCTATTTAATAAGCCCGACAGACAGCTCCATCCCTATCCTGCCGCAAAGGAATTTCCTAATCAAACATCAACAAAAATCACCAAACATACCACGCGAGGAACAAACACCAAAGATCGGCGAACCAGCAACTTCCAAGCATTTTGCCACTTATTAAATCGACAGAAGTTACAAATCGAACTCAGCTCGCGAAAGTATTCGAATGTCTACTTTTTCTCTCATCATCTTCACATAATAAGTGGCAGAAAGCATTACGAAAACCATAAATCCCGACGCTATGGCCTCCAAAGTAAGAACAAAGATTCTCGTTTTTTCTGATACCCACGGGTTAAGGTTCCCAGTCGATACAAAGCTGCAAAACCCTGTCGATGTGGCGATCCATTGCGGCGACCTCACGGAAAGCTCATCGATCGAAGAGTACAGGACGACACTGCAACTCCTGCGAGATATCAATACACCGCTGAAGATCGTCATCGCCGGGAATCACGATCTCCATCTCGACCCTCCAGCACTACACCGGAAGATTGACGAGGCAGAAAGGGCCGGTCTCGAGACTTTCGACAGGGAAAAGGTCAACGAGGAGGTACGCACCGTCAGGTCCCTTTTCGACGAGGCGAAAGCAGAGGGAATCATGTTCCTGGAAGAGGGCACGCATGAGTTTGTTCTCAAGAACGGTGCTGCCCTCAAGCTCTTCGCTAGCCCTTACACCCCGAGCACGGAGGGATGGGCATTCGCATATGAAAGTCATGATTTCGATATCAAGAACGGAACAGATGTTGTTGTGACGCATGGCCCACCGCATGGCCTCCTGGACGTCTCTTCGGCAGGCAAGCGAATCGGCTGCCCTCGACTGTTCAGAGCGATCGCACGCTCGCAGCCGAAAATGCATTGCTTTGGACACGTCCACCAAGGATGGGGGGCCAGGCTAGCTTCATGGCGTCCGCAGCTCTCCAAGCTCCCGTCACACTTTCTGGATATCGACAATATGAAATCGACGTCATTTGAAAATCTTGGTCGCCGGAACGACCCGACAGATATCGCGGAAGCGAGGAGAGAAAGATTCAAAAAGTACGAAGATCAAGGATTTTGCCCTGTAAGTCACTTCGGAGGTGATGAGGGATCCAAACGAACACTCTTCGTGAATGCGGCGACGAAAGGGGGCGATGGATTGAACCAGGTGCCTTGGCTTGTTGAGATGGACCTACCTTCATCGGCTGGCACCGACGGCTACGACGATTCCCGGCAGGAGGAAGAAACGTCTAAGCCCAAAGGTCCTAAACGTGAACTGGAGGAAGAAGACGAAGGGGCAGAAGAGGGAGAAGAAGGGAGAGCGAAGATGCGACGGGTGTCATAAAACGGTCACTCAACAACCTTTTATTAAGTACATAGTGAGTGTTTGAGAGAGTACATGTAGCCTCAATGGAAACCAGCTCGAACTATCGGACTCGAGTAGAGAGTTCTTCCACATTATTCGCAACTTTGCGATTTTCCGGTGCGAGGTCGCTGACACACATCATAAGGCCATGGTGAAGTCGCTTGAAGTTTTGTTGTCTACCTATAATGACTACAACACACGGCCAGCAGGCTTTGTGAGGAAGCAATCTAGACTCTTCCTGGAAACACCCCTCCCGCAGCCCATGGCTTTTGGCCTTCAGCCCGAGCTACTGATTGCAACTTCATGTATAGGTGATTAAGACCGTGGAAGTTACACTCTGACGTCCAACGACGGGGGATAAAGGAGAAAGCTAAAAAGAAATTTGGATGGTGAAGATGGCCAATTTCGATTGAATTAATGTTACTTCAAGCAGCTAGATTCCCTCGTAAAAGCTTAAGATATGTTTACTCCAGGCAGCAGAACTCAGAACGAAAGGAGTGTGAAAGATCTGAACTGCCAACAAAACCTTAACGTACTAGGGAAGTTTTGAGGCTGAACTTAACGACATATTCAAGGGCAACCTGTTTGGATCGGCTGCCGTAACTATGTACGTAAGATTAAATGATGAATAAACCTTTACAGAAGTCCTAAGAGACGAGAAGTTGAAATGAAATATCAGGGGAGTTCTAAAACTTACCACTACCTGTACCCACCCCCATCAAAGCCTTTCGCCGGCAGGGAAAACACAAAAACAAAAGCGCGACGGTGTATATCATTTACATTACTGGACAGCTTTCCCTCGGAAGAATCGCCCTCCGTGAAGGGGCTCTTTTCTTAACAACAATAACAACAGCAGCAGTAAAATGAAAAAGAACGATGGCGACTCCGAGGGTAACCTGCAGCCTAAAGGCAGAGGAAGGCTCAAGGTAATAAAATACATATCCGGGCTCAATTGTTTCTACGGCGACCATTCTACAAGAAGCAACAAAAACAACAGCACCGGAGACCTGCGCGCAGAAGCCCGCCGCTACCAGCAGGAGATGCACGCTATTGAAACGCACTTCTGCCCAGCCCTCATCGAATGGGCCCGGCGCCGTTCCATTGGCATGTTTTACTGGCCCGAGACCTCTACATCGCGGCTTGTTCATGAACAGGCCGCAGATCTCCAACTAGTCCCCGACGACGTCCGTTATCGCGTCCCCAAGTCTATCGAGGATTTGGTCTCGGCAATCAGCCCCGTATTCAACGCCAGCAAGACCGCGCGGCTCGCGGCCAACTTGGCCAGCTTCGACGCCATTGCCGGAATCGAGTGCACCGGGGATTTCCTGGCGCAAAAGTTTACCTGGGATTGGGTTGGACACATCATAGAGCAGGTCTTTCGTTCTGCAGAGACCGTTGACGGATCCTCATACCTGGCGTCCTCAGTTGCGAGTGGACCCAGAGCGCAGAGCGGGACGGACCGGGTACGTCTTGTCTCAGTCCACCATCTATCTCCATCCATCTATCCAGTCACCCGTTTTGGGACTGAATACTCCTGCCCATTTGTTGCCCTCGTTCCTACATCTCTTCGTATCTTGCAACACTTGCAACTAATGCAGCAACAATAGAAAGGCCTCCCTCAGCCAGACGAGCCGGGTGACACGTGTGGTGTCGTTCGTCAGACACATAGAATCATACAGATCAGTCTCAGAGGCACCAGCCTTACGGAGGCATGGGCTGCCAACCCCGTTACCGGGAGCATGTCGCAGAACCTGGAACCGGGCTGGACCCCCGAAACTCCAGGAAGTAACTTCGTCTACCACGGAACTACAGCCCATTACAATGCCAACGGATGCACCGGCCTTTTCAACAGAGACCCTTTTGATGCCCTTGCACCGCTCAGCACCGCAAGCCAGATGGGATTCAAAACTGTGCCAGCGACCTTTACGGCCTTCAGTCCCGAGAGGGCTTTTCTCTGGGCCGCCTTCAAGAACGTGATGGCCTGTACGGCGCCCTCTACGAAGCTGCTCGGCTATATGCAGCAGCCTTGGGTCTGCGACGGGGCCATCTATCGCGGCATCGTCCTGTTCCAGTACCGCATCATGCAGCCCTCGCCCCCTGGCCTGACACATTACACTATCCCGGCGGGCTCGGAGAGGGCGTGGGGTGAGATTTCGCAAGTACCTGCTGCGTACTGTACCCCCCATATGTCCGTCTGGAAAATGTATGACGCTATCCACGGCAAGGGCAAGGGAAGATGGCCGTGGCCCAACATAGTTCACGGCCTTGAGTACGGGAAACAAGGGGAGTTTTCTCCTACCTCTCGGTCCAACATGTGGCGAACGCTGTGGACGGGTGACGAGGGGAGTGCTTATCTCAACTCGCAGCACGCGGCAACCTTTGCAGTCGACTTTGAGTTTATCAGTCCTGACATTCCCCTGCATTCGGCGTCAAATACGCCAAGATCGGGCGACGACGGCGGCCAGGAAAAGAGAGGTGGAACGAAGGAGATAGGAGTGACCCAGAAGCTGAAGAAGACAATGTTGAGCTGGTTTAAAGCGATTAAGACATCTTGTTAGGGACGCTACCCGGATCAAGCATTCTGAATTGCTGCGGATTAAGTTACCTTTTTGAAGAAGAGGATGCTTCAAGGGTGTACAAGTGAACCATGCCCTTGGAGCGTTTCGTGCCTTGTAGGTTTGGATGGCGGATACTTTTGTAACCAGGAAGCTCCAGTCACCGTGATCTTCGAGAGTTATCAATCAGTGTAAAGTCGTAGCCCGGCCTGGGAAGCGGAGCAAAGTGGCTTCGGGCAGAATCGATCAGGTCGGTGGTGTCTCCGCAGTCCTTATCACAGCAGTATCAGGCATAGCCCGGGCTGACTCGGTTGCTCGGCACTTCTGGTGGCTGTGTGGGTGTTCTTGAGACCTCGGAGACCCCGATTGACTAAGAAAAAGTCGGTGTGGAAGGATGGCTGCACGTCGTCTCGGCCCAACCTTGGCTCATAGCCCAATGGTCTCAGGGGCTCAGAAAGGCGGGCGAAAAAATTTGCGAACGCCCGGTGAAGAGTCAAAAGCATTGTGTGATGCATAGAGTAATCGCGCCAGCATTGCTCCGTTGTCGAGTGTGGCTGTTCTTCGGTGAGAGAATTCTGAGGGTGTCGACTAGTCAAGACATAGCCCACAGGGAAACGTGGGCAACATGCGACCAGTTATTCCCAAGACAATCGTGAATATGGTGTTGGTGGCTGCCTTTTCTCAAACGAGATATTTCGTGCCTGAAATTCAGTAGCGGGAAAAGGCCAGTACAAGTAAACGGGGACATCATGACGAGAGAAATGTGTGTAAGTGTGAAGAAAGCTATCACAGCCTATTCTCAGTCTGTAAGCCCCTGGCAGTCAGATGCGAATGAAGGAGGAATCGAGCGTCGACGAGGGCTGGGGAGGCCCGGAAACCCCCAGAGCCCCGCCAGGCGAACTGTTTCAACGGGCAAACCACTTTCCCAGGCGTCCATAGGGAATGCCATGCGTCGTAATCCTGACGCGGCCTCCCGAACTTAGCCATTCAGCAGGGGAGGAGGATGATCAGCTGTATCTTGGCACGACGTAGACTCACAATCCAACAAGAGTGATGCGCAGAAAATGGAAAAATCATGCTACAGGTGATCAAAGCGCCCTCAACACGTCGAACCACATGCATACGTGTCTGACCTTGATAGGCTATAGGTATCACTTAGTTCTGTTGCCTCCTTGACCGCCTCTCGGGAGAAACAATCGTCAGCTGGCTTTAATGTGGGAGCTGTGCCCTGTTGATTCGCCACCCCTCCCAGAGGTGTATTATAATAGGAACTGTCCTCATTCCATCAGGCAGTGCCTTAGGTGCATCTAGGGGAATATGACGTCAGGCACGATAGATACCCATCTCAACTCGCAGCACGCAGCGAAGTTTCCTGTCGACTTTGAGCGAGTCGTTCCTGATATAACCCCACAGCCCACCATATGTAAGTTGGGACCTTTTAGAAAGGGAAAGAACGATGGATATGACAATCACGAAGACGAGTTTCAAGGAAAGAGAAAGGATATGTATGGAGTGGAATGGGAGGGTTCAAGAGCCTGAAGAAAAGAGCCTAGAATTGATTGTGTCCCACGAAGCCGTCTCGTCAGGTATTTCAGCACGGACATGTACTTGAAGGACTGAATGGGCAAACTTGACTAAGTTAGAAGCTCTTGTCGAAATATTCGCGAACCTGTGGAGGCAGTTCACGATAGGTCTCCAGCTTCCCTTCTACGATCAGATCATCGAGAGTTGCCTTCTCGTAGGCTTCAACGTCCCAGCGATCAGTTCCTACCATCTTGACCTGCTGTCCAGTTCCCCAGATCTTGCGGCAATACCAAGACAAAGTGAACAGGCTTCCGGAGCTGAGGCCTCCTTCGACCTCCGAGTTGACCCTCTCCAGAGAGTGTTCAGAGACCCACGGAGCCTCTCCATACTTCTTCTTCAGCGCCTCGGCAACCTCCCTGCCCGTCGGAGTCAATTCCGTCAAGGTGATGGCTCGGTTTTCGATCTCGGAAATGGGGCGCTTAGCAAAGATCGAGACGTAGGCCGCCGCGACGTAGTCTCTAGTGCTAATACCCGTGAGAATCTGCGGACGGACGGCAATGATCGACTTACCACAGGTTGACTCTCTCATCGGCACTATTCCCGCCGTACAGAATCCTGTTGCCGAGGACGTCGACTCCCATGCCACTGGGTCGTAAGTTTGGCGTCAGCTCCAAGGCATTTCTGATGGTTCAAGGACTGCTTACAGAGTGTTGAGAGCGAACTCGGCGAAGTTGCCTATCAGCACCACGGTAGTAGGGATGCCAGCAGCCTTCGCCGCCTGCTCGAGCTCGTCTTTGGCCTTGTTGACGACGATTCGGAGGCCCTGGTCATCATAGCGAGCGGCCAGGTCGGAGGGCGAGAAGAGCTTGACGTTGGTTTTGGGGATGGCATTGACGAATCCGCGCTGCCTCTCGACCCCCTCGTGCCCGACGAGAGAACTGAACCACGCACATGTCGGCATGTCTCCATTTGAAGCCAGGTGAAAGAAAGCTCACATGACAATATCGATATCCTGCAACGCGTCGACCAACGCCTGTTCATCATTGACGTCCACTTCGATCTTTTCGACGCCGCCAGGAATGCTGGAAATATCGGATCCGGGGCGGTAGAGCACCTTGATCGGCGCGCCTGAGGCGATGAGTGCTTTGACGATTCTGGAGCTCCCCCACCCTCTATGGCCGTAGACTGCAATTCGATTGAATATCATGGTAGTCGCGGCTCAAGCAGAAGTCGAAAGACGTGCATACCTCGAGTCGATGGTTTATTTGGGCATCTTCGTGCGGGGAAATTGAGACTTAAGACGGTGATACTGTGCCCGGTACTGCTTTAGACTGATACATGCATCTAAAGTTGCAACGAATCCCGGAGGCTGCAGAGAAGTACGCTAGGTACGGATATTTGATGTGGAAATTAGGCGATGAGTAATACTGGAACTTGGGTAGGTACCTTAGGTAGGGCTTCATATGTTTTGCTGTAAGGATTCCGAGGCGGGACCAACAGTGGTGAAGTGATAGCGCAAAATAACACGCGTACTCGTCGGGTAGTCGGCGACATGAGGTTCTTCCTACCTTTGCACTGGGCACTTCTTGCTGCAAATTCTAGAATTAGGGGTAAGCTCTCCACTGCGGCTAGTATTGGAAGAAGGAATCTTATTAGCCGTCTCTTGCGTATTGATTCGTTAACTTTGGCTCCGGCAACGATCAAACTATGCGGATGCACACGTGAAGTAATGATACTAGTCTCTCCGGTCTTCTAGAAGAATTCTTCCTTTAGCTCAGGGCGCAGCTTCAACTTTACCGCGCACTCATAATAATGGCACTTCTGGCACTTGCTTACTCCAAATCCAAGGAATACATGTAGGTAGGTACTGGCAGGCGTCTGTCGCTCCAATAGTCGCTTCTTACAGTGCCTCCCACCACAATGGCATTGGGCCCCATTTCGGCCCACCCCGAACGACGAACATAGAGCCCCCCTCGGCCCTTCAGCATGCACGACCGCCAAGGTGTTTCCTAAAAAGAGGGGGGGAGGTGCAGTATTCGTTTTCCTGCTCCAGGTGGTCATCTTTATTAAAATGGAGGACGCCGCAGCCAGAAGGACTTTGGAGAAGCCATACCGGTAGGATTCTTGGCCCAAATTATTCACAGCCGACGTTACTGGCGAGATTACATTCTTATCCTCAAATTCAAAACAACATTCTTGGTTGCACTGCGACCGCGGCCTAGGCAACTCCAAGATGTCCAATTCAAACAATGAAGTTGTCAACACAATCGCGACCATTGTCTTCGGAATCCTCGGTCTCTGTGTAGCGTCCGCTTCTCTTTGGGTCATGTCCCGCCGTCGCCGGACGCGTCACGACGAGGAACAACAGCAATCCTCGACAGTCGAAAATGCCACCCTCTCCATGCGCCACAGACTCATCGCAGCCCTCCACCGTCCGCTGCCTAATCTCTCCAATCACCTTGACCTTGGGAGACGCCTAAGACTCGCAGGATTCATGGAAGGCCTCCGTAGCCCCAACCCAAGATCCGCCAGCCACGAGTCTGACGAGCAGGCTCTCGTTCAACCACCCCATTCCTCCTCCCCGAGCCAATCATCCCTGGCCCCTGACGCCCAAGACACCCCAGGCCACCCGTCTCTTGAACTACCCGCGTACCCCAGCCCAGTCCATGTCTTGTCCAGCCATGATCCAGCTCATCCTACTGGTGCAAACCCCGCGGGCCTGCATGATGCTGCTGATCCAATCTAGTGATGTTACACAAGAAGCAAGGTACGTCGTCTAGTCTGCTTACATAAGCAAGTCGTAGCTCGTCGCTGACTGGTCAATGCTGTTAGCTTGCTTCACGAATGTACCGATACCCTCGAATGTTGGTCAGGAACGGCAAGACGTGAAGTACCACTGGGGCACGAAAAGCCATGTGTCGCCAGCTGTCAGTCAGCCAGCATACACTTGGTGATCTTGGGTTGGAGGAGACGACTGTGATGGGGAAAAGCTGTCTGAGATATTCAGAATGCGATTTAAGTGTACGTGATTGTTACAAAGGGGAAAGCTAGATGTTTTAAATTACACTGTGATACGGGCGCATGGTTACGGATTTTGTACTTTTGGCACTGTGCATTGTGTGTGCCGTTGTATCCGAATAAAATCAATCTCATTCGCAAAATGTCATTTCCTGGGGATTACTAACCTGACCGAGAAATCCGTGGGTAGCAGGATAGCCTACATTATTTTGAACTCCTCCATCACCTGATCTCCATTCTCTTGCCAATCCTCGACTGCCTCGCCATCCATCTTTCCGTGCACGTAGGCCTCGCCCAACAGCATCACGTGTCTATCACTAGCCAGCCGAAAGATCACCGGCACGGAGCAGCCAAACAAAATACAGACGGTGTCCCCCAGCTTGGTGCCAGGCGGACAGAGCCCATACACGGGCTCGTCGGTCTCCCAATGCTCCGCTACGAAGAACCGCCGGTTCCACGTCACGTTCCGGACGCGGATCAGGTACTCACGAAGCATCTGCGAGTGGCCCTGCAGCAGCTCCCCGATGTTGAGGTCCCCGTCGTTGAACCTGTCGGCGACCTCGAGGCACCGCAGGCACGCCCTCTGGTACCACGGCGGCGCCATACGCCCGTCGCGGCCGCGGTCGGCCACCAGCGTCCTCCACACGGAGCCCGGCACGTCGCCGTTCCCTCTCCCGAAGCCCCGCCACCCGAGCATCCGAAGCGACTCGTAGAAGATCACGCCGCCCGTGATCCGCTGCGACACCTGCCTGATCCGGCCCAGCCGGACGCCCTTTGCGGAAAGGATACCTTCTTTCCCACCGGATAGAAATCTGACGTCGCCAGTCACGGCGTCCGTGCTATTCTTGCGATTCCCACAAGCTCGGTACGTCGGGGACCCTGCGGCGCCGACCAACACTTCGCCGTTCTTGCGGCCGCTGTAGATCTCCTCGGGGGCACCAAACTCCGATTCCGACAGCAGAGGGATCCAGGACGGCATTCGTCGGGTCCTCCCTGCCGAATCCCTGAGCGGCATCGCCCACGGGCGGCAGATGATGTCCAGAGACTTGGACTTCAGGATACAAAATTTGGTGAAGGTCTCATAGGCGTCGAGCGCGGATTGGTCGTAGTTCGCCCTGAGCTCGAAGGGCGCCGCGGGATCGGGACTCGTAACCCACACCCGGTGGGAAGTGTCGCTCGCGATCGCCACGACGCTGTAGATGAGATCGCGCGGGTCGCTGGCGTCGAACGTCGTCAGAGAGGTGACCAGTGCCTCAACACTCTTGATGGGCCTCTTGACGTTCCCATCCGCCTTGCGGAGGAACAGGTTGCTCGTCGCCTCCAACAGGATGGCGGCCCCAAAAGAGCCAACATCGCCAAGCGTGTTGCGTCCCTCCCGCCACTCGGAAAGATCAAAAAGCGATCTGATGGTCTCCTGGTTAGACACAAGCAGGGAAACGGCATCCGAGAAGTCGGACCACCGCACAACGCTCCCACCGCAGTGAACCGTTGCGTCCTTGGCGAGGGCGATCTCCTGTACGACCCAGCGGCGGGAGAACCACCGATCCCGCATCAGCTCGCTGAGAGCGTACCACTTCTCTGCCTGCTTCTTGTCGTGTGCGTAGCGATCCAGTACGGCAAAGTCCATGATATCGGTGATGAAAGCCATGGCCCTGTCGCTGCGGCCTCCGTCATCGGCCTCGCCGAGCCAGATGCACACGTTGCTGGCGCGGCTGTATATTTCCACCATCCGCGGTAACTGGACCGTCTTCTCCTCGGGGTCCTCTTGATTGATACAGATGGAGTCAACCCATAGCGCCACCGGTTTGGCACCTGGCCCGTGCCTCCGGAGACGCAGAAGAGCGCGGAAGAGGTTGTTGCGGATGCAAATCTCTGTGGCCATCTTCGCCGCGAAGCCCCATTCGTCCGGTTCGGCCAAGTCCAGCCCATGGTCATGTTGAAGCATGTATATCCGGCCGTTACAGGCTTCTGGCCCCCACGAGTATGACAGTGCTGCGTAACTGCGAGAGGATGAGGGTGGTCCATTACCCATCGACCAAGTTTCCAGAGTGCAGATCAATGGGTAGTACTGTTCTGGGGATGGCTCCACGATGAGAATCCGAAACTCGTTTTCTGAGAGTGTCTCATACGTTCCCTGTGGTACCGGCGTTGGGCTGAATGGCATACCGCGTGCAGAGAAATTCGTGATGCTGAGTGGCCCGCGGAGCCGATGAACCCAGTCATCTTCCAGATACTGTTCTGTTTCCATGACCCTCCTCAGGCGAGGCAGCAGTTTAGCCTTCAGGAGCAAGGCTTCAAGGGCTTCAACGTGTGCCTCGAGCGTCACGATGTCGTTGACCAACTTCCCAGTCAGCGCAGAGAGAAGCTGTCTCACATTCTCTTGATGTCCGTGATCCTGGCTAGTTGCCGAGTTCATCCGGAGGTAGTTTTCCAACCACGATGTATGAGTTTTTGGTCTTTGAAATGATCCAAACCTAGTAACTTTTAGCATTTTGGCTCTCACGTAGACGGACACCCAGAAGCAGTACCCACTTCGATTTAAGCAGCCGACTACTGCCTCTCGTGCGCAGTCTGGCAACGCTCTCCTTAATGTCTCTCCGCAGTTCTTCCAATTCTAGACCCCTTTCCTCGCGTCGCCGCATGTCTTCACGCCTCGAGTCGTGGTCTTCTTTGGCCAGGCTTTCGTCATCTAGACCAGAGCCAGGGCCGTGTGCGGAATGCGGCTGGCCTCCTGCAAGCAAGACCACGGTCTGCCGGAACAGTTGGAGCAATTTGATCTTGCGTTCCAAGCCTGCGACCATTTCTTCGACCTGTCGATCCTTCATTGCCTTGTCGTCTCTCCTCCTTGGGCTATCCTGTTCCGGGTCCGACTGCTCCGCATCTTCGTCGCTCTCCTTCCCTTGTGTTGAAGCATTTGCCTGGCTGGAAGGCGATTGGTCACCCCCCACGGCTCCTCTCTGTTGCGAGTCCTCCATGTTTCCTACCTTAGTCTCCAGGAGGATTCTTTTAAGGCCTTTCTCCTCTCTAGACAACCGTTCCATGTAGTCCTGGAAGCGCTCGTCAGGCACCAGGCCTCCCACGCGGGATACCTTTCTCACGATGGGCACGCCGCAGCGCATCATCGCACTCCAAAGTGCCCACTGCACCTCGACAAATAGCCGCGCCGCCCGCCCTTGGAGCGCCACAAGGTCTTTATCGGGACCCAACTCCTGCTTGGCCTCGCGCTGAACCTCCTCGGCGTCCCTGATATCGGTGAAGGCGTCGATCCATCGCCCTCTCGCCTCTTCGAGGACGCCTCGTTCAGTCTCTTGCAAAGAGATTACCTTCTCCCGGAGCCTCTCGAGACGCTCCACCGCGGCTGCCGTGCCTTGTTCCCGAAACCCGCGGTGCTCTAGCCGTGGCCTGGCCCTCGAGGGCAGCTCGGGCAGCGCATATGCCCTAGGGCTATCCATCGATGTCGTGCATACTAACTCATATATCAGCTAAGAAATGCGAGGAAGCCAAGAAAAGTACCGGTTTCCTGCACAAGCCGTATTGCTGTCGGACGCATCTTGTCGCGAACCTGCCCGCGCAAACGAGGTTGCTTTCCGGTATGTGAGACGTTGACTGCCTTTGGTCAGCGGGGTAATCAGCCGATCGAGGTAGGTATTTTAGCGAATGCAGATGGATGGGGACCAGCCGCCGTGAAATAATCCATCGACACCGACAGTTTCCTGATTTGCCCAATCACGCGGGCAGTTGAATAGGCCCTGTTCTTGCTGACTGAACTGTGCCTCAATACCCCTGTCACTGCCGAGAACGTGGAGGGAATCTTTCACAACACCATTCCATCTTGTCTCTCCACCGATATATCGTACATCAAGTTCATATATCGAGCTCCAATAGAACATCAAGTCCCGGAAAATTCCACCGGCCTACAATATCTCAAAAGCATACTCCCCAGCCATAGTCTTCATACAGGAACCCGAGCTTCGTTCCAGACCTTTCGACAACGAAGGCATCGAGCATCTTCAGGGCTCCCTCAGTCATGTCAATCTCGAGGAGCTCGTCGACGGGCCCGGCGTAATCGCAGACACCGAGGTCCTTCCCGAGCTGGCTCGGCTGCCCCGGCTATTGGATCCTTCCTCCAAAATGTCCTCGATGACGATGTTCATGGCCTGCAGCATGCACATCTGCCTCGCCAGGATCAGCTCCCCGGTGTCCTGCGGGATGATGCACTTGAGACGGATGGCGCGCTCGACCTCGGGCTCGAGCTCCACCCAGGGGTCCAAGAACCTCATCGTCGCGCCGTACTTGTCCATGTCGACGAAGTACATCCAGCAGTATCTGCCGTGGCTTTCCTCGAGACGCAGGCCCTTCGTGCACATCATCTCGTCGATGACGAAGTAGTCCCCGGGAGCGTCGTCGGATGTGCAGTACTGCTCGATGAGGGTCCTCGAGGCGCGGGAGCGGATCATGTCGATGAGACGGTCGGATCCGGGCTCGGTCAGGTCGCGGAGGTTCCACTCGGGGATGAACTTGCATGCTGCTCCGAAAGACCGACCCGTTAAGGATCTCAGCACGTCGCCGCCCTCCTTGAGGCATTTCGTCCGCTGCCGCTTGTCGAAGGACCGCCAGTACGCTTCGACGGTCGGCCCGTGTCTTTTCCACTTCCGGACCAGGTCTGCGTGCAGATCTTTGACGGCGTCGCCGGTCGAATACGGTCGTCCTTGCATCTTGCCGGAGTAGAAATGGTGAATAAGAGACGGGAGATGGCGAACAAGAGAGATGAGGGACGAGGGTCAGAAAGGCAGGGGCGGAGAGATGATGGACGGAGCGGGGCTTTAAGTTCAGATTGCGAGGGGTCAAGAGTATACAAACTTCGTCTTTCCCTTTCTGTTCCCTCTCCCCAGCTTGCTCCCTGCACCATCTACAGCACGTGACGATTTGCAGGCTTCAGACGGTAGGTACCTCTGATTCTCGTGCCTTCTTCCCGGTCGTCCAAGTTCAGAAAGAGCAGATCAGATACACCGGAGTTGAAAGTGATTTCTCTATTTGCCATGATGCGCATTACGAAGTCATTACATGTTTCCCCCTTTACCTTCCTAGCCCCCGGTGATTCCTTATCCCGAGGTTCCTTCCCGTCCCAGCAAGGAAAGAATACCCATTACATCAAAAGCCCTCGGCCGTAGCCGTATCCTCCCTAGCCAAAACACAAAAACGAAGATGGTCGAAATCTACCTCCCGAACAAGCTGATCCGGAACTTGCCCTTCTTCCCCTGGAACGAGCTCCTCCCGCTCATGGGCCTCTCCTCGTAGCTCATCAGGCTGGAAGCAGGCCGCGCCGGCACCCCCGTCCGCGGCGGGCTGTTGCCGCCGTACATCTGCTGCTGCGAGCCCTGCGGCATGGGCTGATGCTGCTGCTGCTGCTGCTGGAATTGCTGCTGCTGCTGCTGCTGGTGCACCGGCGGGCCGTAGTCGCCCCTCAGCGCCCTCTCGACGTCGAGGTGCTGGCGCTCGTACTCGTCGTGCTTGGTCTTGGCGTCGACGAAGCGCTGCTCGGCCTGGTGGCGGCGCTCCTGCAGCTGGCGCAGCTCGTCGTCGAGGCGGGCCATCTGGCCCTGCGCCTCCTCCATGAGGGTGTGGTACTCGTACATCTTGCGCTGCAGCGGCTCGAGCACGCTCTTGGAGATGCTGGGCGAGTTGATCCGGCTGATGTCGGCGGCCGAGTCGCCGAGGCCGAGGTGGTTGCCGTTCGGGCCCGTTAGGGCCGAGGCCACCGCGGGAGGGGACGGCGCGCGGGGGGCGCCGGAGGCGTGCGTCTGGGAGGGCACGCGGGGGCTGGGCTCGTGGGCGGCGGCGGCGGCGGTGCGCGGGGAGTTGGCGCCGCTCATCTGCGGGTCGGACGTCCCCGGGCCGGGGGCGCCGCCGGAGGTGGAGGACTGGCGGCGGGTTTGGCGCTCGGTGCGGCGGCGGGAGTAGCCCCCGTTCGGAGCGGCGGCGGCGGCGGCGCCGGCGGAGAGGGGCTCGCGGGAGGCGGGGCTCCATTCGTCGGGCCCGGTGGCGTAGGGGGGCAGGTTGGACTGGACGTGCGGGGGCTGTGGGTACGAGCGGCGGTTCTGGGAGGCGTTGGCGGCGGAGGGCGGGCCGCTGCGCGGGCCGGCGGCGCGTGCCTGGGTGCGAGCGCCGGGCTGGTTCGTTGGTACGACTCTCTGCTGCATTGCGGGAGCGCGAGTGTCAGTTGCACGTTCGTCTGATGATTTTTGTGTGTCTGTGTTTGTGCGCGCGCGCGATTGCGCGGGTGTACGGGGGCGAGAACAGACGACGTTTGGTGAGGGGTTGAGGGGGGCTCAAGTGAGCGAATGATTGAGTGAGTGAGTTGGGGCGAGTGAGAGTGAGAAATAGTGGGAGGTGGGTGAGTGAGAGGGAAAGGTGAGAGTGAGAGAGTGTTGGGAAATTTGGGGGAGGCTGGTGTCACGGCATTCCGAGAAAATTCGTTGCTTTTTTCGCCCGTCTCTCGGCCCCCTCGGTGAGGTACATGGATGATGCAGGTAATAAGGAGGAAAGGGTGGTATCCGGGAACCGGGACTGACCTGTTGATGGGGTGCCTGGGCGAGGACGGCGTCGTGCAGGGCGGCGACGTCGGACGGCTCGGTGCTGGCGGCGGTTGTGGTGAACCTGGAGTCGTCGTCGAGCGAGGGCGATCGAGGACGACGATAGCGGCCGTTCCTGCCTCCGTCGCGCGGCTGGCGGTCGCTGCTGGTGTCGTACTGGGCGCCGTACTCGACGAAGTCGCCGGGGAACATGGGCGGCTCGCCCTGCTGCTGGTGCTGCTGTTGCTGGATGCCCATGGCCATTTTGGCAAACGGTTTTCGAACGGAGGTTTTTGCGGGTGTAGTGTCTCGGGCAAGGAATGAATGGAGGTATCGATCGGTAAGGTGTCGGGAATTTGAGCGGGATGAGATGAGACAGAAAAGTCGCTGATGTGTTCCTGACTGCTGACCGCTACACTGGCGGAGTGAGTGCCGGTTGGTGGTGAAGATACGAGGCCGAAGGCGGGGAAGCTGGGTGATCGCGACACAACCAGCAGAGCTCGCAACAGTGAAGAAAAGACTGGCACGATGCACACACAGACTCAGGCGCAGAATGCTGTCGAAGAAACAGAATAACCACAGACGCAGATTCTCTTCTCTGTCAAACGGAACAGGCTCAGGCCCCCGGGATTTTTCTATCAGAGGCTCGACCGGACAGTATCCAAGTGGCTGGGAAATGCACTAACAATTCTGAGAGCAGGACGGGAGGGTCCCGCCAATGGCACCACCCAATCAACGATTACGTGCATTGGAGCGAATTCAGTGGCTGGGGTCTCCACTTTCACTCCCCTCGAGCTCTCCCACTGGCTCCTTGGCCCGGGTGTGTCCCCTCCACTCCCGCGGGCCCCGTTGAACCCGTCGGGAGCACCCCCTTCCCACCTCAAGCGTCCCGTCATAATACCAGCCGCCCGGGTTTCGACACCACCCGGGCGTTGTAGCGTGGCTCTCCCGCGACCAGGGGCCGAGGCGATGTATCGCGTTGGTTAAAATAGATCGGTGCTGCTCTGTTGGACTGCGCTGCTGCATTCTGTCGTGTCACTGTGGGCGAGATGTGTTGTTCCTTGGGGGGCTTTCGTCCGGTACTTGCATCTCGTCGACTTTAACGTGGCAAGTGGGTAATGATCCACAGGGCGAATAAGTACCTACCTTAGGTAGGTAGCCGGATACAAGTTGGCATGTACCTACGTAGGTGTGGACATCTTACTCATCACTCCCTCTCATGGTGTTACGTCATTGAAGCTTGCTTCTACTGTCTCGAGATACCTTCCTACCTATGTAGATTCAACAACACTCGGGAGACCACAGGCTGGAGTATGTCGCCTGTCCACCTAAGGCCATACCATAACCAGCCAGGCATCTTCCCCAGGATAATATAAGGCCCAACATCTCAGCCTAAAAACATGACGGATAACTTCCCTGTCTTCAGTCTCCTTCAGAGGATGCAGTTGCGCAATTTTAATAATGGACTGTCAAGGTACTGAGGTACCTACCTAGGTACGTACATATCGACATCACATCTGGCATCTTGCTCCTTCCTACCTACACCTACACCTGCTGACAAAACCTGACAAGGAGCCATGTTCTTTCTAGGTGTCTAGGTATCTAAAGCATCAATCCAACTTGGACAACACACAACAGATACAACAAAATGCTTGTTGGGCATTAGAAGCTCCTTACTTCAAAGAGGCACCTGCTCTTTTCACAGGTTCACTCCTGCCTCTGTTAAGGATATAAATTATCACACCTTTTGGCTTTAATCTCTGCTCTTGCTATTACTACCTAGCTCCTTCCTTAATAGCCTCCTGCCTCCATTGCCTCCTCCCCCCTACCTCCTTCCTCTTGCCTCTTGCCTTCATTACCTCCTTCCTTAATAGCCTCCAGCCTATTACCTACTGCCTCTAGTACCTAAGTACCTACTGCCTCCTGTCCCCACTACTTGCCACCTTCTCTTCTTCCCTCTTTCAATACCTGCCTTCTCCTTCCACCTCTCCCACCTCTTCCACTCTTCCACCCTCCAAGGCTGAAAAATCTTTCTCTCCCTTCACCTTCTCCTCTTTCAACCCTCAAGCCAAAGACACCAGAAGTTCCTCTCAGCACTACCATCGTCGCGCAGTCACAATCATCTCACTACCACTGCCATCCTCACATGCGGCACCATGGTCTACTATTGCGGAACCTGTTGGCTCCGCTTTCCAGCTGGTTGGCACGCTCGTGAGCAGCATCTGGCAGACTTTGGTCACCGAGCACCAGCCTTCGAGTGTGACTCGTGCGATCGCATCTGCGGCAGTCAGTGGGCCATAAATCAACACATGGACGCGCTCAACCACTGGGCAGATGAATCCTACGACCTGTCCTCCGAAGAGCCGCCTAAGGAAGAGTACAAGCCATATTTTCCATCAAAGGAAAAGAACCAAGGATCCTGTGAAGAGTGCGCTTTGCTCTTTGCAAGGAAGGAAGACTTTGACCTGCACAACGAGGTGTTTCACAGCTACTGTGCTCCCTGCAACCGCACTTTCTCAAACTACGACAGTTTGACCCAGGTATGTGCCCTCCTTCGCCTCGCCTCTTGACATGACACCTTGGTGCTGACCCCCAAACCTTCCAGCACCTCGAATCCTCCATTCATCGGCCCATCATGGGACTTCAGTGCCCTTTTTGCAAACAATACAAGACAACTGCTACAACCCTGGTCAACCATGTGGAAGGCGGCAAATGCCCTCGAGCGCGTCTCAACCGCCACTTACTCTTCCAAGCTGTCCAGGATCGCGATCCGAACCGAACCATTACGCCAAAGTACATCCAAGCAGAGGCTGCAACGACAGTATACTACGTGGCAACAGAGCAGACCTACAACCGTCGTGCCCGCGCCTTCGAATGTTACATATGTAACAGGCACTTCCATTCACTCGACGGACTGAACAACCATCTGAATTCACCCATTCACCAGGAAAAGATCTACCACTGCCCCAACTCAAAATGCGGCAGAATGTTCACAGTTCTAGTCGGTCTGATGAGCCACCTGGAAAGCGGCTCCTGTCGTTACATGCGCTTCCGCGATGTTCAGCGGCAGGTCATGCAAGTCGTCGACCCCCGTCGCATGATCGAGTTCTGAGCGAAAGACGAGTTGGCAGCAGGTTGGATTTGGTTTGGCCGGGAACCGGGATGATCAGCCTTTTGTCGTGGATCATGAGGAAATGTCCCAACAGAAACGCTGCAGCATGGCCTATTTGAATTGACGACTTGAGGAAAGATGGATTGCATGGTTTGGGCTTCAGTGTTAAGAATCGCTAGTCTTCTAAATTCTCTTAGGAACAAACGCTTTCCACCTCTCTTTGCGCCCACCATTTCGACGTGACAGACCGGCAATTTCTAGACGTAGCTGTTTCCCATCTGTCGGAACCGATTGCCCGTCGCAGTCCGTCTTGGTCGTCCGACCAATTGGATGGAGGCGGGTGCAAGCGAGATGGAGCGTGACATATTGTGGTACCGTCGCATCGTTCGAGCACGCGGACTGACACATTCCGAAAAGCAGGTCGAATCGATGCGGGGACCGGGTCGGTGATCACGGAGCTGCATGCGATTGGTGCCATAATAGGCATTTCCAGAGTCGGAGACGATGTCCAAGGCCGCGCCACGCTCGTTTGGCGTCGGGGTTCGTCGGGACTGGGCCGAACTCATCAAGATGACACCAAGCGAGAAGATGGCTCAACGCCTTTTAACCGTACCGTGGCCCTTGTCCCCGAGCGGCTGTCAGCTCATATAAGGTGCATACGCAGTCTCCCTCCTTCTTCAAATCAAGGCTGACTTCACTTGTATTCTAGACTCCCAAAGAACGACAATCGCGTGCCTTGCCAATCGGAGAGACTCCGATACCTTCACCACCATGGCGATCGAAAGCAACGAAGACCTGGAGACACCCAAGACGACCGACCCGACACTCAACACGGTCGATTTCGGACTCCAGATTGGCGTTGAAGAGATACTTGTCGATGTCGACCCCGACGTGTCGCTCGAGTTTCTCAAAAAGGCCGAAGCGCATGCCGGGAAGCCGCCGCCTACGAGAGCATCTCGAGACAGCCTCCTGCAAACGCACAACAATTATGTCGCGCAGCAGCGCAGAGCGAACCAGGAGAAGGCGCCCCGCATGGTGAAGAAGGTCGTCTTGGCACTCTCGTATCCTCCATCGACGAAGCCGATCAAGGATCTCTCGCCCGTAAGCAACCACCCAGTTGCCGGGATGAGGTCGTGTTCTGACCCCAGATAGATGCGACTGGACGAGCTGTTGGTGGAGAACCATCACGAAGACAAGTACCTGTTGCTGAGAACAGTTGCCCCTCCGTACCATGGTGCCGGAACCATCACCGTCGTCGAAGATGAGCACGGCAATGTCGACAAGATGGCGGTGTACAATCAGAGCGAGTCTAGCGTTCTCCAGTCTGTCCCTGAAGGAACCTTGGTTCTCCTCAAGGAGCCTTACTACAAGTTCAGCGGAGAGAACGACTTCATGCTCTGCGTCGACCACCCTTCAGACATCATCCGCCTGCGGCCTGGCCCCGATGACGAACTAATCCCCGAGCTTTTCAGAGAACCAGAGGCCTTCAGCGAAGCAGCAGAGTGGCGAGACGCCGGAGACAAAGCCTTCATGTCTAGAAACTTGGCTCTGGCCCTGGCAAGGTACGCCAACAGTTCCTCCCGGAAGACAGTCACTGACGCTCGCCTAGCTATACGAGAGCCTTGGAGTTGGCGCCCGAGGAAGACCAGGCTTTTAGAATTGGCGTGCTCTCGAAACGAGCGGGCCTCAACCTCACGCTCAGGTGCTTCGACGACGCGATGTCAGACGCACTCGCATCGCGAGGCGGCGCGTCCGACTGGAGAGGCTACTTCATCGCTGCCCGGGCAGCCTACGAACTTACCCACTTTCAGACAAGCAAACAGCACTTCGAATCAGCATTAGCCCTCAATCCTCCCAGCGCGAACCTCCGGAAGGAGTACGAACGCTGCCTCGCCCGCCTCCAAGACGAAAAAGGCGCCTACGACTTTATCGCAATGGCCCGAGACGTGACCCCGAAGAACATCCACATCGACCGCGCATCATTCCTCTCCCGCACCGAGATCCGAGACTCGCCCCACCACGGCCGCGGCCTCTTCGCGGCGGAAGATATCAAGGCTGGCGACATTGTCTTCGCCGAGAAGGCGACCAGCGTGCCGAACGAGTTCAACCCGGAGCACAACGCCGCGGCAGCATACGCGCAGCTCATCGAGCTCTGCACGGACAACCCGACGGTCCACAAAAAGGTTCTCGATCTCTACGGCGGCACGTACAAGCGGTCGGATCTGGAGGGCACCGAGGTGGACGGCCGGCCGGTGGTGGACGTGTTCCTGCTCGAGTCGATCCGGCGCAAGAACTGCTTCAGCGGCGCGCAGGTGTCGGCGCAGGCAGCCAACGCCGAGTGGGACATGTTCAAGCAGGGCATGTCCCGCGGCCTGTGGACGCACTCGGCCTACGCCAACCATGCGTGCCTGCCGAACTGCAACCGCTCGTTCGTCGGCGACATGCTCGTCGTGCGGGCAACGGTGGACATCTCCCAGGGATCCGAGATCACACACATCTATCTCCCGCCCAAGGCGGCATACCTCTTGCGCCAGCCGCAGTTCCGCCGGAGCTGGGGATTCGAGTGCCAGTGCCCGCTCTGCGCGGGCGAGGCGAAGTCGCCGGCGGAGCAGCACCGGAAGCGCGTCTCGGTCCTTTCGGAGCTTCAGCGGACGATGAAGAAGAAGAGCCCGGCGCGTTTCCAGCCGGACGCGACGATCCGACAGGTGCAGAGGCTGGCGGACAAGCTCGCGGACCTGCACGAGGCGGAGGTGTACGACGCCATGCCGCGGCTGATGCTCGTGTGGCCGACCATGTGGCTCATCGAGGCGTGGCACACGCGGAAGCAGTGGCACAAGGTCGTGCGGTGGGGGTGTGAGGTGCTGCGCAACTTTGGCTTCGTCGAGCCCGTTCGCGAGGGGAGGTTGCATCTGTACAAGGACACGCTCGCCGTCACGACTTTTGACGTCGTCAAGGTGCTGAAGCTCGTGTCGGAGGCGTACGCGGCTCTTGGGCAGGAGGTTTTGGCGAAGGACTGCGTTGATGCTGCGAAGATTGGGTTGAAGACGATGGTTGGGTATGTTACTGACGAAACCTTTGAGGCGTTCAAGTAGGTCGAGGTTTGCGTTCTGTATATCATCAACGGTTCGTTATTTCAGCAAGAATGAAAGCGTCAACTGTTCTGACCGCTACCACCTCGTCGTCCGTCGTCGTCGTCCATCGTTATCGTCCGTGATCGTCCTCCATCGTCCGTCATTGACTGTCATTATCCGCCATTGTCCGCCATTGTCCGCCATTGTCCGCCATCGTCCGCCATCGTCCACCATCGTCCGCCATTGTCCGCTATTGTCCGCCATTGTCCGCTATTGTCCGCTATTGTTGTCCGTTATTATCATCCGTCATTGTCCTTTGTTATTGTTGTCTGTTGTTGTTGTCGTCGTTGTAACTATTATTATAGGAGAGCTAAGCAACTTAGGGGTGTTGGATACTAGACGAGGGGGTGACGAATAAGATCTCCCTTCCGTAATTGGGAGTTGTTCATCCGGCTCTGCGCGTGCAACTTCGGCACATCCAGGTCCGATGGCCACGTTCCTTAGCCGAGATTATCATGTAGGAACCCACGGCTTCTGGCGTGGTCACACACCACGTGCATTCAAGCTCATCAAAGTTTTCACCACGTTGGCTGGCTTGCGTGATTTTCTCCAGCGTTCACCGTTTTGCCGAGAGATATGACAAGCCTTGGCAAAACGGGCATTCGTCGCCTTGGCGGTTGGCACCCTCGGGCGACGAGCATGAATCAGGGCCTAGCGTTATCGCTGCGAGGAGGGAAAAACCCTTTCTTGGCAATTGAAGGTTTTTTTCTTTGCTTTCGGTCTATTGAGCGGGGGAAACAAATGGAATCGGATGAACCTTTCCCTCGGGTCTTGTCGATCAATTGTGCTGACATCTCAGGTGTTGCGACTCGATCGCAGTGTTTATTGACATCCACAACACTCAACCCAAGAGGGATTGAGCTCGGTCAACACTACAATGGTTTCCAAGACTCTTCTTTCCCCTCAATTGAGTCCATTTTAACCCATGGAACCATTACGTACACTCGTCTACGTCATATCTGACCAGCTGCAAGCCTGCGCCAACTCTTGCAGACGAGACCTCATGCCGGGAGATGTGATCAGGATCGCGCATATCCCGCCAAAACTCCGACCACCGCAGGAGCAAACTTGCACAACAGCCGACAGGCCGACCTAACCCCCTCTCCTCCCTCCCCCGACACTCTTCCAACATAATCGGTAACTGGTCGCGTGCCTCTTATCGGCACTGAGGGGGAAACGAAAGAAACAGAAAAAAAAAAGTCATGAATCGAGCGGGGTACGCAGCAACGAAGCTGCAGGCCAAGACAGATCCTACGTGAGGGAATGCCTGTCATTTTTTCCCACCCCCCACCCCGCGACTGACCATCGCTTTCCGGACGACGCCGATCCTGGGCTACGTCGTGATAAGTCGTTAATAACTTCTGCGAAGATGGGGCTCGTCCGTCGCCCGCCCTCCTCCCCCCCGCCCGATGCTAACCCCGGAACCCGCTGGAGGAAGGAAGAGGTTGCGCGGCAATTTGAGAGGACCTTCTATGTCGAGTTAGGCGCGTGCCGTCGACAAGAAAGATGCTGCATGAGGCGGGGTGAACGAGGAGGAGAATGAGGGGGGGGAGCATTGGGATCGTGACACGGGCTGGTGGTGTATATCACTGCAACGCTCCTCTGCCCGTCCCACGTTTTCTGTTGATCTTCATCGACTTCGCAGCCAAGTCGTCGCTCCCCCCTCTTCTCTGCCACCTTGTCCAGGCTTGGCTTCCCATTCCCAATTCTCCCCCTCCCCTTACCCAGGAACAACACCCACAGGACGCCCATCATGTCCGCCCTCGCCTTGATCCTCTTGGCAGCCGCCCCCGCGGCCCTGGGCCAGACCTTCCAGCGCCTCGGCGCCTGCCCGGACCTGGGCTGCGTCTTCCCCCCGGACCAGGCCAACTTCCTGCCCGGCCAGAACTTCGACGTGCGCGTCGAGGTGCACGCCCCCGTCAACGGCACCGAGGCCTTCGCTGACGGCGTGCCCGACACGGACTTCTCCGTGGTCGTCGCCAGCAACGAGTTCCCCGAGGGCAAGCCGCTGACCGAGTTCTTCGGCCTGGAGGCCGAGCCGCCGCTCGAGAAGTGGACGTTCTCGTGGCACGAGGACCTCTTCGCGCTCGACGCGGGCACGCCGTCCGTCGTCAACGTCGCGTCCAAGGCGTGGCGGCACCTGGCGCTGCGGGAGCCCGGGAACTACACCGTGGAGATGAGCTACTACAACGGCACGCGCAGGACCGTCGCCGAGTGGTTCGTGCGGCCGCTCGCCGAGGAGAAGAAGGCCAAGAACGTGGTGCTGTTCATCGGGGACGGCATGACGACCAACATGATCACCGCCGCGCGCCTGCTGGGCCACAAGAGCGTGAATGGGAAGTACCAGAGCAGGATGCAGATGGACGAGTTTCCCATCCTGGGACACCAGATGGTGAGTTGTGGAAGTGGCGTGTTGTTGAGGCGGGTTGGCTGACTTGGTGAATAGACTCACTCCGTCGACTCGTTTGTCACGGATAGTGCCAACTCGGCTTCGGCGCTGTACTCTGGACACAAGGGAACTTCCGACTCCATGGGGTACGTGAACGCGGCCAAGTGGATGTGGTCTCTTGCTAAGTTGCTTCTAGCGTGTACTCGGACTCGTCCGCCGACGACTTTGACGACCCCAAGGTCGAGACCATCGTCGAGATGGTGACCCGCATCTGGTACGAAACCCCTTCTCATCTGCATCTCACGATGATACTGACAGCCTCCCAGGGGCAGCGCGTGGGGTGCCGTCACAACCGCTGCCCTCGACGACGCCACGCCCGCCGCGCTCACCGGCCACAGCCGCTCCCGCTCCAACGCCGGCTCCCTCATCGACCAGGCCCTCAACGGCATGACCAACTACTCGTGGAGCTCCCACCCGGGGCCGGACGTCTACTTCGGCGGCGGCGCCTCCACCTTCCTCCCCGGCGCGTCGTCGTACCTGGGCAAGGACTACTACGACGAGTTCCGCAAGCAGGGCTACTCGGTCAGCTGGAACGCGACGGCCCTCGCCGCCGCGCCGGTCGACACCCCCGCGCTGGGCGTCTTCTCCCTCTCCCACCTGCCCGTCTGGCTCGACCGCAACGTGCTCACGGAGAACATCGCGTCCCTGAAGACGCACCCCTCCGGCGACGGCTCCGCCCCGACCGACCTCCCCGGCCTGAAGGACATGACCCTCAAGGCCATCGACATCCTGCTGGAGCGCAGCGGCGACGGGGGCTTCTTCCTCATGTCCGAGGGCGCGTCGATCGACAAGCAGATGCACGCGCTCGACTACGACCGCGCGCTCGGCGACCTCTTGGAGTTCGACGACACCATCCGCGCGACGGTCCGCCGGCTCCGCGAGGCGGGCGAGCTCGAGGACACGCTCATCGTCGTGACGGCCGACCACGGCCACGGCTTCGACGTTTTTGGTGTGGCCGACACCGAGTACCTCGCGGCCCAGGACACGGACCGCAAGAAGCGCGACGCCATCGGCGTCTACGAGCGCTCGGGGCTGTCGCACTACACGGTCGAGAGGCCCGACGGCATCCGCTACGGCACGGGGCCGCACTTCCCGCTGAACTGGAGCCCGCGGTACGCCATCGCCCCGGGCTTCGGCGCCGCGCCCGACAGGAGGGAGAACTACCGGCTGCACGAGTCCCCCCGGAAGGTCGTCGTCAGCGACCCGGAGGACGAGGGCGGGTACGTCGCCAACCCGGAGGACGGCGAGGGCGGGTTTTACGTCCAGGGCACGCTGCCGCCGTCGTCGTCGTCGGGCGTGCACTCCATCACGGACGTGCCGGTCTTCGCGATGGGGCCGTGCCAGCAGAGCTTCGCGGGCGTGTACGACAACACGGACGTGTTCTTCAAGATTGCGTCGTGTCTTGGTCTGGGGCAGTCGTCGGAGACTCCCAAGAAGAGGTGAGCGCGCTAGAGGATGTTGGGGATGAGAAGGGGTTAGAATAGTCGTTCCAAGGCGATCTGGAAGTAATGACAATAGTTGATGAAAAAATGTCTCTTTTTCAAACCAGGTCTGCCTCCCGGTGACGGTTATGCAGGATCACCTTGCAGCAGTCCACGTCCTCGGTCCCAAACTCCTCCCGCGCGGCGTCCTTGGCCGCCCACACCTCACGCATGTCCTCCCGCGCGCGGAGCAGGCTCGGCAGCCGCCTGCTCTCGTACATCTCCCGCAGCCGGTCGAGGACGAGCCGCCGCGGCTCCGGGTCGACCGACTCGCAACCCGCGGTCCACAGCGGCCACGCGTGCGCCGACGCCGACGGCGAAGAGACGGGCACGCGGAGCAGGTGGCGGATGCACTCCCTCGCGTGGGCAGGCTTCGGCGGCGGCAGGGCGCTGGCGTCGTCGTCCCACACGCGGTAGAGGTAGATCACCGCCGCGTGGCGGTACGCCTGTATTGTGTTCTCCATGTCGTCGTCGGGGGCGGCGGGCGCGGGGCGGAGGAGGCTCTCGCGGATGGCGAAGCCGCGGCGCTGGTGTGCTTGCCCGGACTGGCCCTGCATCCTGCTAATCGCGCCCACGACGGAGACTAACTCCGTGAGACGGGCGAGGCTGTCGGCGTCCTCGAGAGGGGCGACGCAGCCCGCGGCGCCGCCCAGCAAGGGCCTCGCGGCGCGCGAGACGGAGGACATGACGTCGTGGTAGAAGCACAGGCTGAACAGGAAGCGCGCGGCGGGGCTGGTCCACGAGGCCGGCCCGCCGGAGTGCGCGATGACGGCCCTGGCGCCGGCGAGGTGGTCGACGCGGCTGTCGGTTTCGAGGAGGCGGTCCGAGATCTGCAGGATCAGGATCGCGGCGAGGGAGAGCTGGGGGTCGGCGGACTGGATGGTGGAGCGGAGGGAGGAGACGGCGTGGAGCATGTGGCGGGAGGCCATGGCGCGCATGCTGTTGTTGTTGTTGTTATCAAAGGATGAAGGGGAAGAGGAGCGGAGGACGGCGAGGTGGCCGGCTGCCATGGAGGAGACGGCGGAGCGCAGGGCGGAGGAGCGGAGCATCATCGGGGTTAGGTGCACGAGGAACGGGTTCTGGGCGGTGGAGGCCATGGAGACGACGCCTGCGAGGGAGGTCGTCCAGTGGTGGAGGAGGAGTCGGTCTGTTGGCGTGACGTCGGACGGGAGGTAGGACGGATTCCGGATGAGGGTCGTCGTCCGGGCGGGGCCGGGATCGGAGTGGCGCTGTGGCGCCGGTGATGGTGCCGAGACGCCCCTTTGTGACGACGACGACGATGATGATGATGCCACCGCCGCCGCGCCCTTGGATTTTGAACTTCGTCTCTTAGTCACCTTTGGCGCGCCCGAGGATGCATCTGCCATGACCCATCGCACCCTGAGGCCGTAGCCTTTGCACGTCTTGCCGAGGCGGATGCACCGGCCGCATGTCGGCTTCCCCTCGTCGCACTTGTAGCCGTCATCGCTGACCGTGATGTCAGCTGAGGTCCGGTTTCGAGGATCTCAGAAATCTTCTTACCGGCATGTCAAGCAGCCCGTTCTTGTTCTCGTATGTGGCGCCATCGTTGAGACTGTTGCCGAGTGTCGTCGGGAAAGAGAAGGAAATTCTGCGCCGAGGCGCCGGTCACAGGTGTGTGGGCCAGCGGGGACCAATTCAATCGGCGATAACGGGTCCGGATTAGCTCCGAACTCCCAGTTGAAGCTAAGAACATCTCTCAGGCACCGCGAGTTTGTTTCTATTTTCTGTGCAGGATTCTTGGTAATTTCTTATTTCTCACTTCAATGGGAAGCTCAAAAACTGACAACTGATCTCCAGACCATCCCGCCAATCGCACCTCTCTGGCAAAGTCCGAGGACTCGGCGCCGGTCCACGACGTTCCTATGGCCAGACCACCCTCTAGGTATTCACCGGTAGCGATCCCGCGGTGCTTGATTTTGGACGCGGATGAGCCGGTTCGTCCCCGGACCAGGGTTGATGAGCTCATGCTTGTTGGTTCACAAACAGCGGCTGCCCAATAAGCAGACGGTTACGCTTCGTTGGTGCTGTGCGTGTTTGCTCCCACCTCTTCCTCGCAGCCTGCTTTCCCCGGACACAGGAGGTCTCACACAGGCTGATCACAGCGTCCAAAGGCCTCCGGCATGCATCATGCAGCCCTCGATCTTCCCCATCTAAGCGCCGGTGAGTCGGATAGATGACTGATCTCGTGGTCATCGGCGGTACCACGGGCTTTCTGGCTGTTGGTTTACTCGTAGGTAAAAGAATGTGGCGATTAATCCGTACGGGGTTAAATATTCGTTATAAAGAGTAATGATATTTATAGGTTAGAAGTAGCCTAGGTACTAGTATAAATATTAGAGCTATAAGTAGAGCTATATAGTTATATAACTCTATATAGCTATAGCTCCTACTATAGTACTATATACTATAGGGGCTAACTATATAGTAGTTATACTAATACTAATACTTTTTACTTTATAGCCTAAAGTATATAACTTTAATAAAAAAATAATTATTTTTATAAAAAAATAGTAATTAATACTATTTAATAAACTACTACTCTTTATAAAATTAAAAAAAAATTTAAAAACCCCTATAGGAGTTAAGCTTTATTTTTAATAAACCTAGGGACTTATTAAAATACTTAAAGCTTATTAAAACTACTTTTAGAGTAACTATAAACTATATTTTTTTCTTTTTTCTACTTATATCCCTAAATCCTTTATATTTCTAGCTTTATTTACTTTTTTATATAACCTATCCTTTTATTTTAATTATTATACTATTACTATTAATAAAGCTTTTAAAAGCGTAGTTTAAAAAGGTTTTTATAAAAGTATTAACTAGGTTATTACTTCCTACTATTTAGTAAATATTAGTAATCTTATATTACTTATAGGACTATTTTAGGACTATAATATTAATTATTAACTACTTTTTTTTAGTAGTACTAAGTTTAATAAAGTATTTATATAGTAAGTATAAATCTATATATACTACTATAGGGTTCTTAAAAAGCTAAAAATAGTTAGTTATAATTTAAAGAGTCTTAGTAATAATAAGGGCTATATTAGTACTAACTATTATACTATAAATCTTAAATACTAGTATACTATAAATAATGTATTTATTTTTTATAAAGCTATAATAAATAATATTACTAATAAACTTAAAAGTATTATTAGTAAAGTAGTACTTATTACTAAGGATAATAATAAAGTTAAACTATACTAAAAGGTTATTATTATTAGTAAATAATTTATTTATAAATATAAAAAGCTTATTAATAGTAAAGTTAAAAGGGACGTATATTAGTCCTTACTTTTAGTTATTAATTTACTACTATAAATACTTATTTAGGGCCCTAATATTATTATTACTAAGCTTTTAGTACTAAGTAGTAACTAATAAATTATAGAATACCTTTAGTTAATAAATTATTATAATATAAGTACCGTATACTTACTACTAAACGTACTTAGCCTTTTAATTTACTCTAGGGGTTATAATAATAAGCTTTTTACCCTAGCCCTTTTATTAAAACACTAAGTTACTACTTTTAAAGCTTAAAATACTACTATTAAATATAAGGGGATTATTAGTAGTTAAGAAAGTTTTTAACTTAGCTATAAAGTTTACTTTTTAAAACTAGTTATTTTTTTAAGTTAAAAAATTAATAATAAAAAGCTTTAATATATTATTAATTTATATTTTAATTATAGTAAACTTCTTATTATTAATTAATAATATTAAAAAATATAAATTATATATTAAACTAACTATATTAACCCTCTTATAGTAGTAGTAGTTATATATTACTTATTAGTACGTTCCTACTTTTATAATACTATAAAGTAGTTTTTTAATAACTATAATAGTATTATAAGGGTAATAATACTTAATTTACTTAAAAAGTTTTATAAGGATAGTATAATTAAACTTTATTTTTAACTATATATATACTTAAGTAATATTTTAAAGCTATAGAGTTATACTATTATAAATTAAAGAAAGAGTTAAAGTAAAAATTAATTACTATAAAGCTTATTAAATTATTAAAAATTATATAAAAATCTTAGCTTTACTATTATTAATATAGCTTTAAATTATAAAATAAAACTTTTTATAAAAACTATTTATAGTCTTTTTTTAATTTTATTAATAATCCTTAATTTAAATATATAGTAGCTATTATAAATTTTAGGGTTATAAAGAATAAAGTTAAAAATGTTATAATCCTAAAGTACTATAATCTCTTACTTTATTAATAACTAAAAGGATTTACTAAGTATAGTAATTACGCCCTTATTACGTAACTTAATTATAAAAGTAAAATTAACTTTTTTTTTTACTAAAATATATATTATAGTAGTATTTTTATAAGGGTAACTAGGACGTTTTTTAAGTAACTAAAAGAAGTTTTTAGTAGTAGGGAAAGAAGTAGTATTAATAATAATTTTATTAAGAATTTCCTTAAATAACTTAGTTTTATTAAAATTATCCCTAAGGCTATTAGTTTTATTATTTTTAATCTCTTTAGTATAGCTAGGGTTATTTAATAGTAAAAATTTAAAGTTAACTTATTATTATTATTATAAAAGGGTTTAACAAAGGTTAATTTAAATATTTATAGACTTTATAAAAGGGCTAGTATATAGAACTCGCTATTAATTAAAAGTAATAAGTATAAACCTTATTAACTACCCTTTTTATACTATACTTTAACTTTAAATTAAAGTAAAAAGTTAAGGCTTATAAATATATTAAAACTATTATATACTTTAAAGCCTTTTATAACTATTTATTTAGTATAAAAGTAGTAGACTTTATTTATAGCTTTATAAATAGTAGTAGTTTTAATTATAATATTTAATAATAGTAAAAAAGAGTTATTTATATAAAAGTATACTCTAAATACTAATAAAGTTAGAATAAAGTTATTTAAACTAGTAGTATTATTAATAACTTTAACTATAGCTTAAAAGTAAGTATTATAACTTATCTTAAAGTTCTTTACTTTAAAAATCTTATAAATTCTATATACTATAATATAGTACTTTTTAACTTTATTAATTAAATAGTATACTTTAATTAAAGTATTTTTAAGAGTAATACTAAAGGATTTAGTATTACTATAGAACTTATTAAACTAAAATCTAATACTTAAATTAGTAATAAAGTTATTAAAGGGTCCTTAGTATATATTAATTTAGTTTTTTTAGAATATTTACTATAAATATTTAATAAAGAGTAATTCTAAAAAGTAAATAGTATTAAAAACTATAGATATATTAACTATATATAAAACTAACTTACTATTAATATATATAATATTAATAATAACTTTATAATTAAAGTTAAAGTTATTATAAAGGTTAAACTTAAAGTAAAATAGTATTAAACTATTAAATTAGTATTAATAGTATATATAATTAAGGGCCTTAATAATAGAAATTTTAATAGGATTTTTAGCCCTTTATAAAGTATTATAGAATTATTAAATAAAAGGATACCTAAATTAATAATAAAAATAGTAAAGCTTAACGTTAATTAAGTAGTAGAATACTAGTAACTCTTTAAAGTTAAAAATAAACTATTTATACCCCTATTATTAAATAATTAAAACTATAGTAGTACTTTACTAAAGCTTATTATAAATATTATTAAAAATAATACTAAGTTAATTTATATTACTTAAGTTAAATAAAAATAAAGTACTTATAAGTATTATATAAAAAGTAATATTTTTAAATAGAGTAAAGATATTAATAGATTTAAGTAAGTTAACTAGTACTATATTTTTAAAAGAGATAAAAATTTTATTAGTACTAAAGGTATTAAACTTAAAGTTTAGTAAAGAGTAATTTTATAGTACTATATATTAATTATAGTTTATAGTTAAAAACTTTACTACCCTAGTATTAGGTATAATACTATAAAAATATTAAAGGAGTAGTAACTATTATATATAAATATTAATATAAGTACTAAGTAAAAAAAGGGGTTTATTTATATTAAGTAGTAAACTATAGTATTATTTCTAAGTAGTTTAAGGATATAGTAGCTATTAATAGTAGCTAAGTTATTAATACTTATAAAAGTATAGTAGGCCGTTATATAATAAATAAATTTAATATCCTTTTTAAGCTTTAAATTACCTTTTTTAAAACTATTAGTAACTAAGGGGTTATTATTATTATTTAGGGAGTCTTTATATTAAAGTAAAAACTAGTAATATCCCTTATAWAAGGGATTCTAAATATAAAATAATAATTTATAGTATTTATATACTTTATTATACTCCTTTTATAAGTACTTATTAAACTAGTAGCTGATTTTACTATAAATATAGTACTTTAGTATACTACTACTATAAAAGGAAAGTATATTACTATAAAGATAGTTATAAGTATTATAACTTTAGTAGTAACTATTATAGTAGCTACTATATTTATAGTTAATATAGTAAGTATTTATAAAAACGTACTAGTTACTTATAGTATAGCTATTAGTAATACTAGTAGTTAATTATAAGTTAGTAATAGTACTACTAAATATAAAAAATCTTTTATTAATAAAAACTAATATAAAATTTAAAAAGGAGTTATAAATAGTAAAAAGTTAGCTATATAGAGTATAGTTACTTTAGTACTCTTTATTAAGTATAAACTAAATCTTTAAAAACTTTATAATTATTTTATTAAAGTACTTAATATAAAACTTACCTTAACTATTTTATATCTTTATAGTAAAGTTAAAATATTTTTACTTAAAAAAGTACTATTAATATATTTAATTAGTTTTAAAGTAGTTACGTAGTATAACTACTATATTAAAGAGTAATAAAGAAAAGGTAGAGTTACTAAAGTAGTTATAATAAAACGTTTATACTTAACTTTATAGTAATAGTAAAAAGGTAATATAGGCTTAATATTAAAAGATACTTATAAAGTAGTAATTATACTTAAAGATTCTAAACTTTATATTTAGAAATTCGTACTAGTTACTACTATAAGTTATACTATCTTTAAACTTAAAAAGGTTAGTAAGTATTCTTAGTATAAAAGGGTTAAAAAGTAGTAGTACTAGAGTTAAGGGGTTTTAAAAAAAATCTCTAAAATAATAAGGGTAGGGTTAACTTTATATAGCCTTATAAGGCTAATAGAGCTAGTTATAGTATTAATTTTCTAAAAAGAATTAAGAAATAGCTACCCTTTATAGTAGTAAAGTATTTATATTTTATAATATAGTATTATTATAATATTTAATTAATAGTAAAATAATACTTTTACTTTACTTAATTAACTCTTAAGTACTATATAACCTACTAGTTATAATATATTTAAAAAAGCTAGGCTTTTTAGAGTTAACTTTAAAGCCCTTATAAAGAGCTATTACTTTTATAATATCTTTTTTACTTTAAAAGTTAAATTAACTTATTTAAGTAATATTATAAAGTTACTTATTAATATCCTTTTATAAAAAAGTAAACTTAATACTATTAAAGTATAAATAGTTTTTAATAATATAGTAAACTTTAAATAAAACTTAAGTAAAAGTAACTATAAACTAATTACTAAAATTAATATTAAAAGTCTCCTAAAGCCTATAGTTAATAAAGCCTTTTATAGTATACTTATTAAGGGACTATAGTAAGTAAGTTTTAAGAGTAGCTATTAGAGTATTTTTTATAAGTTTATTATAATTAAAAATAAACTACTATATAATAAAATCTATATTAATTACAAGTCTCTAAATAGCTACTATAAAAAAGAAGTCCTTAAAAGGCTTATTTATAAAAGCTATTTATGATATTTTTATAACTTATATAACTATATAAAAGTCCTTTTAGTTAGAATTTTAAAATTTACTAAAAAGCTTTATAACTACTTTATAAAAGGCTAGTAATAAGAAGTAGTTATTAGGTTATAAATAATTAGTAATAGCTTTAAATCTTATTATTACTATATAAAAAAATAAAGTTAGAGTAATAAATAATAAAGATAATAAATAGAAATAAAAGAGGGATTATAAAGATCTATAAAGAGTCTTATTATTATTAACTTTAAAAAACTTAATAAAAATCCTTATTAATAAAAAAACTAAAGCTAAATAAACTACCTACTTAAAAAATAAAAGTATATAGTTATAAAAAAAACTTTAAATTTATAAATCTATAGAGCCTAATATAGATTTATAAATAATAAAATTAATAAATAAATAATAGTCTAAACAACTAGTATATACTAGTAATAAAATTTTCGTTAATTTAAGTAATTATAAAGTAATCTATAGTATCTTAAATAAATATAGTAGGGGTTTAAAGTAGAAAAACAAGTTATAATTATAGTTAGTAAAAAAGTCTTTTTTATAAAAGCAGATCTTAACCCTTATTAAAAAAAAGAAAGGTAATATTAAGGAAGTTTATAATTATAGTAAAAAGCAGTAACAGTAGCTTCTTTAAAGGAGTTATATTATTAAAAAATAAGCTATAACTAACTTTTTTTTAAAAAAAAGGAGTTAAAAAAAGTAAAAAGTAAGTTAAAAAAAGGAGTTAATAAAAAAAGTAAGTTAAAAAAAAGCTATAAGTAAAAAGAAAAAGAAAAAAAGTTATTATAAGGGGATTTTTATAGTCTCTTTATAGTACTTTAATAGTAATATCTTACTTATTTAAAGCTATAATTTTATTAATAAAAGCTTAATAGAATTATAGGTTTATTACGTCTTAATACTTCCTTTTTTTGTATACTTTTAAAGGTCCGTTTATAAAGTTAGGGTCCTTTTTTAAAATTAAAGGGATATTTAGTATATTAATAGTATTTTAGGAGTCCCGTTTTTAAAGTTAAAGTTATAATAGTTTATTATTATCTCTTTTAAGTAATTCTAACTAATTTATAACTTATAATTAAGTAGTAATAAATAAGTTAACTACTAATTAGTATTAGTTTATTTATAAATAAAAAAATATAGTAATTAATTTATATAGAGTTAAATATTTGTTATAAAGAGTAATAATATTTATAAGTTAAAAGTGGCCTAGGTACTAGTATAAATATTAGAGCTATAGGTGGAGCTATGTAGTCACGTGACTCTGTATGGCCATAGCTCCCACCGTGGCGCTGTACGCCACGGGGGCTAACTGCGCAGCGGCTATGCTAATACTAGCCTTATTTATCTGGGGTACTGCAGCCACATAAAGCCACAGGATCCGGCACATAGATTTGATGGTTTGATGAGGCCGCGGCGAGAAGATGAACTGCTGAGATACTGGAGAAGGGTCGACAGGGCTGCCGCCCACAGAGTACAAGTTCCCCGATTCGCCTGCCTTGTGGAAATTACGTAGAGGCTAGAATTATCTCGATGCCGTTAGTTTCGACGGAAGCTCTAGTACCCGTTGTCTTCCWATCTTGGCAACGTCAAGATAGGCGAAAGGGTGGTATTTGGCTGTTTGTTTAGAACTGCTGCCCTCGACTCTCGAGTCTGCACGCCCATGCAGGCGAGAGCAAACATTCCCTTTTCGGACATGAGCAGTACACGGTTTTCAACGGCCGCCAATGGAGCGCTGAGCTAGGCGGCCTCCCTGTATCACAATTCTGATTGTTCTCATTGTTGTTCTACTTGGGCTCATTCTCGACGGTTGATCTCTATCCTTGCCACTGATAAGATTTCAGATCACAGCTGCTATTGCGATGGTGAAACAGCATTTTCCAAGGCAGCAATTGCGCTGAAATTACTTACAAAGATGAAAACCAACCGCCAGCATACCCTCCTCTCGTACGTTCTCAACTACCGTAAGGCTGTGTGGGTGTTGACGCCATCAAATCGAACCATGATTCCCTGCCGTGGACGTCGATGAGCCATCCCCCCATCCCATCGCGCACATCGATCACATTCAGACCTCGACAGAGATCCCCCACGTGGCACTGTACGGAAGGCTCCCGACGGCTTACTGTGGCGGCCTTCCCCCCTTGCTGTTTTCTCGCTTGTTTGCTCGAGGGCTGACGGTAAACCGACCTGAACTTCTGAGCTGTATGGTCCGGTACATAGTATGCATCTCGCAACAAGAAGCACGGTTTCCCATCTGCCACCTGTGCGACGCCTCTTGGAGCTCTCTTCCTCTCTCTTTCAACCGCTCGCATTTCCAAGTCGGTTGGTTTGAAGGCTGCGCTCTCTTTCTTGGTCTGCGGTTGGTGGACGTCCGTCACGCCGGAGGATTCCTGCCAGAAGCAAACGAAGACGGTGCGTTTGGCTCCCTTTCCCCCCCCTCCTGCCTGTTTCTTGCTACCAGAAAGACTTGGTCATTTTTACCCTTCTCGGACTGCCTTGATTGCACCCTCCAACATGGCGTTCCTCCTCTCGCGCAGCCTGTTGGGATCAATGGGCCATCCTGCATGACCGGCTATCAAAGGAGAATGCCATTGTCCAACAAGGAATTAAGGCGTCATGAATCCAGGGAAGGGGGGAGAAAGTTTGGGAAGCTACTCGCGGGGGACGACATAAACAAAATGGCGATGCTCGTCCTTGCCAGAGCCACCTGGCGAGCCTTTTCCTCTCACGACGCAAACCGCTTCGGCGCAACCTCGCAGCTTGGCCCTTTCCCATCCCCATTATATGGTTCCCGACGCTTTGGTCGGTCCCCATTCTCTCCCAGCCGTTGTGCAACACAGCATTGACGCCTCCTGCTGCATACCGCCATTTCGCCTGACGACGAGGACGCTCGGGCGTGCTAAGAAGGACCAGCGAACCAAACTTCCAAACTTTCCGTCTCAGTTCTCTCTCGTTACCGCCAGGCGCGCTTCTGGCATCCAATCCGCTCGCGCATGAGAGTCTGAGGAGAGTGGGACTTTCTATCCCGCCTGGTGCGTGCGAAAACAGAAACGAGGATGCCGGCCAAGGGCTCGGATGCTTGGAAGGCCGAGGACAAGGGCCCGGAGATGATCACGATCTGCTGGGCGATGACGGCCCTCACGACGGTCTTCGTCGTCGCGCGGGTGTGGTGCCGGAGGCGGATCGGGCACAAGTTCTTCAGCGACGACTACTACTGCATCATCTCCTTGGTAAGTGCACACTCTCCTTCCTGACATATTCAACGAGTGGGGGAAGATACACCAATCGGCGATGCCGTCGCAGAAAGACACGTCAAAAAAAAGTGTCTAACTAACAAGCACATCCCCCAGGCCTGCACACACGCCTCAACGGCCTTCGCGACAGTCGCGATCGGCCACGGCTACGGCCGACACATGGCCGTGCTCACGTACGAGCAGAAGAAGGCCGCCATCTTCTGGGCCCACGTCGGCTTCGCCCCGGGCATCATGTCCTTCGCGATCCCCAAGATGGCCGTCGTCGCCCTGCTGACGCGCCTCATGAACCCGGCCCGCGCGCACCTGTGGTTCCTCTGGGGCATCACCGTCCTGTGCCTGCTCACGCACATCGTTGTCCCGGGCTTGCACTTTGGCCGCTGCGTGCCGGTGCAGTCCATCTGGGACGAGCGCGTCGAGGGGAGGTGCTTCGATCCGAACATCACCGTCGACTACTCCATATACGGCGGAAGTTAGTGCAGTCTTTTCTTTTCTTGGTTATTTCGTTCTCTTGGTGTTAGTTTCTCCTCTGATCTAGTATTGTTCTCGTACTGACCTGGTGTCGAATGTAGTCTTGTCGGCGTTTGTGGACGTCTATCTCGCTCTATACCCAACCGTGGTCCTCTTTGGTCTGCAGATGCCACTGAAGAAGAAGATAGCCCTGTCGTTGGCACTCGGCGTCGGAGCAGTGTAAGTCTTCTCCCTGTCACTGCATGCTCTTCACCTGAACTGACGCCGCCGCAGCGGGGGTGCCGTCGCAATCATCAAGACCGTCCGTCTACCATTACTAAGAGAAGACGACTTCACCTGTAAGTCAACCCCCTCTCTTCCCATTGAAACCTCACAAGTTGATACTGACATGTCTCATCACGAATCAGACCACACTTCTGACTTACAAATACGAACAGTGTAAGCGCCCACCCTCCGGCTATTCGGCTCCGAACCAACACGTCGATCAAACCACCCGACTCTAACCGCGAGTCTTGACTAACTTCTTTCCCTCGCAGCGTAGAAGGCAGCACCATAATAATCGCAAGCACGATCCCCGTCCTCCAGCCCCTCCTCGAGATGGCCCTCCGCCGCAACCCCTTCAGCTCCGCGCGGTCCAAGGACGCCAAGACCGTCGGCGAGGGGAGCAACAGCAACAGCAACAACACGCCTCGCTACTACGAGGACTACGCCTCCCAGCGCGCCTCCTCCATGGGCGGCAGCAAGATCGAGCTCGGGCTGCGCAAGCCCAAGCCCAAGCTGCGAGATGATCTGGGCTTCACCATCATCGAGGACGACAGCCAGGAGAGCATCCTACAGGGCTTGCGGGAGGACAAGAGGGAGGAGGCGGGAGCCTGCGCTTCCGCAGTTGTAGCAGTAGACCCGGTTTTCGTGCCAGACGACAAGCCGACGGACCAGCCCCGGCCATTAGCAGCAGCGGGAGGCATCGTCCGAACGGACGTCGTGCGGGTCTCGTTCGGGGAGAAGGGCGAGCGCGGGGATGAGTCGGGGTCGAGGAGTTGGGACATCGTCTGAGGCTTCGTCGTCGCGCATCTGAAGGACGATGTACAGCGGCCCCCCTGTACTATGACGATGCCGTTATCGAGATCCGTTTCTTTTGTTCATATTCCATTTGTGTGTTTGACGTTGTTCGAACCCTCGTCTTATTGGCCCGCCGGGAGGGACTTCCACGGAGAAATCTCAGAGATCGACCCGGAGCCGCCTGGCGCATGGCCGGTAATCTGTAAATTAGTAATCGCTTCCGAAGCGTCACGATGCTGATGACCTTGGAGTTGCTGTGTATAAGGGTTCTTGCGTTGGGCCAGGTGCACGATGTTGGCATTGTGTTCCGGCGGAGATGCCCTCAATGTTTGTATGTATTTGCCAGGCTCTTGCCCTAAGCAGAACAGGGCCTCTGCAGTACCCATATGTGACGAGAAGTGAACTAACAGCACGATCGGAAGTCTGGTATACAAAAGCAAACCCTACGGGAGTTTGTCTGACTCTCCCTCCTCCTCCCGGCCGAGACCCTGTCGAGGATCAACTTCACCCAAGTTCCCAGCCTCCCAGACCCGGTTGCGTTCTCTCTCTTTTTTTGCATTAGAAATGATGTGTGGACAAGAACCGCTAAACGCCGCTGTGTCCGAATCCCGATTCCCGAGCACCGTCGCTTCATGTTATCATTCATGTGTTCATGGATGAGCGCGCCAAGTTGTGCCATCATTCTCTAGCAGCCAGCAAGCGCCTGGTCCTAATTGTTAGCCTATGCACACCAAAGGAAGCACAATTTCCACGTACAGCTTGTTGGTTCTTCATATTCTGCTGGATACCACCGGAGAAGTCCATCTGGAGCGATTGCACGACGGGGTTATCCTGCTGCGGGTTGCCAGTCAGGCCGGCGACCTTCTGGAGCTCGGTGAGCTGGGCGTTGGCGACCTGTTTTCCGTCAGACTCATGCACACAAACGATACACTGCCGGAAGACAGCGATAGGGTAGGATGGCTTACCACCGCGAGACCCTGGGTCGCGCCGTTGCCGGAGGGGGCGATCAGCTGGTTCGCCTGGCGAACCTGGATGCCGTCGCTCACGAAGGACAGCAGGTTCGACTTGGCGACCTGGAACTGCTGCATGTTGACGGGGTTCGTCTGCAGGGCCTGCGACACGGCGGCGAGACCGTTCTGCTCCTGCTGCTGAATCTGGATGTTGAGCGCGATGCCGCCCGCAAGGATCTTGGCCTCGGCGCATGCGGGCGAGTCACCCTGGGCAGGGGCCGGAGGGGGCGCCGGAGCGGCTCCTTGAGCTGCGACGAGGGCAGCAAGAGAGATGACGACAGCAGCGTAGGCCTTCATTTTTTGGCAGCTTTGTGGGGTAGTTGGCTTTAATGATTATAGATAGTGTTGAAGATTGTACTTGAAGAAGATTATTTGGAGCCTGCCCGTTGGCTGGTTGTAGTAATGACCGTAGTTGCTACTTGACGATGCCGAATCCAGATTCAGTATCGAATCAAAATTATTGTGCAAGAGCTTGAGGTGGTTGCCCGGTATTATAAGTAAGTTGCAACGACGAGACGGCATGCCGTCCAACGCCGGCACGGTCCTCACACGAAGCAATCATGAGATGATGCCGCGGTGAGGAAGGGACCCCATGCCGGCGGCGAGAGAACGAGAAGGGCCAGTGCCAGGAGATTGAAACTTCCGGACGATAGACTTTCTAGAGTGTTTTGGCGCGGTCGCCGAGTCGCTGTGCTTCTCGTTTCGAACCTTGTAGCTGCGGTTGGGACGAAGGAAGGATTTCCCTGATTGTCCAGTCGCACAGACGGTGCATTGAGGTGCAGGGTCTCAGAAGTGAATATCTGATAGCGAACCACACAGCCCCTCCGCGAATCACGACCTTCTCCTGTTGCTTATGCGGGAGTTTGCCGGTGTGATTTCGTTCTGGTTGTTCTCTGCCGTCCACCCAACTACTGCCATGCTGCCGACTCGCGCCCGCCGGACCTGGTGAGAAGCCAGGATGAGTCTGATCTTTCTACTCGCTGAGAGGTCGATGAAGCAGCCCTGCTGCTGAAGAGCCGCCGGCGGTCCCTGGACCAGACGTCACAACCACACGTCTCGGAGTTCGAACTCAAAATGGTATGGTCTCCTTTCGTTCCCGTCCTCCACTCGTAGTCTGCGCCCTATCTCCCTACGATCGGAGGGAAAACTTGGTCACTGGTGCCGACGGCAACAGGGCCAGACCCATGACTCGTCTGAAGGCGTTTCTTCTGCCCGGAACAACGACAACACTAGAAACGGCCCCCTTGCCCGAGAAGCTTAACGGACATTACCACGTCCAAGAAGATAACCTTTCTCTCTGTCAGGTTAGTCATCTCCCGTTCCTGGGTGATGCCGCTCTGAACAGAGTGTCAACGAGCGGCCCCATCTAAGCCAAAAGGAACGGATGGCAGTTCAAACGCCCGTCCTCAAAACCTGCAGGTCAACAACTTAAACTGTTTCCTTGGGTGCTGTTTGCTGAGGCTCGCCCTCCCTTCGCTTCCGAAAAGGCATGGTCTGTAGTTTCGAAAGAATAGCCCCTCTGCGTCGGATTTCCTCGCTTGTCTTTCCCATGTACGAGAATGCGAAGCCCTCCGCTACTGCAGGGCCCCTCTTTAACGGGATATCACCCATTTTGCTTGGCTTTTCGATAAGACGCGGCGAAAGTGAACTGTCCCAACGGCGTACTCTTTCGGTTGCCCCTCCCTCCGATCTTCACTGGTGTTGCAAGTCTTTTTCTCGGCGTCCGGTTGCCTCCGCGTTGCGCACGCAGCAGACCGAGCGGAAATGTTTCCTCGGATCTCGAGAACCTTTTCCACCCCCCAATTACCAGGAATTCGGCTCCCACCCCATCAGACTGCATGCGAGTAGATCTCGGGCGTTGTCCTTTCATCCCGTCGGCAACATTACCTCAATCTGTACACTCGTGTTTCTTCAGCCGCTACACCCAGTAGCCAACCGTTGTTTCGTCGTGACGAGTGTGTGTCGTTATTAGCAATAGACGACATGGAGCATTGATCATTGCCTATCACCCATCTTCTGGAGCCCCTGCATCGTAACTACTTGCCATCAGCACCACACCGCCACGGCACCATCAAACATGTGGCAAAGCAGAGAGAGCAGTGCCATGTCCCTCTGGTGACATGACATGGAGACTCGACAGTCCAGAACGCCAAGATATTCAACTCCAAGTTGATGGGCGAACGCTCTTCTCGGCGCGCTCTTGGCACGGGGCCGACCTGATCGGCGTGCAGGATGTCCAGGCGGAAACGCGACTGACAAGTCGCATGATTTGAGCGGTCACGCCAAGTGGCTGTACTGTCGGGGGGTTTCCGAGAAAGACCTTCTCTATAGCAGACAAGTTAACGCATGCCACGATTCAGCCTGCTGAAAAAACCGTCCTGCGGGATCGATGAAGCCGATGTAGTTGCGGGACACCGACATTGATATTTCCCACGCTATTGCGCTTACGCTTGCGCGAAGCCACAACCCGGGCGACGGGAACAATGCCGCAAGATAATGACAAAAAGAAACATACTTTCCCTGTGATTTGACTCCCGTTCAGCAACCGATGGCAACACCAGAGTTGCAGCTGCCCAGCAATAAGCTCAAGCTCGTGGAGATCCGCGCCCCATGGTTGTTGGTCCGGCTGGGGTGTTGGCGACATGCCACCTCGGCCTTAGAGGGGTGCCCCCTCACTGCACCAGGAATTCGTCTGAAATTGCGCATAAGGAGGGTGGCCACGGTCGCAATCGCGAGGCGTCTCGAATCTGAAGTATCCAGTCGCTTCATGTCTCGACCGCCCTCGCGCGCGCGAAGGACCTCTCGCTGTCAAATTTTGGCTTGGGTAGCCCGGTTCAGAGTCGGTGAGATTAGAGATGGAGGAGGGAGGCTGAAGCTACTGTCATGATGTCGTATCCAGGGGTCAACCCCAAGACGATTCTTGTATCATTTCCCCTGCGCTAGCACGGAAGTTTCTCGACGGGCCACAAGACGGAGAAAATGAAGGAAGGCTGGCGATTGTGACCCTACCAATGCCTCCCCATCCGAAGTGCTTTTGCAAGAGACTTCTGGTTGTGGAATAGGCTTTGATAGACAGGCCGACTGATAACCAAGTCCCATTTGCCGAAGTCTAGAGTACAGACTCCAGCAGTCTCTTAGGATGATTTTCCGGAAGCCACGGAAGCCACGGTGTGCGTGTGGTGGACTGAGACAAAAAGATGGCGGGACCGATAGAAGAGAGGGGTGGATGGAATCAAGGTCATCACCAAGTGCGTAGTAAGGCGCGGGAGCCTGAGCGACGTCCTCCTTTTGGACGTTGGACACAGGGATCAAAGCTCCAGGATCACTCGGAGTTGTTCGGATCCGCTCATGGGGCTCTTGAACTCTTCCGGAGGTGCCTCGCGGACTTCGGGTATCTCGTTTTTCTTCCCCCGCCTCCATCCCCGTGGTTCCGTGGCACCGTAGCCATCCGAGCAGGGATCAATTCCTGTGTGCGACTAGGCCGTAAGGTATTGTCTCGGGCGAAAGGTCGTCCGTTATGTCGGTCTTGTGAATTCAGAACAGTTCAATCCAATTCGGTAATCAGAATGGGCACATGTCATGTTTCCCAAAAAGCTAGTTTTTGCTCGCTTGCACAAACGGCAGGGAAGTGTTGAGAAGCTCTTCGCTGAGCTCTTCCAAAACCCAGAGAAAGGGAAGTTTTGGGCAAAGAAACAGAAGCAATCAGTACTGATTGAATCGGCAATGAGACAGTCTTCCGGGAGACAATCGACCCTCGCTTGCGCACGTCTTGTTGCCGCCAAGACGCTGACGAGTTGACGATTCTTGGCCTTGTTGAGCACCACAGCCAGTCTCTAGGCCGCAGAAAAGACAGGGATGACGCTCCTATGCCGATTTTGCGTCGCATTCACGACTCTATTCGAACCACCGCCTTCCGCATCCGTTTTGGTGATTGGAACTTCTGCTAGACAGAACATCAAATATCGCTACGGATAAGTGGGGTGAGACGAAGAAAAAGGGGAGCGACGCGTTGGCTGCGTAACCATGTTGCCGAGCTGACGAGGCTTGCATCATGGATGCACTCGACGTAGGATAAAAAGGTCCGTCTTACGGTCGTCATCAAATACACCAACTTGCTGCGACAAGGACCCGTACTCAACTCGCAACGATGCGACAATTACAGACTCTTGCGGTCGCGCTGTGTGCCTCGTCCACGCTAGCCTTTCTCAACGGACTGCGACCGGGGTTCGACTGGCCAGTAGACGAGTTTTCGAGGACCGAGATCGCCGACGATGGACTGCGAGCCCGCCAGACTAAGACGAGGTTTCTGAACGAGAAGACAAAGAGTAAGCCCGAATGAATGAACCCTGGGTCATCGTGCCGTCCGCGTATGGTCTGACAATCTCCAGAATTCTCGGTCAATGGGACAGAGATCCCCAATGTCAACTTCGATGCCGGCGAGTCCTATGCTGGCATCCTGCCCGTCAACTCCTCTGCGAGCGCCGAGGAGATGCAGGACCTCTACTTCTGGTTCTTTCCCTCGGAGACGCCTCCTGCGCAGAAGGAGATCGTCATCTGGCTAACCGGCGGCGTGAGTACATTCCCTCCTATTTCAACCCGAGTCGCGATGGCGAGCTGAACCAACTCTCCCACAGCCTGGCTGCTCCTCGATCGGCGAGCTCCTCCAGGAGAACGGGCCCATCTCATGGAAGCCCGGTGCGTACGCACCCGTCCGCAATCCTTGGAGCTGGCACCGCCTGACCAACGTCGTCTGGGTGGACCAGCCCGTCGGTACGGGCTTCTCTCGTGGTCCCGTCACGGCAACGGACGAGCGCGACGTGGCAAGGCAGTTCATGGGCTTCTGGCGCAACTTTGTCGACACCTTCGGACTGTACGGCTACAAGGTCTTTGTCGCAGGATCGTCCTACAGCGGGCTCTTCAGCCCATACATCTCGAGTGCCATGCTGGACGCCCGAGACACAGTCCACTTCGACGTCCAGGGCATGATGATCTTTGACCCGCTGATCTCCCAGCGCAACCTGGGCCAGGACTTTGGCGTGGCCAAGACAGTCGAGTACTGGGGTCCGGCCTTCAACCTGAACGAGACCGCGAGGGCCAAGATCAGGAAGATGAGCGAGCAGTGCGGGTACGATGAGTACCTCGAAAAGTATCTCACCTTCCCGCCCTCAGGTTTCCAGCCGACCGATCTCCCCGGTGCCTACACGCCGGACATGAAATATGTCCCCGAATGCGATATCCAGACGTATGTGGCCACGGCAGAGAGGGCCGCGAACCCATGCTTCAGCTATTACAACATCCTTCGCACATGCCCCTTGCCCTTCGACCCTGTAGGCTTCACGGAAAACAGCTGGTATTACCCAGCAGACGGAGTGGTGTACTTCAATCGCTCCGACGTCAAGGCCGCCATTAACGCCCCGCTGGACAGGGAGTGGCGCTTCTGCAGCCGGAAGCCGGTCTTCGTTGATGACATTGACGGATCCCAGACTCCCGGGCCGGGGAGCCTGCCGTTGATACCCGGCATCATCGAGAGGACCGGCAATGTCATAATAGGTCACGGCCTCAGAGACTTCATCCTGCAATCCACCGGCACGCTGCTTGGCATACAGAATATGACGTGGGGCGGTGTCCAGGGCTTCCAACTGCGTCCGGAGAGACCCCTGAACGTCCCGTTCCACGAAAAGCCGGTGCCGGAGGCGCTGGCCGGCGCGGGTGAGCTTGGGGTGTGGCACGCTGAGCGTGGGCTGACGTACTTTGAGACCCCCATGGCCGGCCACTTTATCGGACGCGACGCCCCGACCGTGTCGTTCAGGGCTCTGGAGGTTCTGCTTGGAAGGGTGAAGAACCTGGGCTCCACGGCGCCTTTTGTGACCGATATCAGATGGGCTGATCCATCTGGAGGCGACTTGTGATACAGGGGAGTGCAAAGGGACCGAGCGTCCAACTTGGCCGTCACTGTCAGATGTAGACGTAGTGTGTAATATGCTCCTGGTTCTGGATGATTAGGCATCAAGGTGTTTGCCAGCATCCAAACGCTGTTGGGCTGCGTGGTATAGGCTCCGGTGCAGCGTGTATAGTGTGAATGCTTGCAGATTATTGTTCCACGTTGGCCTCCCGGGGCATGTACGTATGTCCGTATGTCGCTTCACGCAGGTGCTGCCATTGGGATGTCCGGGCCTGGTTCTCTTCTAGGTCCTATAGACATCGTGGTTGTAGGATCTGTCGGTCATCTTTCGCGCCTGCTTTCTCGGCGTGATGGCATTACGGTGTCCATGATCTTGGCCCTGCTTGGTGTTAGCGGCAAAGTCCGCGGCAATGAAGAGAGCTGTGGTGGCACGAACATGGGCTACGCTTGGTAGAAAGCTGAACTGCCCCCTGAGCGATCGGATTTTGCCCACGGCAACAACTTGCTGATGACTGGACGATGATTTGAATGTGGAAGGCGGTCGTGATGTGCGCCCCTGTGGCCTAGATGGTGTCGGGCGACAGGGATCGTCGGCTGTGCCGCTGAAGCGTGGAGCAGCAGCTCAAGGGTCGCAGAGCAGATTTGCCGCACCGGGTCGGGAGAGGCTCAGCTGCAGGACGTGCCCGTGCCCCATCGAGTGCGTTTTCTTAGGCACGGCAGTCGTTGGAGTCTGGGTGCATCTCAGAGCATTGGAAAGCTGGTCGTGCTGGATTGCATGCCTAACTCAGGTCCTAGCAGGCACGGCCGAGCGCGGTTTCGCTAGCAAGCGAGGAAAGGCCGGACTTGTATGCTCGAAGGACTTGGTTGATCTATTGTAGGGCAGTCAACAAGTGATAACCAAGGAAGTGCCACGGGGACCTTTCCAACTCCGTGGTCCGCAGACGTGTCCAGGATTGGCGGTGCTTTTACGAACTGCCTTACTTCTTCGTGGCCGAGCTTCAGCAGACTTGAGTGGGCAGGATAGTTCGTGGCATGCTTTTGGTCTGGATGGACGTTGAATATGCCACGATGCCTCACGTTCCAAGACGTCTACGAACAAACTCACGTGATGTACAGACTCTCTTGTACCTTTCATGACAACAGGGAAAGAGCATCACAGCGTACCTGCTGGCTTCACTCCTTCTCGAAACGAAAGGAAGGAATGGATGGGTCCACAGTGGAGGTCACGTGTGGATACCGCCCGTTTGACAACCGAAGCGAACCAATGCAACGGAACCGGCGGCTTACCCAATCACACGTCAGTTCGCGTCGCGTTCAGGTCTTTTGTCTTACGTTAACCAATGCCGGACGCCTCCAATAGGCTGAGGCGGCGACCACCACCGCCAGAGGCCAAAGCTCCTTCCTCCTCCCGGACGGACCCTACCCAAAGCTGACCTGAACTCTGAATCTTCGCACCCTTTACTTTACTTTACTCTCGTCTTCACATCACATTACTCCCCCAAAGTCGCGACATCGCGACATCCCACTGCGCCACGGCCATCAATTGACCCTCGATTCGCGCCCGGCGCCACCGGCACCTGAAGCCAAAAATTTCGGCGCTCCATTTCGCCTCCTCCGAGTCGAACCCTCTGCCCGGACTGCGGGAATTCGGCCGGCGCAAAAAAAGTTGCCCCCCAGACCCAGGACTCCTCCTCCTACCGGCCAGCGCAAACGCAAACATCTTGGCCCATCAATTTTTCTCGTTGAACCAGAACCCACCGGTTATGGCTCGGTTAAGCGAATCGCCGGCAAGCAGCAGTCAGCCGGGTACCAAGCGCCAGATCGCCCTGAAGAACGGCTTCCTCGCGTCCGCAGCCAAGTCCACGGGGTCACAATCCCCTCACCCGAACAAGCGCCTCAAGAGCCTCTCCGCCGCCACCGGAAGCCCCAGCCCCGCCGGGCCCTCGCGCTCCCAGTCGCCCCCGTCCCAGCGCCCGTCGTCGCAAGCTCCGCTGAGCTCCCCCTCGCTGCCGAAGCCCTTTGGCGACACGTTCCCCGACGACATGGACATGGGAGGAATCCGCGCCGCCGGCTCCGCCGACAGCGTCATGGCCGCCATGTCCGCCCCGCCCCCCGACGACGACGACTCCACGCCGACGAATACCGCGCCGACCGCGTTCATGGGCCCGTCCATCGACGTCGCCCAGATGAGCACGCCCACGCCCGAGCCCGTCGTGCCGAAGGCTGGAGGCGTCGTCTCCTCGGTCAAGCAGTCAGTGACCAATGTCTTCAGCGGCTTCGGCGCGTCGCGCAACGGTACCGCCGTCAACGCCTTCACCACCTTCGAGCAGACGATCGCGAGTCGCAAACGTAGCAGAGAGCCGGAGAGCGAGGAGACGCCCGCCTCCTCTGAGAAGGAGGAAGCAGACGCCGAAGCTGGAAACGCCACGGCTGAAGCCAACGACACCACGATCCAGCTGGGCAACCAGTTCGAATCCGAGGCTGCTGCAGACGAGGAGCGCGCCAAGTCTCCCGTCAAGGAGGCCGTTGAAGGTAGGAGCACCTTTCTGGTCGCACACGCAGCCTGCTAACCCCGCGCAGTCATCGCTCCCACCGCGTCGTCCACGGACGGCGGCGAAATCAACGTCACCACCACCCCCGAGAACGCCGACAGCATCGAGGCCGCCGAGAGCACCGAGAGCACCGAGCCCGCAGCCGCAGCCGCAGACGCCACCCCGGCGGCCGAGGACGAGGACGAGGACATGGACGACCCCCAGAACGGCCTGTTCGTCATGGAGGAGATCTTCGGCCACCGGCGCGACCCCAAGGACAAGACGCTCTTCCAGATGCACGTCCGCTGGAAGCACGACGCGCCGAGCTGGGAGCCCGAGTCCAACATCCAGGAGGACGCCGAGGACATGCTCTGGGCCTACTGGGACTCGGTCAAGGGCGGCCGCAGGGCCCACATGGCGGACAAGAACCTCTGGCACGCCCTCCGCGTCGACAAGCACAGGCAGAAGGCCCACGGCGCCGTCGAGGTGCAGGTCACCTGGACCGGCTCCCGGGACCGGTCCTGGGAGCCCGAGGACCAGGTGCAGCAGTACGCCCGCGAGCTGCTCGAGGACTACTGGGCCGCCAAGGGCGGCCGCGAGAAGCACGTCAGGGCCATCGCCGTGCCCGCGAAGAGGGGACGCGGCCGCCCCCGCAAGGACGCCGCGGCCTCGGAGGCACCCTCCACGGAAGCGGAGAAGGAGAAGGAGCCTGTCAAGGAGACCGCCAAGGCCAAGGCACCCGCGAAGGCACCCGCGAAGGCACCCGCGAAGGCACCCGCGAAGGCACCCGTCAAAGCGAACCCCAGGGCAGGCAGGAAGAAGGCCGCCGCCGCCCCCGTCGAGGAGGCCCCGGAACCCGCGGCGGAGCTTGCCGTGGAAGACAAGAAAGCCCCGGCCGCAGCGGAGACGGCACCAGCCGACGAGGAAGAGCCCCCGAAGAAGCGCGGCCGCGGCCGTCCGCGCAAGAGCGTGCCATAGGTGGTGAAGCTGTTTTCGATATGGCCCTGGAAAAAGAACAAAACAAGCAAAGTATAGAGCCAGGCTCTGCCGGAGCCGGAGGAAACAAAAATAGCTACGCGGGACGGCAGGACCCATTTTTTTTTCTTCTTCTTTTGCTCTAAGAGCGGCAGCACGGGTGGTGTCATTGGAGGTTGGATGCTAGCTAGCCGGGTGGACGAGCATTTCGTCCGCGTGAGGACACAGACGGGTTCGGGGAGGGGGTCCGGAATTTGTATTGTACTCTTCCTTTTCTGCTTCTCTCCTATTTTCTACGGCGGTTCCATAAGCTCATCAATACTACTTGCCTAGCGTATTCACTCGATGCGTGCCTTCCCTTTCTCGCGATGTGACTCGACGACAACCCACTTGTGCTGCTTTGGTTTTCCTGAGGCGTAACCAGGCCTGCAACCCAATACCGCCGGGAGTTGTTCATCCCGACAGAAAGGATAGAAATACCCCAACGCTCTAGACTTTGGCTTTGGTCAAGCTTCCTGTTTCCTCCGCCAAGGCCAGCACATTACCTCGTGGATGGCGGAGCTAGAGGCCGCGAGCAAGTGTACCTACCTACCTATTTACCGTCCACACCGAACGCGCATGCCAGTCAGTGTGAGGAAGTGGTGCTCGATCTCCCTCCCCTCTCCCCTCATTTCTGGAATTACAATCCCATCTCCTCGTGATTGGCCCGACGGAAGTACCACTCCCGGGGGGGGGGG